>OY992795.1:26005000-26605000 GCA_963921375.1 Tiliacea citrago
TCGTGGCTGCATAGGTTGAGAATCCTGTTTCGCACAAATATGTTGTTGGGAACGGGAAAAGAATATTCAGAGCCATTCTGCCAAGCATTGGATATTCATCACGGATTCTGCACCAAAAATCGTTGAGAGGCGTCGTTTTGAACAGTGACTCCATACTTGTGTCTGATGACATTTCTAAAAGAGATTCATATATCTCGTTTGACATACTTTCGGGCTTTTGCAAGTTGGGTAAAAAAGGATTATGAATCCATGAATTCAGCTTCATTTTTGTATTCTGTTCTTCGGGAAAATACTTTTCAAAAGATGCGCGCATAGAAGTGAGATATTGGACCAATTCTTCAAACACATCATCTTGAAACATTTCTGAGTCGTTATCGCTAACAAACTCACTGAGTGACGTAAAGCTTTCTATTCCTCTCTTACCAACGCAAATAATCCAAAAATCTAATTTTCTTTTGAAGGCAGTTATTTTGTTATAGGCCTGGAACACTGTTGTCTGTTTACCTTGCAATGATAAATTCAATTCGTTCAGTTTTTGAAAGATATCCGCCATAAAAGACAATCGGAACAACCAAGTTTTATCATACAAACGGTCTTTCAAATTAAAAGAAACTGTATCTGCTGAAAGAAACATTTGTAACTCGGCTCTAAGTTCAAATAGCCTTGTTAAAGTTTTACCCCGAGACAGCCATCGCACTTCTGTATGGAGCAGGTGTTTTATGTTTGCTGCCATAATCTTCACACAATAATGAGAACAATCGGGATTGTAGTGGTCGTGATTTGATAAAATTAATTATTTTTACCGCTTCATCCATAACTAATTTTAGATTTGACGGCATTTGCTTCATCGCAAGTGCTTGTCTATGCAGAATACAATGGCTGGAACTACAATTAGGCGCTTTACTTTTTATTCGTGATACTGCTCCTGCTGTTTTACCTGTCATCGCCTTGGCCCCATCTGTACAAATGTCAATGCAATCGTTCCAACTAAGATTATTTTCTTTAAAAAATATGTTTATTTTATTAAACATATCTTCCCCGGTAGTGTTTGTGGGCAGCGATGAACACATAAGCATGTCTTCTTCAAAAGAACGTTCATATGGATACCTATCTCACGATAACCAGCAAGATAGCCAGACCAGTGACATCAGTTGACTCATCCATTTGCAAGGCGAATCGTGTTTTTTGTAGACGTGCAACTAGTTCTTGTTTGACGTAGCTTCCCAGATCATGGATTCGCCGTGAAACAGTATCGTTTGATAGCGGTACAGTAGAAAGATGCTTTGCAGATTTTTCATCGAGCATACATTTTGTTATGTCTAACACACATGGCTTTATTAAATTCTCAGCGATAGTGTGCGCTTCACCTGCTTGTTCAATGCGATAGCTAACTAAATATGATGCCTCCGTGGCCTTTTCATTGATAGTTTGTGTTACATGCATCATATTTTTTTGACTTTCCAATAACTGTTCTTTTTTACGAACAAAAAATTCTTTATTCTTGTCTTTAGACTCGGGGTGTACAGTTTCTAAATGTCTGCCTTTCTAAATTTGGCAGGTGCCATGGAACTATTAGGAAGCAGTTTACTACATAACATGCAGAGAGGTAAGCCGTTGGAATCAACAAATCCGAAACTGATATATGATTCATCATACTTCCTTTTTTTCGTCTTTGAAACCGTGGAGCTTGACGTCGTGGCATCATCGTCTGGATCGGTAATTGCTGAATTCTCCGCGCGTACTGCTTTTGAACATTCAGCGTCATTAGAAGATGTTGTTACAACACGTTTAACGCCTTTAAGCCAACGTTCCATTCTTCTTTATTAATAATGTTACAAGTCAGATGCACAACCGTTACTGCGTTTATGAGACAAAGTTTAGTCCAAAGAAGAAATGTACAAAACTGATACAATCAGAATACAGCAGGCAGTAGAACAATGAACACTAGTTTCATATCACGTTTAAACTCCGCAATTCGCGAGCCAGCTTGTAAGTAGGTAGGTAGGAACTTATCGCTCCGAACGCTAATCGTCAACTGACAGACGAGGCGCGACTTTTTTTTTTTTTTTTTAGGTATGGCATCTCGCAGTTGACTTTGAGAGGCCGTGACTGCTTAACCGGTCTTTCCTGTGGCTGCCCTAAGGTATTAGCTTAAAGCCTCCAGCCAGGAGCGTAATTATAAGTATTATAAACTGAACGACAGCGCTCTAATGGCACCCCCTGTGGGGTACGAACCTCGGCTTAGGGCGTCGTTGGGGAAAAACAGCAAGTTGGGGACGGGCTGGATCGAAAGTTTGATCATTAACGGGGATTACTATTAAATGCTACGGCTCACTCAGCCTCGGGGCTGGCGGTTCGACGTGCAAGGGACGGGGGGAACATGTAATTCTTGAACTTCGCGTGGTACCTCGGCGGCGAGGACGGAATGACGGTTTGTATTTGTGCACTGTACTTGTGGCCCTATTGCTTTCCTGAAGGAGAGTAATGGGGTCATCCGGGTCTGAGAGAGTATGCCTAGGTCGGCGAGTCTGACTAATTTGAGAAGGCCTATAGCTAGCTGCCTGCACAACCAAGGGGTTGCGATGTCTATCTGCGGTCTCGAAGAACCGCTTTGTCGCGCGTTTCATAAACTGCTTGATGGTGGGGATTCTAAGATCTACATGAAGGGTTTCGTTCCGAACGAACCATGGAGCGTCCGTAATTTTACGGAGAAATCGGTTTTGAAGTGCCTGCATTCTATGAATGAGGTGGGGACGGGCGTGTGCGAAATCGGCACACGCGTACGTCATAATCGGCCGGATGCACGCGGTAAATACGCAATTTGCCCTTAAGGGACAACTTGCTGCGTGACTTCAGAACGCAATGAAGCCTACCGAGAGCGAAAGCGGCGCGCGAACGCACTTGCTTTATGCGCTCAGTGAACGAAATGTGATGATCTAAGATCACACCGAGATATTTGGCTCGCTTCTCCCAAGGGATAGGCTTGCCGAACATTTTGATCTGTCGGGGTAGGTCCGGTCTACGCCGGGGCCTAGAGAAGAGGACCGCTTGGCTCTTATCAGGATTGACCTCGATCCTCCACTTCCTGAACCAGTCACCGAGTCTGTTGACTTCGGTCTGTAGGATGCGGGAGATCTGGTCTTGACTGCGGCCGGTGTAGTAGATGGCCGTGTCGTCTGCGAACAGAGCTAACTGCGCCTTTCTACATTTCGGGATGTCACTGGTGAACAGCGTAAAAATGAGCGGAGCCAGCACAGACCCCTGAGGGACGCCTGCGCGGATGAGGGGAAGAGAGCGCACCCTCGATGCGATAGCGGAAGGTGCGGTCCAACAAAAAGTCCCGTAAGATGAGCACGAGACGATCTGGCACACCGAATTTGTATAGCTTATACAATAAGCCGTTGTGCCAGACTTTGTCGAACGCTTTCGCGATATCGAAGAACACAGCACCCGTCATGAACCCGCGCTGGAAACCGGCGCTTATGTGTTCTATGATACGGTGGACCTGGGGGCCGATTCTACTAACAAAAATGTTCAAAAATCGCAATGGAATCGCAGCTGAATCACGGCTTTTAAACGTTTTCTCATTCTACTAATGAACAACGATCCAACTGCGCTTACAGTTCAGTTGACGCCAACGATCGATCGAAGCAATCTAAAAATGTATAATCTGATAACAAGATCGAACATGAGCGTGACGTTTAGTCATATTCTCGGTTCAAAATTCGCGGTGGAACCTAAGTTGGTAAAGAGCAACTTTTGTTGCATCGATCTAAGATTGCTTTCGTTTTCTTCCGTTATAATAATGCTGTTTTATATGGATTTCGTTGAACTTGCCCATGAGGTTGACGTTGGAAGGGTAAGAGGAAGAAAGGAGAAACCCAAACTCCATAGAAACTTGGGCCTGGCGTTACAGGGCTGGAATTTGGCCATAAATTAGAACATTGAGGAAGGTTTCACGAGCCCAATTTTCACGTCTCCCAGCAATGGCCAAATTGGTAAAATCATACGTTTACATTTTAGGTTATCTTTATTATTTGAGTTATTTAAATAAAGAATGATATTTTTCAGGCTTTGTTCCCTACGTAAATCTGAAACGCACATGCACTGTGCTGCAGCGCCTGCACGATGAGGTTTTGGGTACATAAAAAGCGCTTAGAGGGTGACTTCAGATTTATCTAGGTAATTGATTTTACTGAAAATCTCAGATGAAAACTGTTCATTAGACAAGGCCCACTTACATCACTACTGGCTTGCATTTGTTAATATTGTATCTACTAGGGGATTTGATGCAATCTCAGATTACAATTGTCTGAGATTGCGAAAATATATTAAAATAAAAAAAACTCATAATTGTGATAAATGGTTTTATTAGTCACCTCCTTCATTATGATTATCATAATATAATAATACAGTACTTATCCAGCAATTGTGCAGGAGGCAATTGATTACCCTGGTGCTGTGCCCAACCAAGATACCATATTAAGCTCATGGTGTGAGCACAGTAACCAACCACATTCTTTGCAATAATATAGGATTATAGTATCCCTTCCACTTACAGAGCTGTTGATTAATATATAAACGAAATACATTGTATCACTAATATGCCTGGATTTTATTCTTCCTCTTATCATCCAGGTTGAGTCCGATGTTGACAGCTCTTGCTGTAGGTCACCGTTTCTTGCCTTGTTGGAGGTTCTTCAAATGTCTTCAAATTATCAAAATGAGGAATGTTCTGACTATTTGGCTCATTTGCAGCTGATGAAAATGCACCAGATGTTGAGGGACCTCAATGGAAATACCGGGATGCTCTTTGCTTGCACCCAACAAGAGTGAAAGACAACACTTGAAGCACCCACCTGCAAAATAATTTATCTACATTAAAGAGTGCCTTTACACCAGTGATGTGTGATGTTATTGCCCACTTTGAAAAAGACTGATCTAAAGAAATCCTGCAAATGAGAAATCCTGATGTAGGAGCTTGACCATTATCACACTGTCTTTCTAATTCACTTAAATGTTTTAGCATACCAAATAACATTTTTCAACTTAACTAAAGAATGTTATTAATAAACCGTGAATAAAACTAATATACTAACTGTGCATGGTAGGATCCATTCTCTTATAACTTGTGTTGCATGTATTCTGCATTCTTGCACTGTACCGGTCCTAAGTTGATGGCAACAAACTCTTCTCAAAAGAGAATGTCCACAGTGAATACACACTCATTGGTGTCCTATAGGTGTCTGTTCACTCTCTTCTGGTCCTTTTCCATCAGCATTGGCATGATTCTAGCAAGCTTGGCAGATAAAGTCATTTTCATTTAGGTACCTGAAGCAATCATTTTAATATTAGGTCTAGCACTAGCATTTAGCAATAACCATATGAGTGGCATGTTTGGGTAAACATAAGCAGCCTTATTACATTCCCACTGCAGTGACACAGGCCTCTTATCTGAGAGAGGGAATAGGTCGTAATTAACCATGCAGGTTCAACCCGGATTGGTGATGATCTTTGACTATGAATTTATTGCACATTCTGGTATCATTTTATAAAATACAACTATCAACAGAAAACTGAACATAAGCGGTAACACTAATAAGGTACTTAGTATAAAAATGTAACGCTAAAGAAATATCGGATATTAAAACGAATACTCACAGTAAATCAACCATTTTGAACTCGCACACAATCACACAATAAATGTTTTTGCTTCCCGAGTTCCTGCTGTTTGTTTACATTAACTTTCGGTTTCGAGCGAGCTTTGACATAACCGAAACATTTTGTTTCACAGTTTCGGCCAGCTACAGACATAAAACGAAACGTTCTTTTGAATTTTTATTATTTTTATAAAGCTGAAATGTTGTAAGTGTAACAATTAAATAAACAGGACAAAAATATATATATGGTCTAGATATATTTTTGTATTAGAAAATACCTTTAGTGACACTTATTCGTATTTAGTAACATTTTTAGATTCAACTTTTTTTTCTGTGGTATTATTAAAACATACTATTTGGCATGTTGGTAACACAGGTTACCCGCAGCTACGTTCCCGTTACGATTCAGTTGCGATTCGGCTAAAGTTTAGTTCCCAGTTTGCTATAAAATTAGTAGAATGACTTTTTAGATAACTATCGAACGGCGATCGAAATCGAACTGTTGTGGAAACACAATTGAACGTGTGACGTTGCAAATTAGTAGAATCGGCCCCCTGTTCGTTGGGGATGAGGCCCTTCGTCTCGGCGTAGTCTCTGAGACGCTTATAAATAAGCCTCTCATAGAATTGCCGAAAACATCGAGCAAACTGATGGGACGAGGCGCGACGCGCGATCGCCGCTTTTATACTTAGTCCTAGACTCGAACTCGAACATTCTCAAAAATACTCGAGTCCGGCCTTTGATAAACAAAAAGCGGAAATAAAAATAGAAATACAAAAAAAATGAGCGGTAGCGGATAAAAACGGCTTTTGCACTGTTATCGAAGAGCAAAAATACTCTTTCCGAGATGGGTGGATGAAAATTAAATTGGTTGATTACCGTCGAACGGGATCAACGGGGGTATTGTCAATGTTATTGATGTTATTATTATTTTTAATTCTAAACTTTTATTAATATTTGCTCACCATGACAGTAAGGTAAACATGTTAGCACAACTTCATGTAGGTACTCCACTTTGCATGCATTTTTTTTATAATTTTATGTACCTACATGTTTGAGCAAATCTGAATTAGAAGGGTTTCAACAACTTTTACGGTTATCTGGTAGAAGGTATTTATGAGCTTAATCATCTTCAAAGGAGATTGCCCGTTTTTCTAGGGACCGCCGCACAGTGGGCTGAAACGGGCCGGTAAAGACTTAGACTTAGACTTAGCATTTAAAAAAAAAAAGTTTCTTTTTCTGAAATTTTAAATATTGTGTTGGATTTATCTATCGATTATAAGTAATTATTTCTATGAGGGTCGTTCAGATAACTTAGTATTTTCGGAGTTATAAATATCCAAAGTAATTTTTGTATGAAGCAAAAGAAAAAAATGTGAAAATCTCGAAATTCTCAAATTTTCTCAAAGAATTGACTCTACGTATGCACAGTACGTATATTTGTCCTATTTTAGCGCCTATTCTCGGGTTGCGATTTTCTGCGATTTGGTCGCAATTTCAAATTTTGTTCTCTATTCCACACCACCATAGAGGTTAAGAACTAGGCGCGTTTTTTTTTTATGTAGTGGTCTCCCCTTTAGGCCTAATCCACTAAGGTCTAATAAAATAAATAAATAAATAAGTAAAAATCACAATCACTACTGGCCACTGCACTGTTTTAATTTAATCACTGTCAAGGGTATCCACATTAACGAATGCAAAATTTTCGTATTCGTTATCATCAAATGTTTCCGCTTGTTCTAATAAACTTAGTGCTTCTACTGACAAAGTTTTATGTTTTCTGCGAAGTTTGTGACGTTTCGCTGAGATGAGTGGATCAGAGCTGGTCAATAAATTATTTAAAATGTCTTCATTTGTAGTTTTTCTACTGCATTTCCTGGAATGGTGTTGGCGGTACCTACGAAAGTCTTTATTTCTAGCTTCAGCAGCTTCTTCAGATAGCTGTCCAATTGGTATTAGACCAAAACTTTCAATAATAGCTGCACCATGCATAAGAACTTTATGAACACTTGAAGGCATATAATACCAGCTATATAATTTCAAATACAGTTGCATGGTCACTTGAGCATATTCGTGAAATTTCGCTGTGTCAATGTGGTAACCTGATGAAATTGCCTCTAAAATGATTGCAAATCGCCTTATTAATTCTTCACTAACACCAGTTATCTCAGCAGTCATGTTTGGATTTGCAAAAAATCTTCTAGCAGTATTTCCGTCATTCGTGGAGCCGTGCCCTTGTTTAACAACATCAATCAGAAGTCCCATTCTATTTTTAAAAGCGTCTTGTATGTCTTTCTTTCTTCTTTCCATGATGCACTTGTTGTCTCCCTTTACTGTCCATGTCTGTATCGTTAATCTGTAGGCTATATGCAGAATGCATTCCATCATTCGTATCCAGGTATGCAATGATGACAATCCGTATTTACAGAGATCTGGATCAGTCGGTTTTGATGCAATTAAGGGCAATTTATTCATCTCTGTTGGAGTGGCTTTACAAATGTCGCATCTCTGAGATGAAGTATCACATAAAATTGATGTTGCTTTTCCGTCTATCATAGTCATTAATAAAGAGTGTGAAATTGTTTTTCTCCAACTTCTGTTTTCACTAAATTTTTAATCTCTTCTTTAATAGCACTTTTTTCCCGCAATATCGTTATTTTATTTTTTTTCACAAATTCGAAAAAGATTGGACGACACCAGTAAGATGAATTTGGTGAATCGTTTTGCCAGATAACTTGTTCGCCGCACACTAATTTTATTGGCACTAAACTACCCATAAATATGCTTGAATCGTCAAGTTGACTTTCTTGTTCATCGTCTGTTTGCATTTTTTGTTTGTAATTGGCTTGATTAGAAGCACCGTCAAATCCCCACTTACTGATTAGTGTAAATTCTTTACAACCACTATCTATGACGAGTGACGTCATTATTCTTGTTGTCGTTATATCCAATAGAGCTTGTAACTTTATTTTAGCTGAGGTTTCTGTCACTGTAATAGCATCTTTTGGTGGATAGCATTTCTGTTTCGCATGTTGCGCTTGATAATAAGATGGAAATATATTACTGTCTTTTTCGTTAACACTTTTTCTTAAAGTATTGTATTGCCACTTGGTCAGCTTAAGTGATAAAAATAACCCTAAAGCCTCATCCGGAGAAAAAACAGGTTTTGTTTCTTTAACAGATATGCACTTTTTAACTTTTTTTACATCTTGGGGATTCTTTAGTAAATGTTCTAGTATTTTAGCAACCTCCTCATTCCCATCCGCTTTCAACTGCTCAAAATATGCATATTTTATTTCGTCCGAAGATAAATGAAAGTTTTCTGCACGTCTTTTTTTCTGTTTAGGCGCTAATTCACAAAAAGGTTTTCTTGGGCTTTGTTCGGTGGAGACACCGACAGAAACTTTTGATGGTGATACATACTGAGTTGATGTACTCGGTGCTGGTTGATCTTCATTACTGCCTATTAAACACTTAATAAAGTCTGGCCATATTATGTTTTCTTGTAACCATTCACTATTTTTAGTTCTGAATATATTTTAAAAAACTCATAATTGTGATAAATGGTTTTATTAGTCACCTCCTTCATTATGATTATCATAATATAATAATACAGTACTTATCCAGCAATTGTGCAGGAGGCAATTGATTACCCTGGTGCCGTGCCCAACCAAGATACCATATTAAGCTCATGGTGTGAGCACAGTAACCAACCACATTCTTTGCAATAATATAGGATTATAGTATCCCTTCCACTTACAGAGCTGTCGATTAATATATAAACGAAATACATTGTATCACTAATATGCCTGGATTTTATTCTTCCTCTTATCATCCAGGTTGAGTCCGATGTTGACAGCTCTTGCTGTAGGTCACCGTTTTTTGCCTTGTTGGAGGTTCTTCAAATGTCTTCAAATTATCAAAATGAGGAATGTTCTGACTATTTGGCTCATTTGCAGCTGATGAAAATGCAACAGATGTTGAGGGACCTCAATGGAAATGCCGGGATGCTCTATTTGCTTGCACCCAACAAGAGTGAAAGACAACACTTGAAGCACCCACCTGCAAAATAATTTATCTACATTAAAGAGTGCCTTTACACCAGTGATGTGTGATGTTATTGCCCACTTTGAAAAAGACTGATCTAAAGAAATCCTGCAAATGAGAAATCCTGATGTAGGAGCTTGACCATTATCACACTGTCTTTCTAATTCACTTTTTTTATAATTTTATGCACCTACATGTTTGAGCAAATCTGAATTAGAAGGGTTTCAACAACTTTTACGGTTATCTGGTAGAAGGTATTTATGAGCTTAATCATCTTCAAAGGAGATTGCCCGTTTTTCTAGGGACCGCCGTTGCGCATGAAACAATTGTGTATGGTAGCATAAATTGGATATAAAAGAGGGGTGATATCATACTTTCAAAGGAACTAAAAATTATCCATTTGGTTTGTGGGGTTTTTGGTGTTTCTTTGGTTTTTTGGTTAGCTTTATAACAAACCATCCACCAAAAAAGCAGTCCTTTTCAACAGTATGATCTGAATTCACTTATGACAACAGAAAATAGTTAGAACAAACCAATAACTGATCCCAAATAAATAACATTAAGGTCAGGTGGGGTAAGAGAGATACCGGGGGAAGAGGGACTAAGGACCATAACTAGTAAACCGAAGCGTTTACGACTATGAACGTTCCGTCGATAAAACAGTGAAGGCGAAATAGTTTGAACGGTTTTCAATAGATGTCGCTACGTAACTCAGACGCCACAAAAAATGAAAACACGTTTGACAGTTGTGAACTCGACTAGCACAAAGTAAGCACGTTTTCTTGCTAACCAATATTTTGCTGAAAAAAGAGTGCTGGAAATATTTTAAATGTAATGATACATGGAGAAAACTGTAAGTATTTATTTTTATTAACCATTTTAGTTTAAAAACAACTAATAATATGAGTTTCTTACGCTTGAAAATCCTAACCTCCGAAAACAATAGCTGGGGTAAGAGGCTCACTATTCACGGTGAAAGAGGAACATATGTTTCTCTTCCCCCATGTCAGGGGTTGACCAACATTGTGAATAATTTATCTATCTTCTATCTATCTATTTATATAAACAAAAAAGAGAAGTCAAAAGAAAAACTAAAAGACCGATTTAAATATATACACATATATATCACAAACAAATAAAAAATCAAATCTTTTCTTTTTAGTATATTATAATAGTTTAGATAAATAAAGTTTCATGCGTTGTGTCCCTCTCTCTTTAATTGTAATATTTTGTTGTTGTTTGACTGTTGCAGGAATGATAAAACATGCCGCGAAAATATATAAGAAAAACTGATAGAAGCAGTTATGATCAGATTTACTTTAAACGTTGTAGACTTATCAACGACCGACGACAATACAATATTTTGATAAGTATATGGAAAAAAAAATGCGTAATTTAGCACATCTGAACTTAATAAAGACGGTTTTATAGCAAATCGAACTAAAAATCAGAAAATAACTTAATAAAGAAAATTAATTTCATTGTAAAAAAGCGTGGGGTGCTTTTTATCATATTTCTATACTAACTCTAAGTTTACGAATAACTAATTTTTATAACAATCAATATCGAGCACCCCACGTTTTTTTACAATGAAATTAATTTTCTTTATTAAGTTATTTTCTGATTTTTAGTTCGATTTGCTATTAAAGCGTGTTTTTTTAATTTTTGAAAATTATATTTTTTTAGAAGAATTAAAAGACTGATTATTTATTTATTTATTTAAACTTCTCACACACAATTAGGTACAAAGGCGGACTTAATGCCTTAGGCATTCTCTACCAGTCAACCAAGGATGGTGAAGAGATAAGATGGCGGGTGCTCTGATTGAGAGAAAATAATAATATTAAAAAATATTAAATTATTAAATAATGAATGAATGTTGATCTCGTTACACAGTACCATTGTTATTTTTAAGGAGTAAAAGTTTTAGTGTTTTTTTTATAATAGTTTTGGTATTTTTTAGAAGAATTAAAAGACTGATTCGCAATGTTGATCTCGTTACATAGTACCATTGTTATTTTTAACGAGTAAAAGTTTTAGTTTTTTTTTATAATAGTTTTGGTGTTTTTTAGAAGAATTAAAAGACTGATTCGCAATGTTGATCTCGTTACATAGTACCATTGTTATTTAAAACTAGTTAGGGTGAGACTGTTTATTACTACTGTTTGTATGATTAAATAAAAATATAACTGATCGACTTCTTTTTAGTTTGCCACCCCTGATCGAACCTGTATGCCCCTCTTACCCCGAATTGATTTATTCTTCTTTTTCATTCCAAATGATACCTTATTTCATCGAAATTAAGATCTAATATTGATCGAAGCAGTTTTGCCTACAAATTAACGAACATTTAGCAACGAATATTTTAATTCAAACTCCAATCTTAGGAAATACAATGACTGTCCCTCTTACCCCATGTGAGGGGGAAGAGGAACGTTTATTTAATCTTGACATTTACGTCAATATCGTCGTAAGAAGTGTTATTAGCGTAATGACATTTAGCCCACGGGAAGCTAATACATAAAGGCAAGTTTTGTGTTTTCCAAATATCTTAAAAGACTTCAACTGTTCGTCCTAGCAGTCAAAATATTTTACTGAAAATAAAGTATGTTCCTCTTACCCCACCTGACCTTACATAGGTAGATCATGCTAAATGTAGGTTTGTATACTACTTAAGTAGAAATAAAAATGCTTGATTATAGGAATGAATTAGTTTTATTGGTCCATATTATTGTCATATTCATAAAATATATCGTCTAAAAACGGAGCCGGCGGCTAAACTGACCTAAATCGAGCCCAACTAAGATACCACAGAATGGTCATAACGTGAGCACAGCATCCCACAGTCCGATTACCCACCAAACAATTACAATAATAGCCAGTTATATTATCAGCTACCTACTGAGTTACATGTAGCCCTATTAACTAAAATGTAGGTATAGTAAACCTTACTGCTAACATGTCGTGACTTAATTCTTCCCCTTAATAAATACATGTCCGTTCCCAGTACCAAAGGCAAGTCATCCTCAATGTCGTTTGCTACTTCAATTTCATATTTTCCGTTCCTACGGACATCGGCTCCCCATAATACGACCGAGCCTGTTTAATCTGATAGGAACCTAGAGATACTGTCATCAGATCATGTAGGTAATGACAGTCTCTGAAATGTGTCCAAATGTGGATGTTCAGCATCTATAGTTAGGAAAATAGCTCTCCTATTAATATTTTCATTTTGGATGTACTCTCCCAAACAATTTATTGTATTTAATCTAGATTTTGCTATTTCCAAGAACTGTTGAGCGTCAGGTCGGTCCACAATTAGTGCATTGAACTTATTTAAAAGTGCACATGCAATATTAAAATCTAACAGCAGGTGTGTCGATGCACGGTTGAAGTATTCTTCCGCCCATCTACAACTTCAACCACCCATCGACACATCTTGATCGATTTGCCTGCACTGTGGTTAACTGATTTTCGCCTTCCAAAAGAGACTCAGGCATATACGCTTTATAGCCATGGCTGTGCAATTCCCCAATTACATCTCTGAAGCCCCTATCTAAAATAAAAACATCTCCAGGTCTAAAATAATTTCTTAATATAGTGGTTTAATTGCGAAATTCAGTGGACATAATGTCCGAGTCGCTTTTGGTTGCTGGGAATGGTCCAAGTGATTGCAAAATGAATCCATCACAGCAGACAAACAAAAATGGTTTTACCAAATTAACATATTTCTGTAGGCTATAAGTTTTTTTTTGGTACAAATAATTACTACTGCTTTGCACGTAGACATAAGTACCATCACAGATAACAATTGCTGGCTTGGTAGAAACTGGCATATCTGGATTTCCAAATATCCCTCTGGAATTATCTTATTTCTACCTGCCACGTCTTGTATTGACATGTGACCAAGTCCTAAATATAAGGGTACAAAGGTATTACCCAAACAATTTCTTGCTTTAGACATGTACCTTTCTAAAGTGCTTCTAGGAAGTTGAAATAATGTAGATACTCGCTCATTACTGTCACCAGTTCTAAGTTTAACCAGCATAATACTCAAAGCCACACTTGGACAAGGAGTTTCCTGTGCCAGCTGTGGTATGTGTGATAACAATTGATAAAACTGTTCAGGGTTGATACCTAACCAATAATGACAGAGGTGTGGATTCATTTCTCTGATATTATCATTTATCAGATAAAAGTTGTACTGTCTGCGAGTACCTCTATCCATAATTGACATGATGTCATCCATTTGGCACCCAGTAAAGTCATTATAGTGAGACTGTAATTCATACTAAGAACCAACATTGAGATGATGATTGCATATTCGGGCACTAGCTGGTACATACAATTTATGCTCTAACAGTAACGTTTCCTTTATAACAGATGGTACCAACAATTGTTCTGTATTCCTACACTCACTAAAAATACAATGCCGTGATGATGCAGCAGCTCTTTTATAAATACGTGAGATTATTTTAGTGCGGTGTGCAACATTATGATCCTGATGCAATTGCTTAATGGGTTGTGGTGGTGGTTTAGGTATTGAGAAATCCCTTGAAGGCATAGAAGTTTCTGATACACCGACCGCCTCATGTCTTGATGTAGAAACATCCATATTCTTTTGGTGCGCAACAGCTTCTTCATGAACAATCTGCTGTTGCCTATTCTGATCATACTGATTCTGTCTCCTTATACTTCTATATGCATTAGACCAACAACATAAACAAACTCTTTAAGTCTGTGTACCTAAAAACATAAAAATGAAAGCTTAAACCCATACATAATAAAGGTTTGCTAGAATAACATTTATATAGGGAGGTTTAAAACGATTGTGATATTATGTGGAATAAAGGACAAATGCACATGACCAACTTGGAAATAGCATGCTCCATATTAATATCATAAGGCTTTGGTTTTCGGTTTTTTAAAAAAACGTTGCCCCACACTAGGAATTTCTCTTGTATCGTGGGTGCGTTTACAAACATTTAAACTCACGTACACAAACAGCCAGACCCGGAACAACTACTTGTAGGTCATACAAATATTTGTTCCGTGCGGGAATCGAACCCGCGACACGCAGCGCAGCAGTCAATCGCTTAACCACTGCGCCAACCGTGTCGTCGCATTTCATAAGGTGTTTGTGTACAATCGAAGAACTATTACATTATTTATATGTGTTATTAAAAGTATAGATACCTGCTGAGTAGGTATGCATGACATGATGAGATTTCCTTCAGGGCTATCAACTGATACTTTATGTGTCTTAGCTCTTACTATGGAAGAACCACAGACAAAGTACACTTGTTGATGTCCATAAGCTCATTCAGCTGTTGATCCACTTGACAAGTTTAGAGATGCTCTTTCTGATATGCATAACATTCTTGACAAAGAACATCCTCCGCTGACAGCTAAAAATAAATATAATAGATATATAACATATTCTGTTAAGATATTGATCTTAGCATTAGTTTAGCTTAGTATTAGTTTAGCATTAGTTTTTTATAAAGTCATCCAGAATAAATGTCATCCTCTTCTCCCTCTTCTTCGTAAACTTTCTCACTTAATCCCAACATCTCGCTATTGGTCTCATAAAAATCCTCCACTACTCATTAACAGCTTCAGTAATTTCAATAGTTTGCACATTTCCTTAGTCCAGTTAAATAAAAACCCCATATTTTAAGTAAATTTTGATTCCTTGCTCTTCCAACCAAAAATTATTTTTAACTTAGGTATATCCAAACATGACCCTGTTGCTAATGCCAAATTCAATGGGATTCTGGCAGAAGACTGGCACGATTGGCTGACGATATTTACAGATGCTTCTAAGTTGTCCGATAATAGTAATGTTGGATCAGCTGTATGGATCCCAAAATACAAAATTATTCTTAATTTTCGTAGTCCTGCTTTTGGCACTATTTACACAGGGGAAGCTATAGCTCTTTTGGAAGCGGTCTCTTACATTGAATCACATGGACTCAACAAAAGCCTTATTCTCTCGGATTCTCTTAGCAGTCTATAGGATTTAATGAAATCGCCTTTTCGCTCCCGTCACAATTTCCCCCTTATCCTAAAGATAAAACAACTCCTGTATAGATGCCAGAGACGGCTCGTGACATTTATTTGTGGGGGTTCACTAGAAAAAGAAACGTAGAACTAGAGCTTACCATTTATTTTATTTGTAAAGAAAATCCATTCGGCGATCTTTATCGATTTTCATCAACGCGTTCATTGAACTCTCTAATAAATTTTCGATACGCAGAATCGAGCGCCTTACGAATATCTTGACGATAGATGCCAATTGCACTTCACATAAGATATGAAATCGAGATTGCGAATGTTTTTTCACTTTTATTGAAAGATGCGCTAAATCGTCAACACGGCCGTTTCCGTCCATGCAGATTCACCACCACTGCCGGCGCCAGCTCCAAACACCAGACACGGGAAACAAAATATTTTTTTGCTTTCTTCACATCCACACAACCAAGGTGTTTTGAAATATTGTTCAGATTTAAAACCACGCGTAAAAGATTTATTTTTCGTAACACATTATTGAGAAAGTGCAATTTCGGGACGTGGTGGTCCCTTAGCTTTCAGTTCGATACGCATTTCGAGTCTTTTCACAATTTTTAATAAAAGATACACTGTATTGTTCCATTTTTAATACAAATGTCGCGCACAAACTATTATTAATAATTATTTAGAATAAACATTGCGAATCTACTGACAGCCGAGTCGAGCCGACCGTTTGTTTACATAAGATCGGCAACAGCCCATAGGCATAGATCGCATTCCCGCGCACGGCCGCCTTGCCGTTTGGCAACGTCGCGCGTGAGCGGCGCTCCAAATTAGGCTAACTTCTCATACAAAATCTTCTGTTTCACGCGTCGGACTGTGTCGATATTTCTCTTTCGCACTCATTAAATACAGTGCTAGAAATCGTACTGAACTTTGTTTCATAGGTGCGCAATCGCTGGCGCTCCACACGTTACAACTTGACGCCAAATGTACTTACGCGTAGGAAATGGTTTTCTAGTAAACTGCTATTGTATGCGTATGTGCATAGTAGAAAGAATGTATGTATAGGATTATAATAAAGAAATATAGATTATGCTATTTTCGTGGGAGTGCACTGCACCAGCGCTCTTTATGACGAGCCGCCTCTGATAGATGCCACTGCTTAGGCATAGAGATTGCACTGGCTTGGATCCCCAGCCACTCTGGAATTGTTGATAATGAAAATGTGGATACGATTGCCAAGCTGGCTACTCGGAATGGGATCGAATCTCATCCGTCTTGTTATCCCCGAGATCTGCAAGGTCTTGTTAAACCCGAGATGATGAAGAATTGTAATGATCATTGGCAAAAAACACGATTACTGAAGGGAAGATTTTATGGCTCTATCCAACCATTCATTCCATCTAAATGTTGGTTCAGCAAACTAAAATTTTCTAGTAAAATAGCCACCTCTGTCATAATTAGACTCCGACTTAGGTTCGTTTGCACACCAGTTTTTTTGGCTAAAATACGCGTGAGGGACTCTTCTTTGTGTGAATGCGGTCTGGACGAGGGAACTCTGGAGCACTTGTTTTTTTCCTGTCCTCGTTTAACCACTCCCCTTTACGACATACTCCCTTCTGATGTTCCCCGCCCAATTAACATTCCTTTCCTATTATCTTTAGCCCATACCCCTGCAGTTAAAATCCTTTATAAATTCATTAGCATTAATAAAATCCAGCTGTAGTTGATATTTTCTATTTATTTATTATATACCTACTGAATGTTCTAACATTTCTTTTGTGACGTTTTACATGTACTAACCAAAAATGTTTTGTCCTTTTTTAGCATGGGGATCCATGGATGTCACCACTACAAACACTGATCAATAGTTTTGTAACAGTTTACAATCTGACGATCATTACTTTCTCTTACCTTGACATGACATTGGCAAAATCATCGAACGTTTTTTTTTTTTTTTTTTTTTTTTCTTTTCCTTTTGGCTTCGCACGGTTTGTGCATTTAGCCAGTGTCATGTAAAATTAGGTAACAAGTACAAAGTTATTTAAATAATTATGAAATGAACTCCACTCAATGCATGATAAAGATGATTGATGATATCCCGCCCCGCTCCCCTTGAGTTTAAGTAAAGACGCGGCACTTTACTGAAACCTCGCGCGGACTTCTTGAGAGAACTTAAAGTGATGTTGCACTGTTTTGTTTCATTTGCCTACATTAATGCAGGTTCACGAACACTTAATGGTTAATAATCCACCACTATTACACATTAATATTCGGCTAAACACAAATTTTAGAAAATAAAACAAAACTGCTAACATGACGCTTCACTTTCCCGCCAAGAAGTCCTCATCGAACGTTATCGATGGAGCCAGAATTTTTAAAAATAGAATAGAATAGCATTAGTTTCATAAAAAATATACATTATTGTCACAGACAGGCCGAAGAAAAACAAAATCAAATCAAACTAAAATCTATAAATAAATGGTGGTTCTTATCTCATCATGATGCATTTATATTGTGTATTTTGAACATAGTTATACAATTTCTAGTATCAGCTGTAAAACTTAACTGTAAACGATAAAATACAAATAGTGATGAAAGACTTAGGCCACCGTTTCGTAGAATTAATTATTATCTAACATAATGTACCCATCTACCTTTGCACATACGTCTAAAAAGTATGTGTATTCTGAGAAAAGTGGTAAATATTACAATATAAACATAACTGAAAAAATAAGAGATACTAACCGTTGCTGGAGTAATCCAGGATCGTAAAACTCTAACCATTACATCCATTGCCTCCCCAACTTGACGATGGGGTAGAGGATGTATCAAAGAAAGGGAACAGTTCACACAGCGTGACATTTTTAACGAAATCGTTTTTGATTTACTGCACAGAGAACACGGACCGTAGTCGTAAAAACGTTCTACACAATCCACACCACCAGCACAGAAACAGTACAATGGTCTTCAAAAGAGTTCTTGGTCGTGCAGGAATCCGAAGACTTGACTGGACACAAACTCAACGAAATGAGAAGTTATTTATTAGCATATGCCTAAAATATGCCTTCTAAAAAAGTATGTAATAAAATCAAATCAATAACTAATTAAATACAAAATATTAACCCCACATATGATTTCGATCATGAGAACTAAGAACAGTTAAAAAAATATTTTATAATTTATAAGTCTATCCATATGGCCATACTCTTTTACTTTAAAGCGATTCTGCTTTTGGTCAATGTCCTTTACTATTTGTGGTTATTTTTATAGTATTGTTGCCACAAAGTAAATACCTATACCTACCAGATTGTTGCTCAATAATAAAATTAAATTATGTTTTATTACTTTTAATATTTTTATTGGACTTTCGTTGCTGACTGTATCCATCTACATCCATCCATTTTCATCTAGATTTAGCTCTTACTAATAAACTGAGTAAGTAAATATTAATTAGGTCTATTAAATAAAAGTTACTATTGCTGCACTTTTCAATTATAATTCATATTTCTAGGATCTACAAGCTACATGACAAAACTCATATAATAGTAGTACCCATTCCAATGAGACATCACAATGTGATGTCTCATCGAATGGGTACTACTAATAGATACACTAATGACATTAGTGTATCTATTAGTAGTACCCATTCAATGTATCTTATAATTTTTAGTTTAAAACCACAGCACATTTTTAAAATGTACTGGTAACATGGTAAATATGTATAATAGAATCACAAATGCTTTTGTTTTCACAGAATACCTATTATTATTCAATTATTAACAAGTTCCCATAATTGGGTCAACATAACAGTAGGTAATTATCAACACCAGTCCTATAGTTAAACCTATCCCAACTAGATGTTCAACTAGAACAAAAAGGAAAGATTAAAGCCAGTAGATATCTAATAAAACAAGCTTGTCTGTTCAAAATAACACTAAGTTTTACAAGTATTAAGAACCAACTCTTGGAAGAAGTTTATGTCTAAGTATTTACTATTTACAAAAATAAATATCTCATTTAGGTTATTTGTCACCAGCTCCTGGTATTGTGGTGTGTATACGAATACCATGCATCTCAGCAATCTCACTCTTCAAGGTTTCAGTTACCAGACGGTGTTGTTTGACTCGAGATAAACCTATAAATTCCTTAGCTTCCACATTCACCTGAAAAAGTAGATTAATGGAGTAGGCATGAGAGGTCAAACAGGTGTAGCACATTAGTGGAATTTAGTGATGTCCAGTTTTGTGTGGCCAATCCTAGCACATTTCGTGCAAAAAGAAATGATTATGAGTAGGTTTACAGCTTTATTGTGCTCCTTGCTGTCAATAACTGACTAGCTCACCAAAGACTGTATTGGTAGGTACCTCAAACATGGCGCCACATCCCCCCGAGATGTCCTCGACGCTGACGTATGTGATGCCGGGAAGCGAGCGCTTTAGTGTCTCCGACAGCTGCTGCTCCTTGGATGCGCTGTTCCGCTCGAACGCGCTACCGCCGCCGTCCGCCGCGCTGCCCACCCGTGCCTTCCGCGGCTGACAACATACTCACATCAGCGGCAGATACAATCGAACAAGTATTTTAAATTCTATCAAAAGTAGTATGCAACACGGGGTAACCCCCATGACAACAGCGCTTACCAGCTGATTTCTGATAGGTTCCAAAATCTTAGCCAAGTTACGAAACATTTTGTGGTCTAAGATTAACTTTTTAAGAATAAGTAATAATTTTAGAAATTAAAATTTAGAATGAACAATTATTTTTTAATTTAGAGTGCAATACATTCCGTAAAATAGGACATTTTACAGATTAATTTTGACGTAGGGTATTTTTCATTATGCTCTTCTTCTTGATAATTTCAGAAGTAACAAGAAAACTAAAAATAAATGATGCAATACGTTCCGCACTCAGTCGGAAGAGAAGGCAGATCAGCAATCAGTCATACATCAAAATGATCAAAGTCAAAATCAAAAATAGGTATACAAAATGTCATTGTCAAAAAATAAAAATAAACTGTGAATTTTAGGGTAATAATAGTTTAATGGCCTGGTTGCTGGGACCTTTTAGCCAAGTCTTTATTTAGTTACAAACTTTGTTACAGATGTTCTATGTCACGAAGTCCGTTTGGCTATGAATGTAGTCAAGCGTGCACATGCACATTGTTTTTGTGTGCGTAACCTCGAGAGCGCTCAGTGTCGATCGGGACACGGTCCGGATCAGTAGTGGTTTTTAGTTCGCGCCAAATTGTTTCACGGAGTAAGGTCAGCATGGCAACAAAACGAAGAAGAGTTGTCCATAGTGTGGTAATATTTATTTATACGTTTTCAATTAAAATGTTATACAAAGATACTTAATATAGCAATAGAAGTATTTATAAAATGAATGTTTTTTTGTGTTATAAAATGTTTATATTACTTAATTATTTTGATTACATATTGTTTTAGGGTCGAAAAATGATAGCTAGTGTTTATCATTTTCTGCGAGAAGAATATGAATTTATAAAATTATTAATGGAACTCAACTGTGATTTGTCTCATTTACGAGACATTACACGCCGTACAGCTGAAGCTACGGGTGTGAGCCAAAAAACAGTTCAAAGAATATTAAAAGAAGAGAAGGAATTCCCATCCACTTCATCATAATTCACTTCACCTATGAAGAAAAGGAGAAAGCGAGATAATAAAGTGGATATAGATAATTTTACAGCCGATGTGGTTCGCAGTACTGTACAAGATTTCCATATTGTCCATAAAGAAATTCCAACATTAGCTAAGTTAAGAACAGCATTGAATGCAAAAATCGGATTCGAAGGTTGTTTAGAAACTGTTCGCAAGTTACTGTTGAAATTAGGTTACAAGTGGCGCAAAACAGAGAACAACCGTAAAGTCTTGACGGAGCGTCATGATATACAAATGTGGCGTTTAAAATATTTAAAAAAAATAACAGAGTACCGCTCTCAAAGTCGGCCCATTGTCTACACCGATGAGAGCTACGTCCTTTCGACACACGTGCGAAACAACACCTGGGCAAAAAAAAAGGAAAGAACTCCGTTTTTAAAAAAAATTAGCACAGGCACTCGCTTTGTTTTAGTGCACGCGGGAACCAAGGATGGTTTTATTGAAAATGCTTCCTTGGTTTATAAGGCCAACTCAACAGCTGGTGATTATCATTCAAATATGAGCTATGATAATTATGTAAAATGGCTAAATGAAAAGTTGCTACCCAATTTACTTCCGCGCTCTGTCATTGTCTTAGACAATGCATCTTATCACAACACACGGGCTGAACGACTACCGACGCAATCTACAAAGAAAGCCGATATGCAGCAATGGCTCAGGGATAAGGGTATAGCATTTGATGAATCTCTTCTTAAATTGGAATTGTACGGTACAATAAAGAAGTACAAAGCCCAACACGTAATCTACAAGATTGACGATTTTATAAAAAGCAAGGGTTTTGATGTCTTACGCCTTCCCCCTTGTCACCCAGAATTAAATGCGATTGAAAATATTTGGGGGATCGTTAAAAATTATGTCGCATCTAAAAATATCGGGCAAAACATGACGAATACGGAAAGACTGATCAATGAAAGTTTGGGCCAAGTTAGCAGTGAAACGTGGCAAAAAACTTGTGCTCATGTTGAAAAAATTGAAAAAGACTACCTACTTGAAATATTTTGATCTCGATTTTGAATTTATAATCAATGTACAAGATGATTCTGACGACAGCAAAACGAAATCGGAAATCGAAAATTTATCTGATAGTGATTGAAAATACTGAATAGTCCTACTTGTTTCGTTTCCATTCTGTAACACCAATGCTTAATTAAATGCCTACATATTCTTAATATTTTTGTATTTATTGCAACCTAATCTAATTTATTTACAAAATGTATATACTTTTAAAACCAAAATTTTATTTAGATTATTAAATCTCGACTTGAATATATATCAGATTTTTTTGCTAACGTTACCTACTTTTACACATACAAACGCGCTTGTCGGGATACGTCACTACTACAATCAAAGCCGAACGGACTTCGTGAAATAGAATATCTGTAATAGGTAATGATAAAATGAATTTTAAACAATGCATGATAGATGATATCGCCGCCCGTACGCTCCCCTTGAGTTTCAGTAAAGACGTGGCACTTTACTGAGACCTCATGTGGACTTCTTGAGAGAACTTGAAGTGATATGTTGCACAGTTTTGTTTAATTTGCCTACACTAATGCACGTCCACGAACACTTGGTTAATAATCCACCATTAATATTTGGCTAAACACAAGTTTTAGAAAATAAAACAAAACTGCTAATCATGACGCTTCACTTTCCCGCCAAGAACCAGCTTTTAGGGCGCTTAATTTCGGTATGTGCATCTATCAACTTATCAAGACTCACACTCTTAACCCATCATGGGCCGCGCGGATGGATAGTGACAGCTAGCTGCCAAATTCTTTGACGTTGGATAGTAGCGACATTTGAATTGAACAAGTGGCAGGTTTTGTCCTCATTCAAAAGCAGCGGGCCAAGCACGGGCGTACCAAGACGTTTGTGACAAGACATGATAAATTATGCGCCATTAGATTTTTTTTTTGCACAAATAATATATAATTGCAAAACTATTTATGTACACTTAAATTAGACAGGTATATCGCGTTCACAAAATCGTCGTCCATCCTGATTGTAGTCTATTTGAGAATACTCTGTCTGCGATTTGAGTACTATGAAGCGAAAGCATGGTGAAGCATGTCTGACAGATAAAGCAAACGTGTCATGTGTCGTCTAGAAGTATTAGGATAAATATGGAAAGACTATTTGAGTTGTATGACCATAAGCCTTAATTAACACAAACTTTCAGTAAGTTATGTTGCACGCGCGCGAGCGGTTGAGTCGAACGGACGCACTTAGCTGCATCGCAATTTTATCGCGTGATTTTTTTTACTTCTACCCACATATTAATTATGTTGTTAAATTATCGTATGTTACTATTAAATGGCTGATATAAACATCAACGTGGATATTTGCGCATCGAGTGGTAGTGATGACATAGTGCAGGAGCTAGTACCTCAAAGTGAACAACAACTTAACCTAAATTTGACCGAAGAGATGGAGATGAACGAAGCGAGTGAGATGAACGAAGCGAGTGAGCAACGACTTTCAAAGAGAGGGAGACAAGAAGAAGAAGAAATTGTGGAAGAAGATGGATTTGTGACAGTAGTTAGAAGGCATAAGCGAGCAAATAGGAAAGATTCTATGAGTGATAATTTAATGGGAGAAAGTAGTGGAAACTCTGAAGAAAACTACACTTGTATATGTGTGACAGAAAAAGAAACTTTACCAAAACAATTTGGTATGGCAAAGCTTTTGAGATCGTTAAAAATCGAAAAAATAGTAAAGATGGTATATAAAAGTGCATTCAGGGTCCTGATCTATTTTGAAAATAAAGAAAGTGCTTCGAAGTTATTAAATTGTGAAAGTTTTATTAGTTCAGGATACAGGGTTCAGAGGACTGACGAAACTAGCATATGTTATGGTATTTTAAGACAGATAGATCTAGGAACAGAAGAAACAGAAATTCTTGAAAATCTGTCATGTGAGCGTGACATAATATCAACAAGAAGGCTAAAGAGAATGTCTGACAGCGGGGAATGGATAGATTCAGAGACAATACGAATTTGTTTTAAGGCCGCCACTTTGCCGCCGTATGTATTTGGGTACGGTTGTAGGTTCAAAGTGGATCCGTATACTTTTCCAGTTCCAGCAAAAGATGTTATCTGTCAAACAAGGACAAAAGATTGGCAAGGTTACTGTAGTAGCATTGATGAACAAACGTCGAGTTCTGATATGTGGAAACGCATGGGCTGGATCAAGGGAGTCAGTTCATCCAGATCCCGCGTTTCGAATGATCAAAAAATTTAACTTCTTTCTAATCTCGCTCCAGACTATGTCTATCCAAAAATCCAACATTTTAATTCAAATAATATATTACTCGAGGCCAGTTTTACCCTACAAGAAATGTGCAACTGTTTTAAGCGAAAGGATACAGCACCCGGTAACGACGGGATTACATATTCCCTCATATACCATTTACCTCAGGCAGGCAAATTATATTTATTAGATCTATACAATCACATTTTTAATACCGGTAGTATTCCGATACAATGGCGTGACATATTAGTGACACCAATAACAAAACCTTCACCTAACGGTGGTACCAAATTCCGGCCAATCTCCTTAATCTCTTGTTTATGCAAAATCTTTCACTCAATGTTGACAAAAAGGCTAGAGTGGTATATAGAGAAAAATAAACTGTTGTCCCCGTTCACTTCTGGATTCAGGAGAGGACAGTCGTGTCAGGAATGCCTAGTCAAACTAGTAAGCCAAATTTACTTAGGATTTTCGCATAAAATTTCGACTATAGCGTGTTTTTTGGATATCACTAACGCCTATAATAACGTCATAATAGATGTTGACAAATACATTAGACAAAATAGGTGTTGGTAAAAAACTCTGCCAGTATCTGTGGAACTTTCTGAGTGAACGGCATCTTATTATGAAAAATGAAACCGATCAAAATAAATACTTTATAAGATATACAAATCGTGGTTTAGCGCAAGGTGACCCGATTTCGCCTGTCCTATTTAACATAATTACAATTAAATGTTTTGATAAAATTAGAAATGTAACGATGTGTCAATATGCAGATGATTTTGTATTATATTCTCCCTCCAGAAACCTAAGAGAAAGTCAAATAGAATTTCAAACAGCGCTAAATACTTTTTGTCTTATTCTGGATGAAATGGGGTTACAATTATCAGAAGATAAATCGAAGGTTTGTATTTTTAGCAGAGGTTTTAGAAGATTACAAATATACCTTAAATTAGATAAGGAGAATTTAGAGATAGTAGACAATTACAAATATTTGGGTGTGTGGCTGGACAGATCGCTGCGCTGGAGTAAACACATTAACATGACTGTTGAAAAGGTGCAAAGGACTCTTAATTTACTTAAGGTTTTAGCAGGTGCTTCCGGGGGTTTACATCCTAGACACCTAAGACGTATTTATATTGCACTAATCAGAAGTCGCATAGACTATAGCTGTTATTTATATGATGTGAGTGCAAAATGCCATCTAGATAAATTAAATAAAATTCAAAATCAGGCTATGAGGATAATATGAGGTTTTATCAAAACTTCGCCGATCCACGTTATGGAAAGTGAGCTATGTGTAGTTCCACTGTACTTAAGAAGGAAATATTTAGCTTATAAATTCTGTCTAAAGTCAAAAGCTATAGAAAATAATGTAACTTGTCAGTTATTAGAGAATCTCTACGCTCTTCGACAAAATTGTTATTGGAAAAATAAAAACATTCCTCTAGTAGTATCAGTTTTGAATGTGGTTAAAGAGTTGCAGGTAGCTTCTTCCTGTCCATTATTAATGTATAATTTACGAACATGGATAACTAATATTAATGTAAATGAAATAATTATGGTAAATAGTCAGTAAAAAAATCTAAACGTTCATACGATAGTAGTATATTAAAATATGAGGTTATTAATGAATTAAATACAAAGTATAGTGGTTGGTTTTACATATTTACAGATGGGTCGAAGAGTGTAGAAGGTCATGGGTCTGCATATTATATACCTAATATAGATATAAGTACTCAGGATAATTGTTTTAAAATAAGTGAACCTACATCCATTATGACGTTGGAGCTCATTGCAGTTTCAGAGGCTTTGACTTATATAATTAATCATTGTGGATATAAAAATGTTGTCATTTGTACAGACAGCAAAAGTTCATTACAACATATAGCTCGATGCTTATGTTATTTTATCTAAAATTGATTAAATTACTTTAAGAGGCATCCAACTGAGGTTGCAGTGGGTTCCATCGCATATTGGATTGCGGGGCAACGAAAAGGCTGACACGTTGGCGAAATTAGCGGCTAGGAATGGAAAATAAATAAATATTATATTAGATTATTCAGAATTTTTACCAAAATTTAAAAATATATGCTATGATTATTGGAGAGAATATTTTAATAAACGGTCATTAGAGAAGGGTATATGGTATAAAACTATACAGTGTGAACCTCTTCGCGTGCCCTGGTTCATGAATAGCGATATTAGTAGAAAACTGATTGTTACTGTTCTTAGACTCAGATCTGGACACATTCCATGCAAAAAATTTGCCTTCATGATGAAGAAAATCGCTTCACCCAATTGTGAGGAGTGTGGAGTTGTCGAGGACCTACAACATTTATTGATGGAATGTGTCCAATATGAATCAAATAGAAATCATTTTGTAAGGTCCCTGAATTTGAACAGAACTGATGTAGGCATGTTTCATAGAATTCTATCCCAACCAAATGGCGACGATGCGAAGGGTTTGTTCAAATTCATGGCCCACGTGTTGTAATACTTTTGTTTAGGATACGATGGGACTGGCATACGCTATGCGTAAAAGCCCCTTTAAATAAATAAAGAAAAAAAAAAAAAAAAAAAAAAGTTATGTTGCTACATAATCGTTTTTTTTTAGAAATCCCTGCAAGACAGCTAAAGCCCTGTACACACTGCTACATATCAAGTTATTAATTTCCGATTTTTCCGGTTATTAGGATGTCCGTAGAATGAAAGGTCAGCTTAAACTGAAAATGTATAGCTTGATATGTAGCCGTGTGTAATTAATAACAAAATCAAATCAGAAGAAACAAAATAAAAATAGTTTGATAAGTTATAAATAATTAAATTAATAGGAAAAAAATACGAAACACTGATTACACATTGGAGACTTCACGTGGTGCCATAAGCTCTAACTTAGAATTATCTCAAGAATGTGTATTTTTCTTCACTATTATACCATCTAAAACGACAGAAGCTTTAAAAATTCCCCACCCGATGTCTTAATTGATTTAATAAGAGCGAACGTTCCATGCGCCCCGGTTGAACTTCAATTTTACATAATAAAAACCGTCCAAGTGCGTGTCGGACCACGCACAATGAAGGGTTCCATAGTTAGGATGAATTTTGTAGGAGCCAATGGTTGTAGGCACCGTACACTATCACTTTGTTGATGTTGGTTTAGTTATGGAGTACACAGAAAGAACCTCAAGTTGAGTTTAAAGTTATATTATAAAATGTAGAAGGTTAACAAGTTTAAAGTGGTAGCGATTCTTTCTTTTGACCAGTGGTTAGTTCCACAGTTATTGGTTGACTCGATATGTGTTGTATTTGTGACGCACGACATCCAAGTAGGTTGCTGCGTTCGCAAAGTAAATGTACGGTTGATGAGACCGTACATGTTGGCAACCCCACAAAGATGTAAAGGAAGTTAATGAAACATTGTCAAGAGAAGAAACCCTATTACAAAGAAACAAATAATAAATTAAATTATTCGAAGTTGAACGCGATGTTGTCTGCATGACGAGGACGTCCCGCTTGCAGTTCTGCTTGGCTCGCCGTGTGAATGTTTTCTTCTTGCTTTCTGTCTTGTATCGGTTGCAGTTCAATTTCTTCAAGCTGATTGTTCGTAGCTGAACGGCTCTTAGTTTGTTTACAGCGACAAGATGGTGCGTATCTCTTTACAAACCACCCCACAGAGACAGTGATGATAAGTCCCACAATGGTATATGATACGGCGTATTGGTGTATGTCGTGAGTGGAAATGGTTGATGGGAGGTGGTTTTCTTGTGTTTTCATAATAGCTAATCGCTTCTCGATTTCCTCCAATTCTGCAGTTTCTGGTAACATCAAGTGAGACATATTTTTATGTGTTATGTTCACAATGTTATTTACCAACGAGTTGAGCGACGGTATGTTCATGGAAAGATCCGTCTTCATGTTGCTATTGTATTGGTTATGCGAGTGAATTGTTAGTTCCTTTGATTGCAACAAGCAACCCTGTGGCAAGGTCAGTATTCCGGAAGTCATGGAGTGCGTAGTGATATCATGTTCACACACGATTCGTATTTTGCAAGTTCCGCAACAAATCGCCAGCCAAGTATTTGCTGTGTGTAACGCGATCCACTCCTGCTTACATAGCACATTTTTTACGTCACAAGGTGAGGTCGTTCGATGACCCAGTAATTTTGCTTCACAAGGAGCATTGCTGTTATGCAAGTTGAATATCGGCAGATTCTTGTTGCATATCAAATTGCCTGGTTGAATGTGACTACACCGCTTCATGTCATCTTCAGTTAAAGAGACATAAGTGCTCTTCCCGAAGTTTACTGCTATGTGCTGCGAAGCTAGTTGAACGATGACTGTTCCTGTGCTTGTTTTCATGGGCAACGGAGTAGCTTGGTATAGAGTGAAGTCTTCATCTGAGATCAATGGGACGTGTATCTCGAACAAGAAGTAGTTAGTGGTAACTCGCGCTCTCACGTATAGCAGTTTGTAGAGGTCTTTTACATCGTTTCTGATGTTTCGGACAGGCAACGATGAGGTCCTCGGGAGTTTGCCCGCTATTTCAGTTAGTTGGTCGATCAAGTTGACAGGTGTAAGTAGATGTCTATGTGCCCTTTGAAGACATCAGTTAGGCTTTCAAACAGCATCTCTTGGACTCTCTCTAAATTGGTAATCAGCAAGTATGCTGTTAGTGAGGCCGAGTTGAAGTAGTTAGTAGCCATCACTATTTCCATTTCAGACTCCACTTTGACTAAGTTGATGTTAGTCTGCGCCATGAAGTCGTCTATTAAACCAAACTGTCGCATGATATTTTTTTCATTCTTCTTCAGCATATTGTTTTGAAGTTCGACTATTGAAGTTTGATTTTTTACCAAATCAAGTAGATAGTTTTCGTTATTTTGGACAGCTTCTATGTCGTTGTGGTATTTATCTGCGAACTGTTGATCTAGAATACCAAAGAGGCTGTTAGCAACATATCCCACTCCATCAATTAGTCCTCGTTTCTTACGAGTACTCAAGTGCTTATGAGGAGCTAGGAGTATAGTGTTGTAGTAACTCAGTATGTCCATTTCATGGTTAAGCTGTTCTAAAGTTGTCTGGCAGTATCTTGGGTCGGTTTTTTGGCACAGTTCGTTCAATCCTTTGAGGTAGGCTTCAATTCGATATACTCCGTCCCAGTAAGTTGTTAAGTTATAGTACATAAGTAGTGTCCATTCGTCGTGAATCACTTGTACGTTTCCTATTGTGTCGTAGTAAATCGGCCGCTCAAGTTCGAAGTTGGTAATTTGAACGCCAGACGTCACGATATCGCCATATGACCCAGTTATTAACGTAAACACAATTAATAACATTGTAAGAAATGTGGAGAAACATTTATTTCCGCCCGTCTTTGGCATGGTTGGAGTTTTCTTTTCTGAGTGATCTTGGACGCTGGTCTCGATAGGAAGTGGTGACAGTTTCACGACTGGACGTTTGATGATACCAGATTGAGTTTTAACCGTGGTCACTCGAACATAGCGTCGGAACCAGGATGCAGTTCAAGTACGCGTCCCATGGCCCACTTTCCTGGTGGTAAGTTGTTGTCCTTGATCAAGACTAAATCGCCTTCCTGGATGTTCTTTTTTTGTTTGTTCCATTTTCCCCTGTTCTGGAGTTGTGTTAAGTATTCACTCGACCAACTCTTCCAAAATTGGTGCAGCATGTGCTCTGTTAGCTGCCATCGTTGACGTAAATTAACGTTATTTACGTCACAGTACGTTGAAATTGGTAGTGACATCGTTGGGCTTCCAGTGAGAAAATGACCAGGTGTTAGATAGTATTGAAATTCATCGAGATCTTCAGTGAGTGGACAGAGTGGTCTTGAGTTCATACAGGCTTCTATTTTTGCCAGTAGTGTAATGAACTCCTCGAATGTTAGTTTCTGATCTCCTAGTACACGGTGAAGGTGATGTTTCATCGATTTTACGGCCGCTTCCCACAGACCCCCAGCACTTGGCCACGCGGGAGCGTTGAAGTGCCATTCTACCTCCATTTTTCCGATCTCGTTGAAGAACTCCGGTGAAAGCTCATGTTTAAAATGTTCAAATTCATTGCGCAACATCTTCGAAGCTCCTATGAAGTTAGTGCCGCAGTCTGAGTACACATGTTTAGGTGTACCGCGTCTAGCGCACATGCGCTGGAAAGCGGCGATGAACGTTTCGGTGCTTAAATCCGACACCAGTTCAATGTGTACAGCTTTAGTAGCCATGCACACGAAAATAGCGATGTACCCCTTCGTAGTTTTTACTCCTCTTCCTTTGTTTAGTTTGACTTGCACGTGTCCAGTGAAGTCTACACCAGTATGTGTAAAAGGTCGGGATGGGGTACCTCTCTGTCGAGGTAAGTCCGCCATAAGTTGGTAGTTATCTGTTGGTTTATAGCGGTGACATCGCACGCAACGTCGCAGTTGAGTTTTTACAGCTCTGTTGCTTCCGACAATCCAGTATCGCTGTCGGATTTGAGCCAATCTCAGCCGCGCCCCTCCATGAAGTGTTGTGAGGTGTGCCTGTTCAATTACGAGCTGAGTTAGTCGTCCCGTTCGAGGAAGAATTATAGGGTTTTTCATCTCGAAGGGCAAGTAGGAGTTACTCAGTCTTCCACCGACTCTTATAACCCCTTTTTCATCTATACAAGGATTCAATTTGTATATGATGCTCTTATTGTTTACAATTCCGTTTGCTTTCAGTTGTTTGTATTCATTTTCAAACTCCGTACTCTGCACATATGTAATTACTCGATCAGCTGCTAGCTTGAGTTCACTCACACTTAGGTAGTTGGTTTCAAATATCATCTTGGAGCGTGCCGTCGCGATAAAGCGCAGTACCTGGGCCGTTACTCGAATTACTTGCGTTAATGAACTATATTTATGTAATAAATTCTTTATAAAATGTTCATTGTTTCTCGGCACCGTTGTGGTTGCCACTGCTAAGTTGACACTTTCCTGGTTGGTTGTAAACAAACATGTGGAGTTTCTCATGAGGTCACAGTCTTCTGCCCTTTTCAGGAATTCCGGACCTTGCCACCAGAGATCGAAGTTGACTAGTTTGCTCGGCAGCATTTCTCTCGATGCACAGTCAGCAGGGTTCTGTGCTGATTTTACGTAGCGCCATTTGTCGGAACGAATTATTTGTTTTATTTTGTCAACTCTGTTGGACACGTATTTATCCCACCTTGATGCATCTCCTTGCAGCCACGCTAAGACTATTTGAGAGTCACACCATGCTTGTATTGACAAATTGTATCCAGCTAAAGCTTCCGTAGTTTTTTTCATGAGTTTAGCCAACAGTAGTGCGCCACATAGTTCAAATCTCGGCAACGTAGTTTTTTGTGATAGAGGCGCAACCCTGGTTTTAGCGGCGAGTAAAGTTACAGTCGGTATATCTTGTTCGTTCCTTACTCGGCTGTATATGACACACGCATACGCCTTTTCACTCGCATCGCAAAATCCCAGCAATTCTATTGATTGTTGTGCACCAATCCATCGGTTTATTTTTAATTTCCTTACATTTGGAAGTTCATTTTTCAATTTGACCCAATCATTTAGAATTTCACTCGGTAGTTCTTCATCCCACGCCAGTTTGTTGTTCCATACTCTTTGGAATAATAGTTTTGCCGACACTGTTATGGGAGCCAACCAACCCAAAGGATCGTACAGTTTCGAAATTTCGGAAAGTAAGTGCCTTTTCGTTGTCCGACCCTTCGACTTTTCTTCCAGATTCCAGTTAAACATGAATGTGTCGATGTTTGGGTTCCAGCCGAGTCCGAGCGTTTTTGTCGAGTCTTCAGTTTTGAAATCAAATATGCTTTTAGTTGATATTTGATCGTCAGTTAAACTCTCTAGTATCGTGGGGTGGTTGGCTGACCACTTTCGTAAGTTCATGCCGCCGCCCTTCAATAAGTTTATAAGGGAACTTTGTAGGTCTTTAGCTTTATCCAGAGAGTAGTGACCGCTAATCACATCATCAACGTAGAACTCGTTGAGTAATGTATTGGCGGCCTCTGGATATTTATGGCCGTCATCCAGGGCTAACTGCTTCATAGTTCTCATAGCCAACCATGGCGCGCACTTGGTACCGTATGTCACGGTGCAAAGTTGATATTCTTGTAACATTTCAGCAGGAGAGTCGCGCCATATTATCTTCTGAAGTGATTGTTGATCTTCAGCTAACCCGATGCATCGGTACATCTTCTCTATATCGGCGGTAAAAGCGTACTTGTAGGACCTCCACTTTAGTATAAGGGCTTGAATATCCTTCTGTAGATTTGGACCCTTTTCCATTAAGCTATTCAAACTGTACCCAGTTGTTGTCCTTTGCGAGGCATTAAAAACCACTCTTAGTTTGGTAGTCGTGGATTGTTCTCGCAAAACACCATGGTGCGGAAGGTAGCATTCAGCCATAGAAGTTAATATTGGAGACGCCGGTTTCATATGCTGTAGTTGCGTATATTCTCTGATGAAGTCCCGGTACATTATTGCAAGTTTGTTGTTCTTTCCCAGGCGTTTTTCTAATTGGAGACATTGTGAGATAGCCATGGACTTTGATTTGCCTAATTTGTTTTGCAACTCAGAGCTCATAGGCATCTTAACGATGTATTTGTTATCTGCATCTCGTTGTACTGTCTTGGTGTAATATTCTTCACACTGATTGTCCTTGGGCATGTCATGGTTGCTGATAGTTATGTCTTCGTTCTCCCAGAATTTAGTTAATTCGCTTAGGTCGACCAGTGTTATGTGACAGTTAAAAGTTTTCAGTTTGCCACATAGGATCCATCCTAAGTGCGTCTGTTGCGCTACAGGAGACTGTTGACTGCCTTTCAAGACACCGTCAAGGATGATGTCGGAATATACGTCTGCCCCAAGTAATAAGTCTATAGGGCTCGATACGTTGAATTCCGGATCTGCTAGTTTCAAGTTTTCCAGGTGTGGCCAGTTAGCCTTTTCGAAGGATGAGTTGGGTAAGTTGTTTGTTAGTTTGCTTAAGATGAGTGCTTGAGTTTCGAATGCGTAGTCTGAGTGAATCGATTGACAGGTAAGCTGAAGCCGTCCTTTGCAGTTTCCAGGCGCAGCTCCCACTCCCGTTATGGTTGCATTCAATCGTTTCCTTGGTAGTCGTAGCATCTGTGCGGCATTCTCGGTGATCAAGTTTACTTGCGAACCTTGGTCTAGTAGTGCTCGAAGCATGATATAATCCCCATTTGCAGACTTTATCTTAAGCTGCACAGTAGTTAATAAAACCTCCATCTCGTTAGTAGATATATGGTTGGAGCTTTGTTTGTGTGTGGATGTGGTTGGTCGTTGACCTAAATAGTTGTTGTTTCTTTCCTTATTTGTTGAGTTGAGAGTATTTTTCGTGTCTGAGTTATGCAGTAAAGTGTGATGCTTCATATTGCATTCTTTGCAAGTTTTTGCTGACGCACAATCTGTGTTGCCATGACTGTATAAGCAGTTTTTACACACGTGTAATTTTGCAACTGTGTTATTCCGTTGGAATGAGTCCATATTGATGAACTTTGGACATTTCATCAATACATGATTTCCGTCACAGTGTGGGCAGTGTCCATATGCTGTATGATAAGTTTTCTTGAAAGATTTTAGACGCTCGTAGTCATGTAGGTTTGCAGAATGATGCTTGTTAAACGACTTGGACGAGACTTGCTTATGCTGGTTAGATACTTCTTTTTTCGTATTCTTCATGGTTTCATACGCCATGAACTTGTTTTCCAGGAAGTATAATAGCTCGTTCAGGTTTGGCACATCTCCAGGATCTCGTAGTTCCTTTATGTACTCGCTGTAGGTAGTCGTGTCAAGTTTCTGCGACATCAAGTGTACGATAATTGGGTCCCAAGATGCGATATCTAAACCAATGTTTGATAGTCCGTTCGTACATTCAGTTATGACGTCATGCATCTTTTTGAGGTTGAAACTGTCGGGTTGTTGAATGGCAGGCAGGTTGAGCATGGTGTTTAGGAATGACGTAAATAAGCCTTCGATTGTCGAAACGCTGAGTCAGTATTTCCCAACAGGATGTGTAGTTTTCTGCGCCAATACTGAGATGTTGCACCAATCTTTCAGCTTCGCCTCTCAACCTCGTTTTCAGATGCTGCATCTTTTGCGCTTTGTTAATCATCGGGTTGTTGTGGATGGTTTCCATGAAGAGATCCTTGAAGGAAATCCACTGGGTATAGCTACCCGAAAATTCAGGAACCTCAATTTTTGGCGCCGACTTTTCATAGTGCATTGTCGACCAAATCTTACTGTTCAAGTTTTTTCTTAGCTCGTCGTACTTGTCTTCCATATCGACGAACATGTTGTAATAATTACCGTTGGAGCCTTTGAGTAACGCCTCCAGCTCCCAGTGTTGTTTGTCGATGACATTCCACTTCGATCTTAAAATGGAGAGATGGTCTTCTAGCTCCCATTTCTCCGTGACAGTTTTTATGTCAATTTTCGACATGGCGCGGTCGAGGGCTTTAAAGTTGCACTATTGCTTACTGAGCAATGTTTTGGTGGTATCGTCAGTATCTCGATCCAGCATCCCAGTTAAGTCGAACTTCACAACTTTTTTTCCCTGTAGTTGTTCCAGTAAGTTAAGCATGTCTAGTTTCGTAGATTCGTATTGAGCTTGAGTTCTGCTGTACACGTTATCCACGAAGTAGGTGATATTTTTTTCTTCTAAGGTTTGCTCCAGAATCGTATGTCGTTGCTCGAAGTCATTCCACTGTGCTTCGTGAGATTCTAGACGTTTGATTAAGTACTCTTCAGTTTTTCTTGAGGGGCTATCCTTTTTATAGTTAGAGCACAGAGCTTTCATGTTTTCAAAGCAAGATTGTTGGAGTTGTAGCATCTCCATCGTAGGTTCTCTTCTCTAGTTGTCGAAAAGAGGTAAGTTTAGTTTGATGTATGTAGCTCAGTAGTCCAGCACGTAGTTGACGGTGATAGACGTATAGCTTGACGTTAGTTCACGACACGAAGACCACAGTTTGTAGGCTTCTTCTTTCAAGTCTCCACGGATCCGTTCTCGTAGTTGTGGTGGAGTTGCGTAATCCTTAGCGTCTTGAAATTGTCGTTTGTTTCTATTTATTGCGTTCGCACTCTATGTACGATATTATGCGCCTTCTCAATCCAACTGGGGCGACCCGCTTGTGGGAGACCAGCTGAACCGATTCGCTATCGTAAATAAAGACACTACACACAATAATTATCCGGCTCGAAGGACCATTTAATGTAGGAGCCAATGGTTGTAGGCACCGTACACTATCACTTTGTTGATGTTGGTTTAGTTATGGAGTACACAGAAAGAACCTCAAGTTGAGTTTAAAGTTATATTATAAAATGTAGAAGGTTAACAAGTTTAAAGTGGTAGCGATTCTTTCTCTTGACCAGTGGTTAGTTCCACAGTTATTGGTTGACTCGATATGTATTGCTTAAAACGCTATAATTATAGCATAATATTTGTGACGCACGACATCCAAGTAGGTTGCTGCGTTCGCAAAGTAAATGTACGGTTGATGAGACCGTACAAATTTATCCCAAAAACAAACTTAACATTGTAGTTGAAAAACATGCTCTCACATACATCGATATACATTACGGTCAATTCTTCAACTGCAAATTTAAGTTGGTGGACTATAACTCGTTAACTAGTAAACCCTACTTAGCTGTGATAGTTTTCCTTTTAATTTCGTTATATATTATATACTACTGCCATGCTTTTTTTCACATATCCAAAACCAACCATTTAGCTGGCAGGGGGGGGGGGGGGGGACACTTGACTATAACAAAAAATAGCACTTTAAAGCTTAATATTACGCAAACGGATCTCAGAATTTGAAAAATGGCTTTCACAGACCCACAATATTTTTAAACGGCCTATCCAACGATACCCCACACCATGTATTAGATGAGAAAAAAAAATATCATCCCCGTTTTACGTGCGTACTCACGAGTCTCGAACTCGCTCGCCACGATTTCATATTGTCAATGTCAAATTTTGAGGACGCGTGAACGAGTGAGGGATTGAGGTGTGGTGAGGTGCTTCAATGTTAAAATTCGAGTAACTCTTTCAATGTGCGATCACGAGTACCTCAAACGAGGGACCAGTGAGGGACACATCTCCAGCACTATGGATTCACCAAAAGACGTTGTATGACTGACGCCGCCGCTGGTGTCACCTTATTAAAATACATATTTACAGCGTCGGAGAAGGAAATATGCCATAGGAATCTGTTATGACCTCTCCAAGGCATTGACTGAGTAAATCATGAAACCTTACTCTTGAAACTTGAGCATTACACAGATTGTAAGACACCGGTGTATGCCTGTTTTCTGGATCTCTCCAAGGCCTTTGACCTCGTGTCTTACGAGGTGCTTTGGAGGAAGCTAGGGGATAGTGGTATACCGGTGGAGATGTTGAACATCTTTAAATATTGGTATAATAACCAGAGGAACTGTGTCAAATGGTCGGGCACTCTGGCCGATTCGTACAGGCTGGAGTGCGGCGTGAGGCAGGGGGGGTTATCATCTCCAAAACTCTTCAGCCTGTATGTGAACGATCTCATAGTGGAACTCAGCAACATGCGTGTCGGATGGGTGGTATTAGTTTTAATAATATCAGCTACGCGGACGTCATAGTGCTGCTGAGTCCCACTGCAGGTGCGCTCGAAGAGATGCTGAAAGTATGTGAAGCCTATGCCGAGTCACACGGACTTATTTACAAACAAAAGTCAGTACATGGTGTTTAAAGCCGCTGGTAAGTGCCCTGGATCGGTTCCACCCATTACTTTGAATGGTGTTAACTTAGATAGGGTGTCGCAGTTTATATCTTGGCATAGAGAGGGAGCGCAGGGCTCTGTCAGTCCGTGGCAACATGCTGGCCCGTAGATTCACCCACTGTACACGCTATTTAAAGCGTATTGTCAGGGTCTGAATCCCTGGACACTCTGCGCGTCCAATACAATAACATTTTCAGGATGATGCTGGGACTTCCTCGTTTCTGCAGTGCCTCCGAGATGTTCGCGCAGGCTCATACTGACGATTTTCATGCCGTCATTCGGAAAAAAGTCGTGTCACTTATGAGGATTGTGCGGGGGAGTCACAACAGCATCCTGAAAACGATAGCTGAAGATGTACGTGCAGCTGTGTTGAGACATTGCGTTCGTCTGGTATCTTTTAGGGAGGTGTCTGCCTATGGGTTATCTTGACGGGGTGGGGTGTCTCAGCACAGGGGCATTTGTTTATAGAATTATTTACGTATAGGTATGATGAGTGATGAATGTTGTCCTTTGTAATAATTGTATTTAAGTACTAACAATAGTTTCTAAGTTTTTGTATACTAACCTTTGGATCTAGTTGTCCCAAAATAAATAAATTTGAATTTGAATTACGGACTAGGTAAACTACAAACAAACTTACTTTCGCATTTATAATATAAGTTTTGATACGTAAGTTTATGGCCCCTTGATGCTCTAAAAAAATCAAACTTCTAAGTCAACGCAATAAAAAATACGGCCATCTAAGCGACATATTTTGACACTTGCAAATAAATCAAAACCTACTACGCTAATGTATTTTCCCGTTGATCTAGAACTGGCAAATCAGATAATCAGGTACATTATAAGTTCTTAGTTGGTAATACAGTGAGGGCGCTATGTTTTGCCTAAAAATAACTTTGCTAAAAATAATAATACATGCTATATAATTAAAACAAGAAATTAATATAATTAAATTAAATATAGGTATATGAACCACAAATAACAAGTAAATAAAATTAGATCTTCATAGAAACAATAAAGATGTCTGCAGTTATTGTAATAAAATGAAAATGAAAAATCGTCGGCACTTATTAAGAATTAAGAAAGTGAATTATGTCATAAATTAAAAATTAAATGTCAATAGGGAATATCACTAACAAATTTCTATGATTAGGGATCTAAGTTGAGCGGTTCGTTTTCTAGTATCTACTATCGCAGGAAACAAGTTCAAATTACACTTGACAAACACTGCTACTTCAGATATATATAGGCATGGAAAAGTCAAGATTTTTAATGATTTGAACACTGGCTCACAGTTATCAGTAGTTTTCAGGCCTACCATACATCGTATACATCTTTTTTGTGTTCTAAATATAGTTTCTCTTTCAGCACAGTTGTCCCAAAATATTATGCCAAATCTCAATACTGAGGAAACCCGAATATTAATGTGTAATAGTGGTGGATTATTAACCATTAAGTGTTCGTGAACCTGCATTAATGTAGGCAAATGAAACAAAACAGTGCAACATCACTTTAAGTTCTCTCAAGAAGTCCACGCGAGGTTTCAGTAAAGTGCCGCGTCTTTACTTAAAACTCAAGGGGAGTGGGGCGGGATATCATCAATCATCTTTATCATGCATTGAGTGGAGTTCATTTCATAATTATTTAAATAACTTTGTACTTGTTACCTAATTTTACATGATACTGGCTAAATGCACAAACCGTGCGAAGCCAACAAGAAAAAAAAAAAAAAAAAAACATTATTGACTATTGTCAAGTGTCAGTGCCCTACCTTTACCTTTACCTTTTTATAAAACTAAAACGTGACATTGGCTAAATGCACAAACCGTGCGAAGCCAGAAGAAAAAAAAAAAAAAAAAGTGTCAGTGTCGAGTGTCACTGACTGACAGTTGAGCAGTTCTTCTTCCTGCCTGTTTGTTTGGTATTAGAGTCAAAAACACGTGTAGTTTTTATTTCAAGAATAATATTTAAGATGCCCCCATTCAAAAACGGACTTCTTAAAAGAAAAGCTGGTTTTGAAGAGTCCAAACAAAATGATTCTGTAAATGCTTCTGACGAGGTAAGGTTTATAATTTTAAAGATTTTGCATTGTTACCACGCTTTCTACACCGGCTTGTTTATTAATTATCATTTTAATGAAGTATCTTTTGGTATTAATTACCACCACCACCATTGTGGTTTGGAGCACTTTCTCATTTTTAGGATATTTTTTTTGTTACAATGGGATAAATTGTTTTGAGGTATATGTGTCTAGTGCCTAGCGTTGCCAGGTGTCCCGATTTTCAGGGGTCCGGGGACGCGTCACTAAATGTCCCGATAAATCAATTAACCGTTATTAGCATAACAAAGCATAGCTTATCATTCAATTCACTCGAATGTGAGACACGGTGCCACAAAAATGTTTCCACTGATGGTGAGATTTTACAGCCCTACTACATATTTAAAAACGTGTGTGCTTGATTTTTATGAAGACGCAAATTTAACTGCATCAGCCATCCATATGAATTTAGTGAGACGACTGAAAGAGCGCAATATTAATACTAAACACCTTACTAGTTACTGTGCAGATAATGCAAATGTGAACTTTGGGTGTCGTAATTCAGTTTTCCAGTTATTGCATCATGATAATGACAACATTTTATCAGTGGGATGTCCTGCACACATCGTGCACAACAGTGTAAAGTATGGGCTGGGTAAAAGTTAGTTTGATTTAGAGAATTTTATCCTGAAGCTGCATAACCATTTTTCTTACTACGCAAAACGAGTTGACACTTTAAAACAGTTTTATGAGATGCACGAAGCTGAATTTGCTCCCGTCCTGCGACATGTTAAAACAAGATGGTTTTCACTTCTCCCTGCCCTGGAACGTGCTACTAAATCTTTCGACATATTGAAAGATTATTTTATATCAATGGGAGAAGAAGAATGTCCAACTGCGCTGTGGCAATTTTTTAATTCTGACGAAACAGAACCTTGTCTGCCATTTTTCCAAAATGCACTGAAAGTCTTACAGGATGCGTCTTGCAGGGTGTGTCTTGAAAACGAAACATTACTGTGTTTCGAAGGTCACGAAATAATGGTTGGACTAAGTAAAAAATTGAGGCAAAGGATTGAAGATGAATTTGTGGGATTCATGTGCAGCAACTTATTTAAAAAGTTGCCTGATGATAAAGTGACGAGAATAAAAAATGCTGTTGTGCGTGGTACAAAAATGTTCTACATTACATTGAAACTAAATATATCAGATTTGAATTATTTAAACCATTTTCTCTCCAGGAAGACTCATTCATTACGTGTCGTTGGTTAACATTATAGAAACTCTAAAAATTGATACGTTCTTCGACATGGATCACCTTTACGAAGAAGTGTGTAAAGTCAAAGAAGTAGTGAGTGAGAGAGAAGTAAGTAGCTCCAAAAATGGCATAATATTTTTAAATATTAGGGATTCGTCGTGCTCATTCGCAGTGTACAGACATGCTCGTTAGCAATATTAATCATTACTTTAATAATACTTAGTGGCCTCCTTTTGCATTACTGACGTAATGCAACTGTAATTCTGCTTAGTGTGTAGTTTCAGTGAATAATGGACACGAAATAGTAAACTCGGTAAAAATACAAAATGGATAACATCCCCTTCAATCCAAGGGGACCAGTGCATGCCTCGGCCTCGCCGTTGAAGACGACGCCGCAAAACCCAGCCCTTGAGTCGGTCACGGTCGATGTTGTTTCAACGCCCGAGATTCAAAAATGGATGCCAGCCATCGAACAGCACTTAAATGATATTTGCTCCATTGCCGCGGAAGGCAAACTCAACTCGGAGCAGAAAATGAAAATATCTTTCCTAAAGTAGGATCTGGAACCTCGCAAATGGCAGTCCTATATCAGTCGCTCAAGCAGAAAGCTATTCACGCGTATAACGCGGTTGATGCCCTTCAAGAAAAGCGCGACCTGACGGATCATATTTTGGAGCTCAAGCAGACGATTAAGGACTCTGGTTCTGCGGGAAATATTTCGTTTGCCGATATGGTGAAGAAGGGAGAAAATGATTTCATCCGACCGAACAATTTAAGCTCTGTAGCCATTTATCCCAACGATAAATTAAAGTCGAGTGACGAAACAAAAGTCCTCGTACAAGTAATCATTCGCCCTGATCAAATGAAGCTGCATGTACGTGGTGTCCGTAAGACAAAAAATGGAGGCGTTATTATTAGTACAGAAACAAAACATGACGCTGATAAACTGAAGCATGCAGTCCAGCTCTCTTCATCCGGACTTACCGCCGACGAACCCAACAAGCGCAAACCTCGGATACACAATGGGCGGTCTTATCGCTAAAAGCGATCTTTTACAGACAACCTTTGGATGGATTAAAAAGAGAAGGAGAGACAGTACTGCAGGTAGTCAGTGGTGAAGGATGCGTTGACCTGTTATTACGTTATTGAAGTTACAGCCAATATACGTAACCTATTGTCCCAATCAAGGCTTTTTATAAATTGGACATCCTGCCCTGTCAGGGACTTCACCCTGGTTACCAGATGCTACAAATGCCAACAATATGGTCATGCAGCAAAAACATGCAGAGAGCTGAAATCTATAATATAATTATATGTTTAACTAGGTTATAGAGTGCAAGAAACTATTTTACGCAAACTAAATAAGAAATTACGTTTACTCATAAGACATTTTGTTATTTTTATCTTTAAGGTAAATAGTATTTAAGTAAACTAGGTATATAAAATATTGAATTAATTAAATTTTGTCATTATTTCAAGATTTGTAATCTAAATATTGTTAAGAATTTTATCGTCCTACAATTACCATAAGAGCTCATGCCGCCTGTGATACAGGTTTAACCTAGTACAGGCACCTAACATTATAATACCTTTGTAAATTATTTGATTTTATGTTAATATTTTACCAATTGTAATACTGAATAAAAATATTATTATTATTAAAGACAATCAAGACTATGCAAATCTTGAAAAGTTATTTTCTTTTATGGCTTCAATACCTTTATCAAACAATGCAACGGAAAGGGTATATTCCCAGGCTAATTTAATTTGGTCTGAGAGGCGAAACCGTTTAACACTCGAGCATGTCAAAGCAGAAATACAAATTAAAATTAACTTTTGCATGACTTGCAGTGAATTTATAACTACGTTATAAAAAACAAGGCAATCCTAAAGGCAGCGAAATCGAATGAAAAATATAATTTAAACAAAAATAAATTGACTAAACTTCTGAACAGCGTCATTAATTATACTTAAACTACGATTTTATCCTAATATTTTGTAATTTCTACTAGTCCTGCAAGACTGACTATTATTATAAGATTTGCTAGTAATATTAGTTGCGAAACGCAATGAATTAAACCTTAATTTTAAAAAACCTTGTTTTTTTATTGTCCCGATCTACAATCCTAAATCCCGATTTGTTTTATCTTCTGCCCCGATTTAAAACAAATCGGACCTGGCAACACTACTAGTGCCATACCTTTATCTCAAGTGTTGTAATAAATGGATGTCAACAGGTCAAGGCATGTAAGGTATTATTATGTTTTTACAGGATGGATCAGAAGATGAAGAGTTATTGACTGGAGAGCTGGATGCTGTGGATGATGCAACTGACTCCGAGCATGAAGATGAGGCTGGACCTGCTTCTGATCATGAACAAGATGTATTGCAATTTTTATTGTTTTAAACATTTTATTCTGCAATTTGATTTGTTGAAAATAATTGGCACCAACTTCTTAAATTCAATTTTTTTAAAGTTGATTTTTACTTTTCTTAGTTTATTTCATATTTCAGTTTGGAGTGGCATAAAAAAATACTTAGACAGATTGTAACAGCTTATAGCAGTTCGGAAGGGAGTCCTGTTAGGAAAACAAAATTTTGCACCAATATTGCCGAACATATAAAAAATAAAAGAATAAAACTGTTGAGCAGAGAACTTTCTCCTTTTCTCGAAAGAGGTTATAAACAATAGATAAATAATTATAAACATTTAAAACATAATCAAATAATATAGGGGGTTGTTAATTTCCATAGGAAGTCCTGTTTGATGACAGTGGGGACTCCACCTTTGGAGATGACGACCAAGCAGACATTGCTTCAGAAGGATCATCAGTAAGTGCTTACTTTTTTCTCATATACTGTGCATACTTGTGTGTATATTTGTGTTCACATTTAAGGCTCCTTTACATATAATGTGATCCATTATTCGAGTGTCACTACAATAATTGGTTACCTTCTGTTGTGGTGTACCTATGAATTAAAACGATTGGCTTCAGGATCTCACAGATTCAGAGGCTGATGATGAGTCTGAGGGGGATGATGACGATGACATTGACAAGCAGGAGAGCAGTGATGATGATGAAGCAAGTGTGGACAGTGGGGCAGAGTCAGGAGTTACTCACACACACTCTGGTGCCAGTGAATCAGAAACAGAGAAACCTGCCAAGGAGACAAAACAGAAAGCTTCCAAGAACACAAAACAGAAATCTGTTGATGAAATAAAACAGAAAACAAAATCAAAGCAAGACAAAACAAAAAGTAAAACTGCTGCCAGTATAGATCGCCTAGCAGACACTATTAAGAGAGAGAGTGTACACATACAACCTGTAGGACAAAAAGGTAAGTCGGAATGTTCTTATTACTTCTTTGTTGTGTTGTGCAGTGACTTGAAGTGTGTGAGTTGTGTGCACAGACGAGTACGAGGCGGGCGACACGTCGGACGAGGAGGACCGGCGCAACACCGTGGGCGCCGTGCCCGCGTGGTGGTACCGCGAGTACCCGCACGTGGGCTACGACCTCGACGCGCGCCGCATCCTGCGCCCGCCGCAGCGCGACCAGATCGACGAGTTCCTCAAGTAACCATCGCGCCCGCCAACTATCTGTGACCTGCCAGATGGGCCCTCCTAATCATCAATTGTATTTCTTTGTAGGAAATGCGAAGACCCCGACTTCTGGCGCACTGTGCGTGACCCCAGCACGGGGCAGGACGTGGTGCTGAGCAAGCAGGACCTGGAACTCATCCACAGACTGCGCGAGGGTCACGTGCCCGACGCCGCACACGATGACTATCAGGTACCTAAGTAAACCACAGTTGATGACTGGGCCGGCTAAAGTGTGATTTACATAAGTTCCGTTTTACCTTTCAAGGCACAGAACCTTTTAAAATGACAATATAGACATCACTGAAATAAAATTAGTACTAAATGACAATATAGACATCACTGAAATAGAATTAGTACTAAATGACAATATAGACATCACTGAAATAGAATTAGTACTAAATGACAATATAGACATTACTGAAATAGAATTAAATGACAATATAGACATCACTGAAATAAAATTAGTACTAAATGACAATATAGACATCACTGAAATAGAATTAGTACTAAATCAGAAAAATCCGAAAAAATATATCATTTGTAGTTCTTTTCCCAACAACTACATACCAGACTTAAAGCATGTCGCAGTTCAACTGCTTACATGTTTTGTTCACGGCATTGATCTCTCGCCACATGTCCATATTCTGGCACAGTCAGAAGATGCTAGACTTGTGAGCGCACCTAACTGAGCGTGTGTCGCAGCCGTGGGTGGAGTGGTTCTCGCGCGAGGTGCTGGCCACGCCGCTGCGCGCCTTCCCCGAGCACAAGCGCTCCTTCCTGCCGTCGCGCTCCGAGCGCCAGCAGGTCGCGCGCATCGTGCACGCGCTAAAGATGGGCTGGACCAAGACCCGCAAGCAGATCGCCGACGAGCGACGGAAGAAGAGGGTGAGTGCGACTGACTGGTCACTGCTCGTAGTCGTATTTGCGAAACTGTGATTCTAAACCAGATTTTTTTAGGAGAAGAACTTCTACAACCTGTGGGGCTCGGCCACCAGCGAGGAAGAGGCGCGGCAGCGAGGCATCCACAGGCACATCCCCGCGCCGCGCCGCGCGCTGCCGTCGCACGCCGAGAGCTACAACCCGCCGCCCGAGTACCTGCTCGACGCTAAGGAGGTACTGTTCACATTACATACAGCATACAGCTTTCCAAAGAAAAGTATGCGCTTTGGAAATAATCGTCTATCTTCAGAAATACGAACGCGCGATGATGAAATCTAAATCTGTTACACAGTTTCCTCCGCTAGGTACCGCAGCAAAAGACACGCAAGTTCAAGAACGACATAGCTGCGTAACAGCTTTTTGTATTTTTACAAAAACATTTTTTAATAAGTATATTTATATGCATATATTTATTTGCATTCCATAATGTATAAGTAAAGGTGTCAACAATGGCTTAAAGCTAAGGTACCTGTAGGGCAAAAGGTATAATAATATTAATTCACAAAAATAAAATTAGGAAACAATTAGCAATCAACAATTTTTGAATAGATTATTAACATTAACTAAATAAATATAAACTTTATTTTATTGAGATCAGTCACAGGTTGTACCTACAATAATTATTTCAAAAGGTCAATTAAACATTTAACATATTATAATATTTATCTATGTATGCGTGTATCTGACGACTAACTGTTTGTGTTAAATCAATTTTTGTCATGTATGTATTCGTTCGGATGGACCGACGATCTTAAGAAGGTGGCTGGGTCAGACTGGATGCGGAAGGCGGAGGACAGGGTGTTGTGGCGCAGCCTGGGAGAGGCCTATGCCCAGCAGTAGACTGCGATAGGCTGAGTTGATTGATTGATTGATGTATTCGTTTATTGTGTAGTATGCTTTTTGAATTAATATTTTCTTGAGCTTATTTATAAATGTCGTGTCGCTGGTTACGTCTTTTAGTGCATCTGGTATTATATTAAATATTTATATGGACATTACGTAGGGGCTATTGGAATGTAGTTTCATGCGAGAAGAGGGTGACATTAAAATATTTTTATATCTGACAGATCGGTCGGTATGTTTATCACCGCGGGTTGTGCAAAATATTTTTATATCTGATAGATCGGTAGGTATATCAACAAGTAACGATACAGAAGAACATTTAAATAATATCTAAATTAATTTTAATTAAATAATATATATAGGTATTCTTCTTGATAGCTGGGAGGTGTTAAGATCGCTTGAAGCAGATTGGATTGGAGTCTCAATCCCAGACGTAGTTTTCTTTTTAACCGACTTACAAAAAGGAGGAGGTTCTCAATTCGGCGGTATGTTTTTTTTTATGTTTGTTACGCGATTACGCCATTAATTCTGGACCGATTTAGAAAATTCTTTTTTTGTTTGAAAGGGTATACTCCCAAGGTGGTCCCATTGCCACCAAATCAGAATCAGATGAGGGGGGGATCCCATGGAAATCGAGGGAAACCCTCAAATTTTATAAGCAAACCTATAGCGATTTGGGTATTTTTTATAGTAACTCGTGCATTTGGTCTCGGAAAGCAACATTTGGTGAAGTGGAACTGATGATGGAGACCACATATGGCCACCGGAACAATATAATATTGAGTACCCCTATTTAACGGGTTGCGATTAAATAATTTATGCTCGTCACTATGCATATGGTGAGTGGCAGTTCTCCTGGTTTCACCAGGAGAACTCCTCAACAATCAACGTCCTAGCATCGGGAAAAGCAATATTTTGTAAAAGGTGATGAGCAGTTAACATTAGGCTATTGTAACTTAGATAAATTCAAAACTGACCCACTAAAAAGTGAAAAATAAAAAACTTTTTACAAAAAAATAAGAACCGACTACCAAAATTAACACTACAAAGTGAAAAATAACTTAAATACAAAGTCACCGACTTCCGAAATTAAAGTTATTTTTCACTTTGTAGTGTTATTTTTGGTAGTTGGTTCTTATTTTTTTGTAAAAAGTTTTTTTTGACATTTGTACTTAAACTTTTTCAATGGATAGTGTTCTTTCTACTTTGTTTTGCAATTACTATTACAAAAATTTCACGAAAAGAAAGCAACTAGTAAATAAAGTTACCTAGGTAGGTTAGGTACCTTTTACCTAATAGTAATGTTTTATTGATTGCTACATAATTTATCAAAAACCTTAGCATTTTATTAAAATCTATTTTGTTCTAAACTATAATAAATCTGTAGATGAGGCGTTTGTGTACATTGAAAATATAATAACCTCCTCCTTTTTAGAAGTCTGTTAAAAACTTTTTACCGACTTCAAAAACAAAACAGTTCAAAGTGCAAAATAGGTACCTTTAGTTTCGATAATTTCTTGCTAACGTCAGTTAACAGAGAAGCATTTTCTTAATTAAAACAAAGTTTTTAAGATATTTATTTATTTATTTCGGATCTCCAACAAAGGAACATTTTCAACAGCACTCTTAAAGCGTGATCCTTCATTACCATGATATATCTTCAGCTATCTTCATATAGCTGCGGATAGCTTCACACACACTCAGCTAGAGCGGCAGTCGATTTATACGGCACGACGGCTTTTATTTAGTACGGCAGCTGCATAAATAATGAGCCCCGACCGATCAAAAATCAAAGTGACACTTTGTCGCATCCATTATGGACCCTGGCAGTGACTGCATTCGAAAGGGCCGTGGTAGAGAACCCCAGGTAGCGCTTCCCACCAGGCAAGATCGGAAGATTCTTCCTTTTCAATAGAGGAGTGGTACATACACCTTCTTTTAGAGGAGGCTCCCTATTTTAATACTCAAATTCAATTCAAATTTTTATGTTAATTTGCATGAATATTCTGCAACAGTCACACATACAAGCAAAATTAAACTTTGGTATATGATTAATTGGATCTATTTCTTTCCATGTTGAAGAAAGTTACGTACTAATTTCTCTCAATAAATATTTATTCGAAAATCATGTCTTTTTTTAAGGATAATTTAAAAAACAAACAAGATTGTTTAGCTTTTATGTCTAAAATAAATATTCAAAGCAAGAAAATATAGTTTATTATCCCGACACAAGATATTTTTTCTCTAGATCAATTATTACTTTAGTTATAAACGAAATAAGAATTGAGACTTACGCTACCTATTTAGTTTCGTGCTCGAACACGATCTAAGAGCGCACCGGATATTCAACTTTAGCACATAACGGAGTGGCGGGGAGCAAGGGGCAGAGTTTTTTTTTTTTTTTTTTAACTTCTCCCGCTCTGTGCCGAGCGGGAGGGCGTGTCAGACTTTTACTGACTAAAACCCACCTGTGTTCCTTCCGTTGCGTGTGTGCCAGGGCCACGATATCCCTTTCGGACAAACTGGCAACCCTGGCAGGCATTGGTCCTACCGGACCCCGTCAGTTGGTGCTGACATCTCTTTAAAGCGGGCGTGGAACACAACGCGCCGTCGACCCGGGCCTGGTCCTTATCGGACGGCGAGCTACCCATCGCTCACCGTCCGCAGGCCCGCGCCTACGGTGGCCGGAAATCGGCTTGCGACTCCCGATGCCCGGGGCATCTCCTGCGGCGACTAAGGGCGCGAGCCTTGCCTCACCCTCACGCGTTCCGCCTCCTCCTTCGCTAGCATTACTGCTTCGCAGAAGGAGGTGACGGCCGCCCATGCACTCTCGCTCCGAACCATGGCCTGAACCAGGGCCGGACGCGAGAGATCACCGCCGCCGATCGTCTCCGTGAGGACACGGCGGTGCTCCGCCCAAGCTGGGCAGACCTCCACCGTATGCTCTACCGTGTCCTCCGGGCGATCCACACAGTGGTGACACCCAGGCGTTTCCTCCCGCTTTATCCTGAACAGGAACCTCCCGAAACAACCGTGTCCGGTGAGGACCTGCGTCAGGCGGAAGGTGAGGACGCCATGGTGCCTCTCTAGCCACTCCTCAAAGAGGGGACTTATCGCCACAATTGTGGCGTGCCCAGCGCTGGGTTGCGACAATCGCACTCTCCATGCCGCAATGAGATCCCGCCGGAGCTGTGTCCGCTGTGCTGAGGCGTTTCGACTCCTCGCGCCACTCTCAGATGTGCGCGAGGACTTTTTCCTCCAGATCCTGATCCAGATGGCGGTAGTCCGGCAAGGAGGCTCGCCGCCTCACGGGAGACCGTGCGGTAACCCCGTACCAGCCTGATGGCCGATCCGCTCCAGTCTGGGAGCCAAACGTCGAAAATGCTCCACGAAGTTCCACCGGCTGTCGAGGACGAGTCCCAGGTACTTCATCGTCGACTCGACGCCGATGTGAACCCCTCCCGCCGTTATCTGGGAACCCGACATTGGCGCGTTCCGAGGACCATAAAAACACATGGCCTCGGACTTGTGCAATGCCACCTCGAGTCCCAATTGCCGGATCCTATCGACGATTGTCGCAACCCCACGTGCCGCCAGTTCGGCCGCCGCCTGATGTGAACTCCCTTGTGCCAGGACTAGCGTGTCGTCAGCGTAGCAGACTACGCTGACGCCGCTACCGGTCGGCACGCAGCACCCAGTCGTAGCCGATGTCCCACAGATGCGGCCACAGGACCGATCCCTGTGGGACACCGCACGACATCTCTCGCCGGTTCCACTTTCCATGGTGACCGGGGTAGATGACGGCCCTGTCCGTCAAATAGGCCTCGACCACGCGACAGAGGTAGGTCAGCATCCGGTGATACCGAAGTGCCTCCCTAATGCAACTCCAGGGCAGAGTATTGAAGGCATTGGCGATGTCAAGAGACACCGCCAAGACGACCCCACCCCGGGCAATCATCCCCCGTCGTGAGGGCTCGAACGCGCAATCAGGGGTGTGGCCTTGAAGAGGATTCAGTCCTCTAAAGACAAGGTAGTACCCGCTGCCACGGCCACCATCATAGCGGCAGCGAGGGCCCTTCAAGTCGGACCTCCGGCGGACGCAATGTCCGAAATGTGGGCGGAGGTGGGCCGCTTGACGGCCGCTATGGAGCTTCTCCGCAAGGAGAACGAGGAGCTCCGAGCGGACCTGGCCCGGCTCCGAGGAGCTGGCCCGCAGGAAGTGCCGCAGGTGGGGGCGCAGCAACGGCAGGGCCAGCCAGTGCCTGTGGAAGAACGGGTGCTAACCCTGGTGCGGCAGGAGCTGGCTGCCTTCCATAATCGGTTTTCCGTTCTGGAGGGCATTGTCCTGCGCCCCCCGCTAGCAGCAAGCAAGCCGGCTACCTTTGCGGCCACCGTGGCTGCCGCGGCCAAGCCTGCGGCCAAGCCACGTCTCCGGCGAAATCGGCGCTGTCCAAGTCCAAGAAGGTCGTGACGGCTGCGCAAAAGGCGAGGGCCCCAGTCATTGTGGCGGGACGGCCGCCTCCGCCTTCTAATTCTTCTCCGGCCAACGCCGAATGGCAAGTAGCCGGGGAGAACAGGAAGGCGGGTAATGCCAAAAGGGCGGCCAACAGAAAGGAGAGGCGGCAGCGGCGCAAGAAGCGAAGCGCCGCGGCTAGGCTCCGCGCCCCGAAGTCCGCAGCTCTAGTGATTACACTACAGCCGGAAGCGGAGAAGAAGGGCGTGTCCTACCGCGAGGTGCTCGCTAAGGCGTGGGCGGCAGTGAACCTGGAGGAGATCGGCGTCGCCGATGGCTTCCGGATTAAGGTCAATGCGACGGGGGCCCGGATGCTGGAGATCCCCGGTCCGGCCAGTGGCCCGACCGCTGACGCCCTGGCTGAAAGGCTTAGGGCGTCCCTAAATGCAGATGAGGCCCGGGTTTCTAGGCCTACCAAGTGCGCTGACATGCGCATTCTGGGCCTGGACGACTGCGTCGTCACGCAGTCGTCCAGGCCCAGAATGTGCATGTCAAGACGTTGTGGACGCGGAAGACGTTGTGGCCGCCGTGGCTAGGACTGGAGGGTGCTCTGCCGAGCAGGTGAGGGCGGGCACCATCCGTCCTAACACCACGGGGATGCAAACCGTTACGGTGAGCTGCCCCGTGTCGGCGGCCAGTAAAATAGCCGGGGAGGGCCGAAGGCTCCGGGTGGGCTGGGTATCTGCGCAGGTAAAACTGCTGGAACCCAGGCCTCTGAAGTGCTTCCGCTGCCGGGTGGGTAACCACGTGGGAGCACATCATCGACTGGCGCGTCATGGAGGGGGTGGAGACCTATTGGGGGGGTGCGCTGGTCCGACAGACCCCGAGTGGTCCGCGGTGGGCGCTAAAGCAGCTGGAACGGGAGCTCCTCCTGGAAGCCTCGATCGTGCAGGCCTGGGTGTCATCACCGAATAGGCCTGCCAACATCAATGACGAGGCGGAGTGGTTCCGGGAGGCCATGTCCGAAATATGTGACGTGGCAATGCCCCGGGTCCAGCCCGGACGTGCCCGGTGCCAGGTGTGCTGGTGGTCGCGTGAGCTGACCGCTTTACGCGAGGCGTGCGTTGCTGCGGGCCACTGGTACTCCAGGCACCGCAGGCTCCGTGTCCGCCCTCCGGATACGGAAGCCATTCAGGCGGAGCTATACGAGGGGTACAGAGCAGCGAAGACTGCCCTCCGAGCGGAGATCCAGCGGTCCAGAGAACTGGCCCGCGAGTAGACGCTGGAGACTCAACAGAGACCCGTGGGGACGCCCCTACAAATGGGTGCGAGATAAACTCCGCCCATGGGCTCCCCCGCTGACGCAGAGTCTCCGGCCCCAGCTCGTGGAGGATGTGGTGAGCGCTCTGTTCCCTTCGCGAGGGGAACATACTCCCCGCCCAAGGCTCCGCCTCCTGCGGTGCCAGATGCGGACCACACCGACGACGACGATGCTCCAGAGGTGACCGAGGTAGATCTGAGAGTGGCGGTACGTAAGCTGAATGCCAAGAATACCGCCCCAGGACCCGACGGCTTGCCTGGAAAAGCCTGGGTTCTGGCCATGGAAGCTTTCGGGCCTCGACTAAGGGGGCTCCTAAGCGCATGCTTGGAGAGGGGCCAGTTTCCACTTCGTAGGAAGACGGGGAAACTGGTCTTCATAAAGAAGCCAGGGCGCCCGGCGGACTCTCCGTCCGCTTACCGGCCCATCATGCTGCTCGACGAGGTGGGTAAGCTCTTTGAAAGAGTAATTGCAGATCGCCTTGTCGGGCGGCTGGTGTGGGTGGGGCCGGATTTGGCGGAGAGCCAGTTTGGTTTCCGTAAGGGGCGCTCTACGGTGGATGCGAGGGGCAGAGCTAAGAGAGCAGTTCGAAATTTGATTTAGACCGCCTGCTCTTAAGCGACTCATTATTGTTTTCCGACTTGCACGCGAATGAAGTCGCGGGCACAGCTAGTTAGAAATCATTTCAATAAAATAGCTTGATGAGAATCGTAGTCGTTAAATGTTTACTTTAAACTTAGCTCAGTTAATAAAAAGAATGCATACCTTCAAATTATAGCAACCATCAGTTACACAGAGACCCAATGATAAAGTAGACCGGACAATAGAAGATTAGATACAAATTCATCGCAATCGCAACGAGCTAGCTGGCTAGTCGGTCAAAACTATTGAATAGCGACGTTGACCGATACGTTCGTTGGTTCGAATCTAAAAAAGAATTGTCGTAATATATTCACTGCATTATAGCAGTATAATATTTTAAAACTTGGGGGTCCCTAATAGTCACGCTGTCTGTTCTTGCCTATTTTATATTATCAGGTTTACAAAATTATAGATGAACAGCTCTATGCAATTCCAAAAAAACTTTTCAAAACTTTTAAGTGGCAAATGACGATCTGAGACTGGAGCACGTGACCCGGCAGAGAAACAACTTTATGCAAACACGCAATGTTAGGTGTACTACGACTACGACTAAGTCAGCAGTACAAAACTATAGAAGCTTTGCGTCAGTGGCGCGACGTCTGTACTCATTTGGAAACACTGTAACGGCTAGGGCTTTGCAAGGAGACTGCGCAGACTGTTAACGGATAGCTAGAGTATAATAGATAGAGAGAAAGGAAACACAAGTTAGTTTATAGATATAATTATAGTAGGCTAGGTCGCGGGTCAGGTACTCTGTGTTACTGGCCTTGGCAGCACGTGGTGGGCGCAGGGGGTGGCCGCTCAGTGCGTCGTCGGTAGCGTACCGGGCAGCTAGGAGCAGCGTGCAGACGGAGTCCGGACGTAGTAGATCGGGGTACACAGATCCTGAGGTTCAGGGAATAGCTTCTGCTAGATAAGCAGGCGGATGTAGAAATGGCAGAGTCATCTTAGAGAATTAGTGTTGTACCCTGTTTATAGTGTTGTGCTTAGCAACTTACTAATTGTGAGATATTTAGCATCAATCGACTAATTTACTGTTGAGATCCCTCACAACGCTACAACACGAAGATTACCGCGCCGCCCGCTACATCCAAATTACTACCGCTATTGATTAAGATTGTTATTTCAGTTGAAAGAGTGGAACAAGCTGAGCGAGACGCCGTGGAAGCGCAAGTACACGTTCCTGCCGACGCGCCACGCCAGCCTGCGCGCGGTGCCGGCCTACGAGCGGTTCGCGCGCGAGCGCTTCCTGCGCTGCCTCGACCTGTACCTGGCGCCGCGGGCCATCAAGATGCGGGTACGTACGACCTGTGTCTCTCATTACATCTACTTAACACAAATCCTAAATTCATTGTGTGCTTTTATCATTTCTAACGCGGCGATATTATCTGTGGTGTCATCGCATAACACCACAGGGAAGTAAAATGTATGGTAATATATGACGACGCTTTTAAAGGACATGTCTGGTGCAGCAATGGACGAATGTCTCGGGAGTCAAAGCCAATGTTCAGTAATGATTGTTATATTATTATAATCGTCGTATTTGATAGTTTATCAATTAATAAGTTTCAGGAGTCTTGTGTAAACTGGTCAAATTAAAGTTTATACGCCATAGATTTTTCTTAGTTTTTTTTTTAATATTATAACCATATGCCTTGTGAGGTTAGTGAAACATTTAATATTTTCTTGGTATGAGATCAGCACCCTAATTGCGTATCACAATTTGAATCACAATCTGAATTATTTTAAAATATATTGCTAATCCATTGCTACTGATAGTGTGTTACGCAATTAGCCCGCCGATTCTGCAGATTTTTCGGATAAATCAAAGTGTAACAAAAATGTAAAGCACCTATTGTTTATCTTTTAAATAAGTGCTTAACATTTTTTTTAATTAGGAAATCACAAATCATTCTTATTAAATCAAAAGTCATTTATTCAAACTAGGCTGAGAATCAGCGATAAGTCCCCTCTTTGAGGAGTGGCTAGAGAGGCGCCACGGCGTCCTCACCTTCCGCCTGACGCAGGTCCTCACCGGACACGGTTGTTTCGGGTGGTTCCTGTTCAGGATAAAGCGGGAGGAAACGCCCGGGTGTCACCACTGTGTGGATCGCCCGGAGGACACGGTGGAGCATACGGTGGAGGTCTGCCCAGCTTGGGCGGAGCACCGCTGGTCCTCACGGAGGCGATCTCTCGCGTCCGGCCCTGGTTCAGGCCATGGTTCGGAGCGAGAGTGCATGGGAGGCCGTCACCTCCTTCTGCGAAGCAGTAATGCTAGCGAAGGAGGAGGCGGAACGCGTGAGGGTGAGGCAAGGCTCGCGCCCTCGCGCCCCTAGTCGCCGCAGGAGACGCCCCGGGCGTCAGGAGTCGCAAGCCGATTTCCGGCCACCGTAGGCGCGGGCCTGCGGACGGTGAGCGATGGGTAGCTCGCCGTCCGATAAGGACCAGGCCCGAGTCGACGGCGCGTTGTTTTCCACGCGCCCCTCAAAGAGATGTCAGCACCAACTGACGGTGTCCGTTAGGACCAATGCCTGCCGGGGTTGCGAGTTTGTCCGAAAGGGATATCGTGGCCCTGGCACACAGGCAACGGAAGGAACACGGGTGGGTTTTAGTCAGTAAAATTCTGACACGCCCTCCCGCTCCGCCCAGAGCGGGAGAAGTTATTTGATAATTTCCCACCAAAAAAAAAAAAAAAGGCTGAGAATCAGCACTTTTCGAACGTCAAAAATTACATAAGACAGTCCCCCAAAAACGCCCACCCTTCACTACTTCCTAGTGCTTTAGCTGGGAAGAAGAAGTGGCGCAACAAACTCCCCAGCAACACAGCTGTCTGTTCAGATATAAAACTTGAATCTATACAATAAAATGTAAAAGAATTTGCATTACGCAACACAACATTAAATTAAATTATTTGCCTTATGTTAGCTAGCACACGCCTCTATACCAAAAAAAACATAAAAATCGTCGAAAACTATACTCAAGCAGAAATAACGTAAACAGAACGTACCTAAATAAAAGCCTCCAGGCATAATGGGCGTGCCCGCTTACATAAAGCTATAGTCTACTCGAAGTCAAAAATGATAAACTAGCACCATCGTAGTAAAATAAAAAACAGTTAATCATTAATAACAATAACAAAACCATGGTCAGCAAGACGACCAGTCACCACAAGCAGCACCCGTTCACAAGCATAACGCAAAGATCAGCCATCACCCCCCTCGCCATAGCAGAGGGAAGGAGGCAACCCGACCCCCGACGCTACCGCAAGCAGTGACATCTAAGGGAGCACGACGAACTTGCTACAAAAGTACAAGTCCAGACTGGAGAGACCCCAACCAATTAGCCGCCCTCACAATACCAGATTGTGTCAGCAGACTCAAACGCCGCAACATTCTACAATTAGATAACTTGTAGAGGGCTGCTTGACTAATAAGAGAGTTGCTCCTGATAAGGAATAACTCTTCCCTGCCAGAACATCCTACAACTCATCTGCTCATAGTTTTGAAAACTGATTGCAGGATAGGAAAAAGGTTTTTTTTTTATGAGCTTGATGAGCATATGCCAAAAATATAAAATATTTTTGAAATAAATCAATATGGCGGCAGTATCGCTCCTTTTTCAAAGGTGAAAAATATTGTTGTTTTTTCAATTTTATATGGTATCAAATTGAAGGCCTGGATTTGTCACTAAAATGTATAAAATAAAAATAAATTATTAAAAAAAATAAAAAACCCGACTAAAAAGCAACTGTATATACAAAGAGAAAGGTCACTCATTTACTCGCTGACTAAACGGATAAATAAAATTGTAATTGCTGTCGGGGGACCATCCTTTGGAACACTTTTTAATCTATGAGGGCCCCTCAGATGAAAACGTCAAACAGACGAGGCTTATACCTAGCAATAATAAATGTATGCTATTGTAGAAAGGATAGCCGCTGTTAACTTCCTATTTTCATTAGCCGTCCCCCGCCGCGACGACGCTTAGATCAAAATATCACCTACCACTTATATTAAATTATTTTTTTTTACTTTATTAATTTTTTTCACTTTTTAGATGTTCTTATTTGTGTCGGGGGTATTTTTTATTTTTATTTGTCAGGGCCATAGATATAAGAAAGAAGAAGATATGCCCGGTAGTTGAAATTGTATCGGAACCCGGTGTCTCCAGTTTGTCCCTACCACTCGCCACAACTACACATGCAGTTCAGTCATAGCAATAGATACGAAGTGGTGTACACACTCGCAATCAATAAATCAGAACGTACTACACGTTAGCAGGCAATCTGTAGGGACCATACAACAGTGAGCATACATCGCCGAGGCCAAAACAGATGTTTGTTTGAGCATTGAAAACTAAAAATAATTTGTCTTAGTCGTATTTAGTGTTAGTGAGTTATATTGAAGCCACATATTTACAATATTAAAACCGTGTTGCGCAAACTTGTAGACTACATGTTCCGATTCAGCAGAAAAAAGTAGGGCAGTGTCGTCAGCGTAAGATATTATTGTGCCATGCTGTAGGTTTAGATTACAAAGGTCATTTATGTATATCAAAAACAGAGTAGGCCCTAAAATACTTCCTTGGGGCACACCGAAGGACATGTTGTTTTCGTCTGCGCTGAGAACATTGCCAATTTTAACGCACCGGGTTCGGTCTTCTAGGTAACTTTTGAGAAGTTTTAGTTGGATACCTCTTATGCCCACTGTCTCAAGTTTGCGCAACAGAATAGGAATGGAGACTGTGTCAAAAGCCTTGGCAAATACTCTTCCTTATTAGATCACGCAATACTCTTCCTCGGATTAAATAATCTCTCTTAATTAATCAATTAATAAGCAACCTCGGAGAATTCTTTCTGAAAATCGGCTCTTTGTTTCCGCAGATGATTCCGTTCACCTTGAGCAGTCATCATCATTTTTCATGCGAAAAAATGACGTGGTGTCATTATTAAACACAATTTACCACAAAATTACACGCAAATAATACGAACGTAACTAATATAAACAACAATTCACCTGCCACACACCAAGTGAGTGAGTTTACTACAAAGTTTACGTTTACAAACTCTTGAACATCGCTTGGAAACGTCAAATTTTAACTTATACTCGCATTAACCCGCAAAGTGTTATCCGAAACGCTACTACGTTAGTCACGTTTAAAATACCGAACTATTCTAGTATCGTTAAAAATCTTACACTCGCTGTTTTGTTACATTTAATACACGATACGAAAACGTGGTAGTAGCGTTTTCTATAAGAAAAAACTCACACTCAGGGTACTGTTTACAATATTATAATAAGCCGATTTGAGAGAAAATTTTGTTTTGCTTGTGTAAGCCTTATAACCTCGTTGATTGTTCCGCAGCTGACGATCGGGCCCGACGACCTGGTGCCCAAGCTGCCGTCGCCGCGCGACCTGCAGCCCTTCCCCACGGCCGAGGCGCTGTGCCTGCGCGGCCACGCGGGCCTGGTGCGCAGCGCCGACTTCGACCCGTCGGGCCAGTACATCGTGTCCGGCGGAGACGACGGCACCGTCAGAGGTAACTGGAACTTCCGATTTCAACGATATGGACACTTTCGCGCGACCCAAGTACGGTGAGGGCAAATGTAACGATTTAAATGTTTGCCCGGAGGCATCGTAATATCGAAGATCTCTACACTCGAAACAGTGGACGATTATGTTTACCTAGGACAAACTTTGTAGTTAGGTAGGTCCTACTTCCATAACGAGGTAAATTGTCGAATCCGGCTGTGCTTGGAATTTCCCTACGTGTTTGAATCAGCAATTAAGAGATCCGCAGGAGAAACAAGATAACCGACGGTTCATTAAAGTTTCACCAAAACTCCATTGATAAATTTTCATTTACAACCAACGTTATACGAAACGTTGGTTGTAAAATTTATTTCGAAAACAACTTATTCCGCAAATGTTTTATTTTATAAACACTCGTTTTACAAACATTTATTTGGCAAAAAAATATTAAAAAAAATGCATTAGATGATATTTAATCACACACATTTTTCATTTCTCATTTAGATTCATTAGGATAAATCACGTTTCTACTAAATAACATTTCATTCATTCATTTATTTTTTTATTTGTCGTATTTCTGTCTGTTGGGTTTAAAGAAACCTAACCGAACCTAACTCCCCGTGACGTCGACCGTCTAGGGTTAATTAGGGGTAATGTCTTAAGTCTTTATTCCAAACGTTGTTTATGAAATAAAATGAAAAAATAATGAAATGTTTGTCAAATAATACGTTATTAAATAAATTTATCGGATAATTATTTTGCTAAGTGAAATATTTGGTAAACTTGTGGTTGTAGAAGGATGAAATGACAAATAATGTTTATGCCAATTGTTGCTTGTCAAGTAAAAAATTTTGAATTAATGTTTGGTGAACTGACTGGTCACCGTAACCGACATAGCCCAAAGAATTACCAAACTTAAGAGGCAGTGGCCAGGGCACATTGCTCGCAGAACAGATTGTACGATGGGGCCGAAATGTTTTGGAGTAGTGACTGCGTACTGGAAGACGTAGCGTTGGAAGGCCTCCCACAAGGTGGACCGATGACCTGGTGAAGGCCGCAGGAATCCGCTGGATGCGAGAAGCACAGAAACCGGTCGAAGTGGCGGTGCTCGAGGGAGGCTTATACCCAGTTTTGGGACGTCTTCCGGCTCGAATGATGATGATGATGATGCCCGTAATATCGCTCGGCTCGTACATGTGTTCTGTTTCCGCAGTGTGGGAGACTGCGTCGGGGCGCTGCCTGCGCACGCTGACGCTGGAGGGCCCCGTGACGCGCGTGGCGTGGGGCCCCGCGCCCGGCCTGAGCCTCGTGGCCGCGGCGGCCGGGCCCTGCCTGCACCTGCTGAACCCGGGCGCCGACATCGGCGCGCACCGCGTGGCCGCGCGCACCGACGAGCTGCTGGAGGAGCCGCCGCCGCACCACGACGTGCAGGGTATGTACTGCTGGACCCGGGCCCGACCTCGGCGCGCACCGACGAGCTGCTGGAGGAGCCGCCGCCGCACCACGACGTGCAGGGTATGTACTGCTGGACCCGGGCCCGACCTCGGCGCGCACCGACGAGCTGCTGGAGGAGCCGCCGCCGCACCACGACGTGCAGGGTATGTACTGCTGGACCCGGGCCCGACCTCGGCGCGCACCGACGAGCTGCTGGAGGAGCCGCCGCCGCACCACGACGTGCAGGGTATGTACTGCTGGACCCGGGCCCGACCTCGGCGCGCACCGACGAGCTGCTGGAGGAGCCGCCGCCGCACCACGACGTGCAGGGTATGTACTGCTGGACCCGGGCCCGACCTCGGCGCGCACCGACGAGCTGCTGGAGGAGCCGCCGCCGCACCACGACGTGCAGGGTATGTACTGCTGGACCCGGGCCCGACCTCGGCGCGCACCGACGAGCTGCTGGAGGAGCCGCCGCCGCACCACGACGTGCAGGGTATGTACTGCTGGACCCGGGCCCGACCTCGGCGCGCACCGACGAGCTGCTGGAGGAGCCGCCGCCGCACCACGACGTGCAGGGTATGTACTGCTGGACCCGGGCCCGACCTCGGCGCGCACCGACGAGCTGCTGGAGGAGCCGCCGCCGCACCACGACGTGCAGGGTATGTACTGCTGGACCCGGGCCCGACCTCGGCGCGCACCGACGAGCTGCTGGAGGAGCCGCCGCCGCACCACGACGTGCAGGGTATGTACTGCTGGACCCGGGCCCGACCTCGGCGCGCACCGACGAGCTGCTGGAGGAGCCGCCGCCGCACCACGACGTGCAGGGTATGTACTGCTGGACCCGGGCCCGACCTCGGCGCGCACCGACGAGCTGCTGGAGGAGCCGCCGCCGCACCACGACGTGCAGGGTATGTACTGCTGGACCCGGGCCCGACCTCGGCGCGCACCGACGAGCTGCTGGAGGAGCCGCCGCCGCACCACGACGTGCAGGGTATGTACTGCTGGACCCGGGCCCGACCTCGGCGCGCACCGACGAGCTGCTGGAGGAGCCGCCGCCGCACCACGACGTGCAGGGTATGTACTGCTGGACCCGGGCCCGACCTCGGCGCGCACCGACGAGCTGCTGGAGGAGCCGCCGCCGCACCACGACGTGCAGGGTATGTACTGCTGGACCCGGGCCCGACCTCGGCGCGCACCGACGAGCTGCTGGAGGAGCCGCCGCCGCACCACGACGTGCAGGGTATGTACTGCTGGACCCGGGCCCGACCTCGGCGCGCACCGACGAGCTGCTGGAGGAGCCGCCGCCGCACCACGACGTGCAGGGTATGTACTGCTGGACCCGGGCCCGACATGCTATGATCCTTATATATTCCTTTAGCTTCGTTTACGTTCATACATCTGATCATACACGTCGCCGGTTCAGAGTGCTACGCACATGACCTAATTTTTTTGATTTGTACTACAATTTCTTTATACACATTCTTCACATAAAATCTCTTTGGAACGTTGTCCTACGGACTCGATGATGACCAGTCAACACAGTCGCTGTTGCTAAGTACTATCCACCTGGTGGTGCTTTTACAAAAAACAAAAGGTCGGTTTCAATTTCTGGCCCATAAACAGTGAGCTCTTTCTAAAGCTCAATATTATTTTGCGTTTTAAAACTTGGCTTGACTTGATCTATTTATTAAATAAAAAAAAGGGTTTGTTATTCCATAAGAGCGCGGCGTTGAATGAATTGTCCATACAAACGTAATACCAAAATCATTTGCAATTAGAGCATATTTCCACCATATCATGTTGATATTCGGATTTAGACAGTATTTATCTAGGTTACTACATCTTTTTCTTTTTTAAACTTACCTTAAATGAAATTATGGTGAAATGCATTTCGCACAATTTTACCGCATAAATGACATGTTTTTATATTGTTTTTTCTGTATTTTAAACAAAAATATTTGGAGTATTGTTTCATCAGGAACATAGTTTATATTATCGAAAAAAAATGCAAATATATTAAGTTTTCATTCATAAATTTTGGTATTGTCAGAGTCGTTCAGTTAGTCAGAAAGTTGAAGCTATTTGCCCATTCCAAAATATAGATCTGTATGGAGAAGAACTGGCAAGAAACTCCAAGGGCACTCTTTTAAATCAAGATACTAAAAAATCTTGGGTACATTATTCTTGTCGCTTATATGTGTGAGAACAAAGTAAAAAAAGAAATGATTTAAAAACAATTCAAAATATCAGATTAAAAGATTACAAATAAGTCCTGGCAGTTAAGAGATGACCAGTCTCAACTGACGGCGCCCGTTCACAAACATGACGTGTGGTTCAGCACCATCCAGCTCCACCATTTTGTAGGGAACCGAATGATCAACCATACGCGCCACCTTCAGCGAGACATTTAAGTGAGTATGACATACTCTCAACTGCTTTTTAAAGTCAACATACATCATAACATAATAAATGGCTCCATGGTACTCACATTTACAAAATTGAAAAAATGCTTTTAAATTATACAAAACTATAGCTTGCAATGTATTTCAAAGATTAACCTAAATTAAAGTCCAATTCAGTATGCTTCAAATGACATCATAATGAAAGCGTTGTTTCTACCAAAGTTTTGAAATATAAACAAAAGAATATCGCGTGGTTGTGGGATTGTGGTGGGACATTATAGCAGAATCTTGCGCAGGCATTCTGCACCCGCTGGATCAGTGTTTCGCTTCTACCGAGAATGCACGCCCCATACACAGTGTCAGCGTAGTTCAGCTTGGATTGAACAAGTGACTCACATAGCATGAAATAAAGCTATTTAAATTTATCTACATGGGTGTCGTTTTCATGGTTTTCGAGGGTGAGAGGTCAAAATATAAATCCATGGCTGCGATTTTTTTTTAAATTTCATCATGGGTATCGTTTTCACAGTTTTCGAGGGTGCTAAAGTCGATAGTGAGGTCAAAATGTAAATCCAATATGGCGGCTGCGATAATTTGTTTTTGTTTTAATTCATACGTGAGAAGGAACTTCCTTCCTAACGTGTGTCCCCCGACCGCACACGTTTTACTTTCTTGGTCTGAGTTTTATACTAGTAGGTACTTACCTATGTATGTCCTTACATATTATAAAACAAAGTCCGCCGCGTCTCTCTGTCTGTCTGAACGCGATAAACTCAAAAACTCCTGCACGGATTTTCAAACGGTTTTCACCAATGGACGGAGTAATTCATGAGGAAGGTGTATAATTCATTATGGTTTTGTGTCATCAATCATTATCATTTCAGGCAAAAGACGTCCACTGCTGGACATAGGCCTCGCCCTAAGGGCGGGTGTTTGCCATAATCGCCACGCTTGGCAGGCGGGTTGGCGATCGCAGTATGATTTTAAAATAAATAGAGAACGCTGCTGCCTATTCTCTAGTAAGTCCCTTAGTCGCCTTTTACGATACCCACGGGAAGTAATGGGGTTTTGTGTAACTTGGCTGAAATATAATGATAATTATGGACGATATCGGAAAAAATCATGCCGACTTTAACCTTTACTGGCGTGGGTCGCGTAAACCGTACGAGATACATACAATATATGTTCTATAGGATTGTACATCTTAAAAAGTTCCGACGCTATTTTAACCGGTAGTATATTAATTCATAAGCAATAAAATATTTTATTTAAATTGGCCATTTAATTTAGATTAAAATATGCTTTTACATCATATCAATTAAATGAATACACATGATCAAAATTTTGATGTGCTAGTTTTTCATGCCACTCGGTTAGATCGTTCTTTACTAATTTTGCAACACTCGCAACCTCGCATTTGAAGCGAAAATCCAAAAAATAAGAGCTCTCTCTCAACTCTATGTGCGATAGCACAAACAACGCCTTTTTTATAAAATTTACACGTACAGTACGTGTAAATTTTATAAAAAAAGGCGTTGTCGAATCTGTAGTCATGACATATCCTCGGTCAGCAGCGCGGTTCACAGAGAACATATTTGTCTTAAGTTCGGGAACGAACAACACATTGTTTATTGTTGTGTCTATCCACTTATTTCCGTTATTGACTTGTACAGTCATCTTTCCAATACCTAATACTTTAATGACAGCGCCGCGCCGTTACCAACTACCACAGACTTGCGAGATATTTGAAAATGATGAAAATAACAGTCGATCACGACACATATGCTCACTCGCCCCTGAGTCAACTAGCCACATTGATTTTTCATATTGCTTATCCACTGAGTTTGATACTACAAACGCATTACTCGTCTTGTTATTTTCCTTTGACCTTTTAAAACGACACTTTGCCTGGTAATGTCCAAATTTGCCCGTTGACTTTGTTACTTCTACACTTGGTTTGAAAATGTCCGGTTTTGCCATATTTGCAACACTTCACGTTCCTCTTATCTATTTTGTAAGCAACAAAAGCCGATGATTGCAGGGGCATATCCCCTCTTTCTTTCAATCGTTCCTCTTCTATCAATAATCGAGCGACGAGATTATCGTAAGTTTGTTTATCGACTCCCACGCGGACATAAAATGTTTGTAACATTCTGGAAGCGACATCAAAACCTTTGTGATGACGATTTTTTCTGAAATGTCTTCTCCCATTTGCTTTAACAGATTTTTTAATTCTTCAATTTTAGACAAAAATACAGACATTTATGTGCCTTCCTCGTACTTAAATTGGAAGAAACGTTGTTGTACGATATGAATACTAGTTTCAGACTTTTGTTCATAGACACTAGCCAATTTCCTCCACATCTCCGCGGACGTAGTACAAGTTATGATATGCATCATCGCATTTTCTGACATTCTTGTCACAAGCCATGTTTGGGCTCTTGCGTCTTTCTTCTCCCACGCTTCCTTAATATCCGCCGCCTCCGGCTTCACAATCTTCCCTTCTACCACATCTAGTAAATCTTGACTCCGTAGCAGAATGACAGATTGAAATTTCCACAAATTCCAATTTGATACTCCCTCCAGTTTTATATGCAAGCCAGGAGTTCTAAAATTGTCTTCCATCGTCGTGCTTACTTCCTGCTCGTCCTGTCCTTGATGAACCAAGTAATTTTCCTTCCTGCTGGCCTAACTTCAAGCGTATTCTGCGCCGATGCCGACAGTATTTTTATTTGACGAAAGCAGTATTCCGCCCTTTGTTTTGCTCACAGAGACAGGATTATGTGTCTGGGCCCATAACCTGATAAAGTTGAAGCAAAACAACAGGTTTAAACAGACAAAACAACTTTTAATATGCATCCATTTCAATGCTCCATTAACAATTGAACACTTGACTAGTACAAAATCTTCTCATCAATATATGGCCTAACAGTGTTGCTAACCAAAAAGTACTTATTACATTGACCTATTCTAACAATTGGAGGCGCAGTAGATTCGGAGATAAGGGTCAATTTTCATTAATCTTTATAATATTTTATTTTTATTTTATAAGTATTTATTTAAAAAAACTGAAATCCTTATAAAAAGCCCTTTTATTTGATATGTCACACGGTACAGTTTTAATTAGTACCCCCAAAAGTGACCACCATATTCAAAATTCATTTATTTGCGTTACACTTCCGTATTTGGGTCACAAAAGTTACGAAGTTTCGTGTACCAAATGTCAAGTTAATCGGTCCAGTAGTTTCGGAGCCAATCGGCTGTGACAGACAGACACCCGAGTAATCCTATAAGGGTTCTGTTTTTACTTTTGAGGTACGGAACCCAAAAAGCCTAAATTATACACACGGCTGAAACGAGCTGCTAACTGCGGGAATCCTACAACCCCCTCTTATCTTAAAGAACGTTTCAAGTTCCTTCATGACACACATAATAGATATCTGAGGTCATCGGAAAACTTGAGACTAGAGATGCATTCCACCAGCTTTTAAGACAGGTCTTTTACAGTTCAAGCAGTACGTTTATGGAATGCCTTGCCCGTGTCGATAAGGCGTGCTCAACCTTTGCCCACTATTAAAATTCTGGTAAAAAAACACTACCTCTCTCCTTAAACATCATCATTACAGAATACAGTTCCTTGCTCTTGTTTATTATTGTATAAATATATTTATATAGATAAGTGTATGCTTTATCTATGTATGTATTAATTAAGTAAATGGTACACCACTGACTACCTGCAGTATTGTTTCTTCTTCTCCCTTTAATCCATCCAAAGGTTGTCTGTAAAAGATCGCTTTTAGCGATAAGACCGCCAATTGTGTCATCCTATGTAAAATTACAACATTTATATCTGTAACTTTTATGGTGTGTATAATAAAGAGTATTCTATTCTGTATTTCTGTTCCCGAAAATTCTCCGGAAGATGCGCGACCTGTTTTTTTGCTTATATGTAGTTTGTACGTTACACAATTGACACAAAGTTCATTATGTTTTGACCCAATTTTTTGACAAAAATTCGCTTCCATTCCGTTCCGTGGCAATGTAAATTGAGCCTCAGTGTGCGTACTAACCGAGCTGGTATAAACCGGTTTTTCTCCCTACGCGACGAAGCCGTCACCTCCAGCTGGTAGTAGTGTAGTGTGTACCTATCATAGACACTACTTGCAAAATCGAGTACCAGGGCTTGTAACACCCCTTTTCAAGAACGATACTATGAGGTCTCACAGTGCCCATCAACGCATAGGGCCGGTAAATCCGATTCATAAACAATACTTGAGTGATGTGCAACGCTATGCGTTCACTTAAAAGGACCCTTACGTAAAGTAACTGGACAGCTATTTTAACCAACGCATAGTGTAGCTTATTGTAAAAAAAAGGTCTGTGTCAAGTGATAATGTGGTTGTTTCTGTGTTTTGTATCCATTTGTGATATTTTATTTTATTATTCATTTTAACTTTTTTAATTCAATATTTTTGGCGTGTGTCCGTTTGTCTTCTATGATAGGCCGCTCCTGCATTTTTTTTATGCTACAAAGAGCTATCGTTCTGATACAGAAAACGGTAGCTTCTTAAAACTGAAGCAAAATAAAATTATATAAATTGTTATTAAATAGATAGAATAGATTTTATATTATTGTAGATAGTAAATTTGTTGTATAGGTACAATTAGCCGAAAATTAAATTATAAATAATATTATTTAGTGATAATACTTGTGGTGGACTGTAGTAGGTGGTAATAAAAGACTTCTTGCTTGCTGTCTTCTAGTTTATTCTTCTTGTAGAGCTGGAGGCCGACTGTGTCTAACCAGCTTCTTTTTTTTTTTTTTTATATATATGGCATCTCGCAGTTGACCTTGAGAGGCCGTGACTGCTTAACCGGTCTTTACTGTGGCTGCCCTAAGGTATTAGCTTAAAGCCTCCAGCCAGGAGCGTAAATATAAGTATTAAAAACTAAACGACAGCGCTCTAAGGGCACCCCCTGTGGGGTACGAACCTCGGCTTAGGGCGTCGTTGGGGAAAAACAAAGCAAATTGGGGACGGGCTGGATCGAAAGTTTAAATTCATGATTATTAACGGGGATTACTATTAAATGCTACGGCTCACTCAGCCTCGGGGCTGGCGGTTCGACGTGCAAGGGACGGGGGGAACAATTTATTCTTGAACTTCGCGTGGTACCTCGGCGGCGAGGACGGAATGACGGTTTGTGTTTGTGCACTGTACTTGTGGCCCTATTGCTTTCCTGAAGGAGAGTAATGGGGTCATCCGGGTCTAAGAGAGTATGCCTAGGTCGGCGAGTCTTACTAATTTGAGATGGCCTATAGCTAGCTGCCTTTTTTTTTTTTTTTTCACGCTGAGAAATGCATTACGCATGCCCGCTCGTGGGGGACGAGTTGGGGTATGTGGGACTCCTGTCACTACAGTATACCCACTAAAACTCAGCGGTGTTCCCACATCGCCGTGTTGGGAGGGCCATGGGATAACGGCTCAGCCTTTTCTTCCACAACCCTCCCGGCGCATGCCCGCCTAGCTGGCGGGCCCCTCATGCCCCCCCGTTACTGGGGGGTTACGGGAATGGCCGGGAACACCTGGCCATTCCCGTCCGACACTGGTGGAGGTCTGTGCAATACAGGTAAGGGTGCCCCCGCACCCGTTGCCTGCTGGCCTCCACCTGAGAGGAGTCGGAGATGACGTTCAAACTGACGTCTTCTTCGACCCCTCCTCCGCCTTCGGAGCGGCGCCGCGGCAGGATCGTCCTCCCGCGTGCGCTCTGCCGCCTCCTTCTGGGACATGACGTGTTCGCAGAAGGAGGCGACTGCCGCCCAGGACCCCTCATCCCTCAGCATGGCGTTAACCAAGCCGGGGAGTGAGAGGTCCGATCCAATCACCGCGTTCAGACTGTGGCGCGGCTCGGACCACGACGGGCACACCTCCTGCCTGTACAACCAAGGGGTTGCGATGTCTATCTGCGGACTCGAAGAACCGCTTTGTCGCGCGTTTCAAAAACTGCTTGATGGTGGGGATTCTAATATCTACGTGTAGGGTTTCGTTCCGAACGAACCATGGAGCGTCCGTAATTTTACGGAGAAATCGGTTTTGAAGTGCCTGCATTCTGTGAATGAGATGGGGACGGGCGTGTGCGAAAGCGGCACACGCGTACGTCATAATCGGCCGGATGCACGCTGTGTAAATACGCAATTTGCCCTTAAGGGACAACTTGCTGCGTGAGTTCAGAACGCAATGAAGCCTACCGAGAGCGAAAGCAGCGCGCGAACGCACTTGCTTTATGTGCTCAGCGAACGAAATATGGTGATCTAAGATCACAGCGAGATATTTGGCTCGCTTCTCCCAAGGGATAGGCTTGCCGAACATCTTGATCTGTCGTGGTAGGTCCGGTCTACGCCGGGGCCTAGAAAAGAGGACCGCTTGGCTCTTATCAGGATTGACCTCGATCCTCCACTTCCTGAACCAGTCACCGAGTCTGTTGACTTCGGTCTGTAGGATGCGGGAGATCTGGTCTTGACTGCGGCCGGTGTAGTAGATGGCCGTGTCGTCTGCGAACAGAGCTAACTGCGCCTTTCTACTTTTCATGTCACTGGAGAACAGCGTAAAAATGAGCGGAGCCAGCACAGACCCCTGAGGGACGCCTGCGCGGATCGGATGAGGGGAAGAGAGCGCACCCTCGATGCGATAGTGGAAGGTGCGGTTCAACAAATAGTCCCGTAAGATGAGCACGAGACGATCTGGCACACCGAATTTGTATAGCTTATACAATAAGCCGTTGTGCCAGACTTTGTCGAACGCTTTCGCGATATCGAAGAACACAGCACCCGTCATGAACCCGCGCTGGAAACCGGCGCTTATGTGTTCTATGATACGGTGGACCTGTTGTACGCAAGAATGTTGGGTTCTAAAACCGAACTGTTCGTTGGGGATGAGCCCCTTCGTCTCGGCGTAGTCTCTGAGACGCTTATAAATAAGCCTCTCATAGACCTTGCCGAAAACGTCGAGCAAACTGATGGGACGGTAACTGGAAGGCTCGGTCTTAGGCTTGCCGGGCTTCGGGATACCGATGACGGTGGCATTTTTCCACGATTGTGGAAAAATGTTATTACTAAGAGCACCATTGAAGATGGTGGTCATTAGCATGATCAGGTGAGCTGGGAACAACTGGACCACCCTATTGGTGATACCGTCTGATCCAGGGGCTTTACGGGGTTTCAGACCCTTGATTATATCGTGAACCTCGTCCGGGGAGACGGGGTCTAGAGGACAATCAGGGTCTTCGACCGGAGGGAGAGAGGCTCTACGCTCGACTTCGGCATCCACCTCGGCGAGGTGAGCCTGGTCTACTGGTTGAGAGCTGGGCGAGCACTGGGTCTCGAGGCTGTCAGCTAGGCATTCAGCCCTGTTGATGTCGTCGAATGCTATCGTCCTGTCGGGTCGTGTCAGGGGAGGCATAGAGACTACTTGCTGGGACTTGAGTTTCCTCTGAAGTTCCCAGAATGCCAGATGAGTGGGATCTAGCTCGCTCAACATCTTGTCCCAGTTACCGTCACGCAGCTCGGCCATGCGTGTCTTTACAGATCTCTGCAAATAGCGCATGTGAGCTTTGTTGGCGTCACAGGGAAAGACGTCGTAGGCACGAGTAGCCGCGTTCTTCTCAGTCAGCAGTTCACGCACATCGTCCGGCAGCCTCAAGCGATGTTCGTCCATCGCCGGAGCTTGCCTTGAACAATCGTTCAGGACCGATTGTACGTGTTCCGTGAGTGAGCCGATCGCGGCCGTCGTGTCAGCGATTGAGGTAAACTGATCTGGTATAGAGTCTAGTAGAACTGCCAGGAGAACAGCCTGGCGGAAGTTTTGTGAATCCATCGAGACAAATAATGAAGCCGCAAGGGTAAGGAAGATCCTATCAACTGACCAGGACCGAACCCTCGGCGCGCTGAAAAAGCCCGACAACTCATACACAATAACTGACCATGAAGCCAGTAAGGTCCTTCTGGAGACTCACTTCCCAGACTGCAGGCTCTTAGAAGACAGGACCTGGGAGGTTGTGCCAGAATGGACCCCAACGGATCAAGACTGGTCAAGAGCCCATAATATAGCAACAGAAGATCGTATAAAGTGGGCTATCAACACGTTCCAGCCATTTAAGTCCGCAGGGCTGGATGGCATTTTCCCAGCCCTGCTACAGTGGGGGATAGATCATCTGACACCATGGCTGGTAGAGATTTATCGAGCGTGCTTAGCACTCAGACACATACCACTAGCATGGCGCGAAGTGAAGGTCATTTTCATACCCAAACCTGGCAAAACCGACTACACACAACCCAAGGCTTATAGGCCTATTAGCCTCACATCCTTCTTACTGAAAACCCTGGAGAGGCTCTGTGATAGACACATTCGAGACGGACCTCTCCGGGTAAAACCACTCCATAAACAACAGCATGCGTACTCCACAGGCAAATCAACAGAATCCGCGCTACACAGCGTGGTCTCTAAGATTGAATGCGCAGTGGACCACAAATGCTCATCACTGGCTGCCTTCATTGATATCGAGGGCGCCTTCGACAAAACCATGTTCAACAGCATTAACATGGCGTTAGATAGACACAATATAGACTCGACCCTAAGCGGCTGGATCACCAATATGCTCAAAATGAGAGCTGTACAAGTCACGGTAAATGACACTACAAGGGCCATCGTGGCGAAAGGCTGCCCGCAAGGAGGTGTCCTCTCACCGCTTCTATGGAACCTGGTAGTAGACAGCCTCATCAAAACACTAAATGACAAAGGTTATTTTACCGTAGGCTACGCCGACGACATAACCATAATAATAAATGGCACCCACGAAAACACCTTATGTAACCTAATGCGCCAGGAAAATTAATACATTTGAAAATAGTAGAGGACTGGTGCAATAAACACCAACTGTCGGTGAATCCAACAAAAACCGAACTGATTCTCTTCACAAAAAAGAGGAAGTTGGCGACACTACAACTGCCACGATTCTTTGGAACTACCCTAAGCCTGGCAACTGAAACCAAATACGTGGGCATCTATTTGGACAAACAGCTGAACTGGGCAAACACACCAACCACATCACCACAAAAGCCAGCATATCACTATGGCAGTGTAAGCGACTGCTTGGAAGGAATTGGGGTATCAGCCCCAAAGTCACCCACTGGCTATACACCACAGTCATTCGACCAATTATCACATACGGCTCACTGGTCTGGTGGCCCAGGACGGACCTGAGCACAGCCCAAAAAGACCTCGAAAAACTGCAGCGGTTCGCTTGTGTAGCAATAACCAGCAGCATGAGCACTGCACCCACTGCCGCACTGCAAGTAATGCTGGGACTGCCACCCCTGCACCTCATCGTGCGAGAGGAGGCAGCTCTGGCAGCCTTCAGGCTATATATATCGGGAACCCTGAGCAGAGACTCTAGGGTCAAGCACACACGCATAAGGGAAGATGCAATCAAACGACAACCGATGATGGCATCACCCTGCGACAAAGCCCCGAAACTACACTTCTTTCAGAAGCACTACAACATCATACTCACAGAAGAACGGTGTGACTACTCAGGCCCGAAGGAGATGAGAGTATACACCGACGGATCAAAGACCGACTCCGGAACCGGAGTCGGAGTTTTCTCACATGACTTCAACATAAATATATCCAGCCCGCTGGGATTGTTCAACACCGTCTACCAGGCGGAATGTGTGGGCATTATACAAGCGGCTTACGCCATAGAAGCCAGGAGAGTTACGGACACCCGTATACGTATACTCTCCGATAGTGCCTCAGTCTTGCAATCCTTGGGAAAAAATTATATTACCTCCAGACTAACACTAGAATGTCACAACGCACTGGAACGGGTGACAGTGTGCAACCGTAATACAGTGACACTGCAATGGATAAAAGGACACAGCGGATCAGTAGTTAACGACGCAGCTGACCAACTTGCTAGGAGAGCATCCAGCACGTCAGTCTGTGGACCCGAACCTATCGTACCCATCCCCTTCAACCAACTACGCAGGTGGCTACAAGAGTTCACCCACACACAAGCACAGAACTGGTGGACCTCGACACCGGGCTGCAGGCAATCCAGGGAAGCTATGCCGTCCTTAGATGGCAGGCTAACCAGGCGGTTGCTACGCCTGGACAGGAACGGCCTGCGCCTAGTGACGGGGACCATCACGGGACACTGCTCACTGAATAAGCACTTCCACACAATAGGCATAACGGACAGCCCTCTGTGCAGGGCTTGCATGGAGGCTGAAGAAACCGTTGCGCACGTGCTCTTTGAATGCACAGGCGTCACCCAGATCAGAACAGAAACCCTCGGGTCACCCAGATCTTTCACGGATATCTTAAGCAGACCAGGAGACCTAATCAGCTTCTGGAGGGAGGTGGGCTGGTTGGAATAAACAACGACGGCCGCCATGGCCCACGCACAATGGTCCACATGAAGGACTAGGTGCGGAAACCGAACCCGCTAACATAGAACATAGAGTCTAGTAGAGGGGAAGTGGTGGATTTCAAGCGATCGCTTACTTTCCTCCAGTCCGTGACTACTTTGTTACGAGAGGGTTCGTCCGGGTCAGGGAGTCCTTCGCGAGGGACCAGTCTCATGACAACTGGTCGGTGGTCAGAAGTCAGTTCGTTCATCGCCTCTATCGAATCCAACCGGAGGTTGATATTCTTTAGGAGCGCTATGTCTAATACGTCAGGGGTATGGTTGGGGTCGTGAGGGTAGTGGGTGGGCGTCATCGGGGCGATGACGTCAAAGTTTAGGACGGGGCAGAGGTCAAACAAGTGTCTGCCTCGGAACGTGGTACTGGTACTATTCCAGGCCGGATGTTTGGCGTTGAGGTCACCCGCTATGATAACGGATTCGCTCAGGCCAAAAAGAATTGAAAGATCGTCAGAGAGCAGTTTGAGACCGTCTGCTGACGAGGTCGCGGTGGGCGGCATGTAAGTCGAAACTATCGTAATCGGTCTATGACCTGACATGCCTAGTCTACATGCAGACACTTCAAGACACGAGAGAGTTGGAGGATCGAGGGGAATACAGTATAGAGGGGTTCTATAATAGATCAAGGTGCCGCCCCTGTGGCATCGAGACCTGACGGGTTTCGATGACTCGGCTTGAGGAAGGTTTCCTGTACTAGGAGAATATCTAACTTGGTCCAACCAACGAAATCGTCCTACTTTTATACTCAATCTCAAAAATGCGCCAACCAATCAGAGCGCTTTATTGTTGCACACGGCACTAAAATGCTAAATGTATGGGAACTAAAAACACTTAAGTTTTCCTATGTAAACTTTGTTTACAATGACTTATCTTATTTTTCTAGCCTAGGTATTTACATAATCTACTTAAATTCAAAAAAACTGTAACAAAATATCTTAATTATGACGCTAAAATTCACAATTTTCTGTAACGGCTCTCAATAAGGTAAAGTTCCGCTAGTACTTAAGCTAACGTAATCTACAACATACTAGTGGCGCCGCCTAGTGCAAAAACCTTTAATCTTATTCTATCTGGTGAGTACGTATATTAATAGCTAAATAATATCTAATTAATTAATATTCACAATTCACTTTTATAGTCTTTGGGTTTACACTACGCTCGGCGTCCGTAACAATACTATAAAATATTAATATTTAAAAAAAAAACAGTAAACACACCATTAATTTCTTTTGTTTTTGGAGAATTCGAAATCGTATGCACATCCATTGATAACTAAACAATTGAAGATAACTAAACTATTTTTTGTTTGTCGATCCTTGAAAACAGAGTACTTTTTATTATTACCTAAATCACCACACTTGGTGGTTTATATTTCACAACTGACAACACGTTTAAAGGTTATATTTATGTCGTCCACACATCTGCCAAACACTAAAGCGAACTTAGCAACAGAAACGGGACCAATCACAGATCTGTAATCGACGCTGTGTGTTCGCATAGTAAAGTGTCGCTTGAGTATTGTTTGTGAATTAAATGGCCTGCCATGACGGACGGAGTGAGAAATGCCTTACTTAGCATAGTGTCGTGTGTTCTTGAATACGGGGTAAGTACGTCCCCCTTAGACAACATGTTTGAATGAATTCTCGTCTAATAAGATTCCGTGTTGCGCAGTGGACCCGCGCACGGCGTCGTGCGTCGAGTGGCAGCGCGTGTCGCCGGAGCAGTGGGCGCGCGGCCTGCGCCTGCGCGTGGCGCACTTCCGCGCGCTGACGCACGTGGCGTGGCACGCGCGCGGCGACTACGTGTGCGCCACGCTGGGCGACGCGGCGTCGCGCGCCGTGCTGGTGCACCAGCTGTCGCGGCGCCGCTCGCAGCTGCCCTTCACGCGCAACAAGGGGCTCGTGCAGTGCGCGCTCTTCCACCCCACCAGGCCGCTCATCTTCGTCGCCGTGAGTGCCGGTCGGATCGATGCCGGTTTCGCCTTGCACGCGGATTACTATAGCGAGCGATACCTGGATTCTATGCCGAATCTTACTACCTATTTGATACCAAACATAAATATGTCACGCTGGCAGAGCTAACCCTTGTGCATGGTGAATTCCGTGTTAGCACCTCGCCCGCAGACTAACGGTCCCTTCTCGTGCCAGACGCAGCGCGTGGTGCGCGTGTACGACCTGGTGAAGCAGGAGCTGGTGCGCAAGCTGCTGACGGGCGCGCAGTGGATCAGCCACATGGCCGTGCACCCCGCCGGAGACAACCTGCTCGTCGCCTCCTACGACAGGAAGTGTATATGGTAAGCGCGCGGAATAAAAATTACATACGACATTTCAGGCCTATTTCTATCTTACCTGCATTTAACAAAATCATTTGAGGGTCAAACCAAGTCCTTCCTTCTCTTGTCGGAAGGTACTGAGTCAAAAGGAAGTGCAGTGTGCTGGTGTGGTAGGAAATCTAAAAGAGCGATAAGTAGCAACCTTTAGAACTGCTCTTTGAGCACGCTTTAGAGGTAGTAAAATAGATTTTGCAGCAGCACCCCAACAAGTTATGCATTCGGTAAAAACGGATTGAAACCAAACTAAATAAACCTGTTTAATTAATTTATAGTCGGCTATATTCCGTAAATTCTTAAAAAACATAAAATGACGGCGTCAGCGGCTGAGCGATAAAGCCGTCAATGTAGAGAGTATTTTTGGTCATTGGCTTTAATTCGATCACATTACAAGAATGTTCTAGAAATAACAAAACTGATTGCAATATAAATTACCGAGGTACATTATGTCGGCAAACTATAAATTGAGCCAAGAAATGGATTCCTTAATGTTTATAGCAAATGCTTCACTATTTATCAGTGATCACAATACACTAATGACTGGTTTCAGTCACAAAGAACGTAAAAACATTAATAAACTCAATTCGTATTGATTTGGTGGGCCAATAAGGAAATAATATATTCTGAGAAGATATTGCTGAATGGATAAAACCATTCAGCAATATCTTCAACTTATACATACAAGGTCAAATTAAATTAGCTAGCAAGACTCTACATACGTGTTGAGTATCGATAGCAAAACACGATAAAATAAATAATAATGGTCAATGGCCCCAAACAAAAATCATCACAATAACTTCTGTGTTTTAGTATTATCATGTTTAGATATCGATACCCATGACGTCTGCGGAGTTTTTCTAGCTAATTTAATTCGAGCTCGTATACAGGGTGTCCCGTAAATAATGGATCAAACGTAACGGGTAGGTAGCTTACCTCATTTCCAACAACTAATTTGAACAGTAAAAAAAAACCGGTAAGGTAACCAAAATATTTTTTTTTTTCGATTTTTACCATTTTATCTACGGCCGAATGTTCGGCCGTTGCTTGACTACGGCTAACTATGGCTGACGACAGCGAAAGAAAAAAAAAACGACAGTCAAAGAGCCAAAGACAAAAATTTGACTTTAAGTCGGATATGGATAAAAGTCAAAAAAGGAAACTATGGAAGTTATAAAACGACCGAACATTCGGCCGATACTTCGGTTTAACTTTTCGGAGTAGACCCCCAGCATTCAGTGTTTTTAATGCTGTTGCTGCAAATGACAACATTTTTAGGTGTGATTTTTGTCACACATTTCTGAATAGCTTACTAATGTTATTAGATACCACTTTTTAAAATAACCTTTTTTTGCCTTAGAAAAAAAATCTTGAATTGTAAAGTTTCTTTTTTACGATGAAAAGACCAGAATTTGAAAAATTCTCCTGTAAAAAAATTGTATGACACCATTGTACCATTATTTTAAAAACTTGTACAATTACTATGGTTTGCAAATTGCTCTAAAACGTACGTCTAGTATTTGTGGTTAAAAAGATGTTGTTATGAATCTGAGAGAGGTGCAAAACTACGACATAAAATAAAATTGAAAAAGTGTGCACAATTCAACTATTTTCTTAAAAATGTTTTACTGTTGTATTTCAGAGGCAATGTACATTGCATTAATGCGGTATCTCAGTGTATGAAAAGAATAAGGAAATCGAATAAAATAAATACAAATAAATCGTTTATTTTGTGTTTACAATAAATGTTCGAACTGACGTCCCCCTACGAGAATGCAGTCTACACCTCCTAATAAAGGAAGCTCTTATCCGACGGACAAAATGGCTTTCGTTTATTTCTGATACAGTAGATTGGATGCGCTGACGTAATTCTTCGTCCGACGTTATTCGTTGTTTGTAGACCCTGTCTTTTAAACATCCTCAGTAAAAAAAAATCTAAGGGATTTAAATCCGGAGATCGAGGAGGCCACAAAATTGGTCCTAATCGGCCGATCCATCTGTCAGGATAAGTTTCATCGAGTTGCGCCCTTACTGCCCTCGCATAGTGAGCGGGGCACCCATCATTTTGCAACCACATTGCTTGCTGCACGTCTTCTGGAACGTTTTCTAATAACGTCGGCAACTCATTACTTAAAAAATGCAGATAGTATTCGGCATTTAGAGTCGCTGGTAGTTCAAAGGGCCCTATTATTTGCCCATTTATTATTCCCGGCCCATAATTTATTTTAAATTGATGTTGGCTCCTGTCCTCACGCATCAAATGTGGGTTTACCAGCTGCCAACTGTGCAAATGTAGATATCTATCTCGCCGGCATGAAGACTCGTCACTCCATAAAATTTTATTAAAGAACTGTGGGTCCGCTCGAATCTTTCTAAGCATCCTTTGGCAAAATGCTACTCTTTGCGGGTAATCACGTGATGTCAGCGTTTGAACACGTTGCACGTGATATGGGTGCAACCGGTACCTTTTTAAATCTCGATGCACCGTCGATCTCGGAATACCTGTGCGTTGAGCTATGACGCGAATTGAGACCGACGAATCTTCCTCGTTTTCTCGAATGAAGATTTCTTCATTGAATTGTGGTGGTCACCCTTCACTGGTGCCAAGAATCCTTCCCTCAAGAAGCGCGTTATGCACTCTAATGAATACGCGATAGTCGGGATGTCGATCCCGATTCTTCTTTCACGGTACAATCTTGCGGCCGCCCTGGCATTACCTCTTGCTTCTCCGTAGATAAAATACATTTCGGCGTACTGCCGTGGCGTGTACTCGTAACGAGGCATTGCGCTGAATAAAAGTAGCATTACTGCACACACGTAAAACCACACACAAACCAATGTTTTCGAAGTCCGCAGGGTCGCCAAGCCATTCGTCCAATACACAAAGAGTTCCAAATCGATAGGCAAAGCAAAGTCCAAATACACAGCACAAGTCTAATTTTACAGAACGCAACAGTTAGGCACAGCAGGAGCGAAAGTTGTCTGACATACGTATCAACTCGAAGAGAGATTCTTGTCTACTAAAAGAATAAAATCATGCAACAATGAAACCCTGTACGAGGGAAGGGTGAAGGAAAAGAAAATACCTGCACAACGACATACCGATTTACCAAAAATACAAAAGCGGCGCTATCTATCCCTTTTACACTGGGTGAGGTGCAACTCCGCAGGTAGAGGTCGCAAATTCCGAACAGATGACGTCATCGGCTCGGAATTACGCTACACGCTTAACCACATGCTTAGATTACAAGCATAAGCCATTACGAGAAAGAAAAGTTAGATTGTACCATTTTAATTTCTGTTCTGTCTTCTTCATCACATTTATAGCAATATCTTTGTAACCACAAAGACTAGACGTACTCGTATTATACCAATTTGCAAACCTTAGTAATTGTACAAGTTTTTAAAATAATGGTACACTTCGGTGTCGTACAAATTTTTTACAGGAGAATTTTCCCAATTCGACCAGAATTCGGAAATTTCTCCTGTAAAAAAATCGTAAAAAATTTTCATCGTAAAAAAAAACTTTTCAATTCAAGATTTTTTCTAAGGAAAATAAAAAGTTATTCAAAAAAGTGGTATCTAATAACATTAGTAAGCTATTCAGAAATGTTTGACAAAAATCACACCTCAAAATATTGTCATTTGCAGCAACAGCATCAAAAACACTACATGCTGGTAGAGAAAAGGGTAAAAAACGAAAAAAAAAAATATTTTGGTTACCTTACCGGTTTTTTTTTACTGTTCAAATTAGTTGTTGGAAATGAGGTAAGCTACCTACCCGTTACGTTTGATCCATTATTTACGGGTCACCCTGTATAAGGCCTGACACAGAAGGCTTGCTCCTAGACCCGGCACGCATATTAAGGAGTTCTTTAACTGACACAGAAGGCTTGCTCCTGGACACGGCACGCATATTAAGGAGTTCTTTAACCACCATCAGCGTAAGAGTACAGAGCACTACAAAAAGGCATACCTTTTGATATAGCAATAAAGGCACTGCTCCACCGCAGCCCACGACTAAGATACGCACGTATACTTAGCTTCGCTTTGGATGAAAATGTAGCCGGGATCGTCCACTGCGACCCACGACCACGAATAGCATAATCAGCCTAAAATGTTTCCACTGCTGGGACACAGGCCTCCTCTCTTCGAGAAGGAGTGGGCTGTAATCTACCACGCGGGCCCAGTGCGGGTTGGTAGATGTTACATGTTATCGAATATTTGGTTCTAGGACATGCTGGTTTCCTCACGATGTTTTTTTTTCACTGTGTTGCGAGCAGTGGTGATGAAATGATTTACACGAAGTAAAGAGCCTGCCTGAGTTCGAACCCATGACTTACAACTCGTAAGTCGGGGCCGTTATCACTGTACCACCACTGCACTCACAAATGCATGACTGAAAAAGAAATGTACCGCACAGCTAATGTGGGTAACCTCTCCATGTACATCCAACGTGACGGACGGTCGACTTTAAGGCTGATGATAATCTGATTTTTAGTACAATAGTCACGAGACACCAATTAATTCAAGGTGAGAACAGTAAAAATGGGCATTAACTTAATAAAAAACTTAACGTTAACAATATTTATAAGACACAGGATAGGTTGGTGGGGTAGGTAGGATAGGGGGTTTAGGATCAGGGCGTGAAACCGGTTAATTATTATTTCCGAAAATACTTTTTTTTATACAATTATTTTTTATACAATACAATATTATATAATAAATATTGTAAATAAATTAAATAATTAACGAAATATCTTCGAGAACCTAATATAATAACGGTTAAGGTTACATAGAAAATTAACCGGTTTCCGAGCTCTGTTTAGGATATTTTGAAGTGAAATTGTATTGACAAAACAAGATGGCTACGTTAGTTCCGATATTGGCCACCACCACCTTGTGGCGCTGTATCTGTTTGTGAGCATGTTAAACGAACGGTCGGTGGTCGCAGGTTCGACCTGGAGCTGTCGTCCAAGCCGTACCAGACGCTGCGCCTGCACGGCGGCGCGGTGCGCGGCGTGGCCTTCCACCGGCGCTACCCGCTGTTCGCGTCGGCCGGCGACGACGACAACATCGTCGTGTCGCACGGCATGGTCTACAAGTAAGTACAACCAACTCATCTCACACGAGCAGTCCACATTCCCGACTCAGACCAAAAAATTTGTTTTAAGGAAAATCAGGCAGGGAAGAATTATTCCTCATAATTGGAGCAACTCACTTATTAGAAAAGCAGCTCTCTACAAGTTATCCAATTGTAGAAGGTTGCGTCTTTTAATTCTGCTGAAATAATCTGGCAAATCTAATTGTGAGTTGAGCGGCATACCTACTTGTTGACAAAACAAATACTTTTTCAAATCCTAACCAAAAAGATCGATCGCGTGGAATGATTTTTAGGGTTCCGTAGTCAACAAGAACCCTTATAGTTTAGCCATGTCCGTCGTGTCTGTCTGTGGCTTAGCTTAGAGACATAGTGCTACAAAGCTGTAATATGGCATATACAGTGTGAGTCTTGATAATGTGCACATATTGAAATAAGTGCTTAATTTTATCGAAGGAAAAAATATAAAAAACAGTTCCATATTTTATAGCATTTTTTAAATTCTTGTTCGCTGCTGTGACCCCTGTGTAAACAAATCGGTATAACTTTTACACTAAACGATCAATCACGATGAAACAATGAAATGAGTAATGACTGGAAATAATAGGGCGTCTTCATAAAATAAAAACTTAAGAAAAAATTCGCCCTCAATTGAGAATTAAGGTGATTTTATAACGAAAATCTGATATTTTTTCATAAATCTCAATAAAAGTCCCTATTACTTTAAATTATTCTCCATCGTATCAGCTTTCTGAGGCCCGTATTAATAAACGTTCCCCAACGACGTAATCAAGTGCGTAATTATTTTATACGCCATTATTACGATATCAGCATCTCAAGATAACGGGAGGAAACGCCCCGGTGTCACCACTGTGTGGATCGCCCGGAGGACACGGTGGAGCATACGGTGGAGGTCTGCCCAGCTTGGGCGGAGCACCGCCGTGTCCTCACGGAGGCGATCGGCAGCGGCGATCTCTCGCGTCCGGCCCTGGTTCAGGCCATGGTTCGGAGCGAGAGTGCATGGGAGGCCGTCACCTCCTTCTGCGAAGCAGTTATGCTAGCGAAGGAGGAGGCGTGAGGGTGAGACAAGGTTCGCGCCCTCGCGCCCCTAGTCGCCGCAGGAGACGCCCCGGGCGTCGGGAGTCGCAAGCCGATTTCCGGCCACCGTAGGCGCGGGCCTGCGGACGGTGAGCGATGGGTAGCTCGCCGTCCGATAAGGACCAGGCCCGGGTCGACGGCGCGTTGTGTTCCACGCGCGCCTCAAAGAGATGTCAGCACAAACTGACGGGATCCGTTAGGACCAATGCCTGCCGGGGTTGCGAGTTTGTCCGAAAGGGATATCGTGGCCCTGGCACACAGGCAACGGAAGGAACACGGGTGGGTTTTAGTCAGTAAAAGTCTGACACACCCTCCCGCTCCGCCCAGAGCGGGAGAAGTTATTTGATGATTTCCCAACCAAAAAAAAAAAAAGCATCTCAAGATCATTACTAACTAATAAACACATGAAAACAGTATCTCAGTTACCAAGATCAGCTCCTCAAGGCACTGTACTTGATGAACGATTACATCACATTAGCCGAAGTTTAGAATGACATTCATCACATTTCGTTCTTGATAAGTCGTAAGATTTATTGAAATAGTTGTATTTTGTTATAACTTTAATGTATAGCGCTGTATCACGTTATAAATATTTCTAGAGAAATTGGAAGACCTGTTACTGTATTTCACCAAAGATTATTTTATTAATGTGACTCTTGAACAAATCTGGATCATTTTTAGGGTTCCGAAGTCAGCAAGGAACCTTATAGTTTCGCTATGTCCGTCTGTCTATCTTTCCTTATGACTCTTATTAATCACGCCGACAAAGTGGTAAAATAAAAGATCGAAAAAAAAAATTTTTGGTAGGTTCCTCCCTTGCACGTTAAGTAGGGATGATATTTTTTTTCTCGTTTATCCCATGGTGTGTTATGTTAAGTTGGTCAGGTCTTTCAAAACTATTGCGGATCTGTGAAAACTTAAATTATTTTAAAACTTATTAAGGCTCTACAAGTTAACTAGTAATAGTGGACTAACTTACATTTGCATTGATCGTGACGTATATCGATGTATGGGAGAACATGTTTTTCAACTACAATGTTAAATTTGTTTTTGGGATAAATTCATCCCAACTACAGAACCCTTCATTGTGCGTGGTCCGACACGCACTTTGATGGTTTTTTTTAAATGTTCACTTGGTAACTCAAAAGGATTCGAGGCACCTCATAAATAAATTTTTGCCAAAAAATATCGTCATAGTACTTACTCTAATTCATCGTAATAATTATTTTCCCCCAAAATATTTTCAAACTCCATGTTTCGCGCTACTAATCACGACCTCAAGTCACGGACAGCCTACACTCAGATCTAAGCATCTCGAGTACACAAACCTATTGTATACTTAAGTTTCGATTTTCGTTTATTAATCAGCCCATCACTCGGCTGATAACGTAAACCCAAGCCGTAACTTGAGTACATCAATTATTATGTTTATTAATACGATCATGACCTCAAGACTGTTATCAAGTGCGGGCTGAGTGACGTTTATTAATACGGGCCTAAAAGTAAAAATACGATGTTTATAAGTCAATCACAACGTTTCCTATCAACTGTTAAAGAAAAGCCTTGCACTCGGCTACGTACTTTACCTTAGCACGTAGAGACCATTTTTTAGTATTTTGTTTATATTTTTCTGTCGATAAAATTAAGCTAAGTAACCCTCATTTATATATGTGCACATTATGAAGACTCATATTGAATACATATTAATTACGCCGAAAAACTGGTAAAACAATTTTTTAGTGGGGATGATTTGTTTATGCTCGTCTATCCCACGCTATGGGGTATCGTTACATAGGGCGTTTAAAACATATTGGAAAAACATATTTACATGGTCTGTGAAAACATATTTCGATTCAGGGATCCGTTTGCGGAATATTAAGCTTTAAAGTGCTCATTTTTGTTAGTCAATTGTCCCCCCTGCCAGCTAAATGGTGGTTTATGGATATGTGAAAAAGTTCATGGCAGTAGTATATACAGGATGGGCAGAACATTGACATCCAAAAATAAAATTTAGGTCCGTCGTATCGTGGGGTATCCGAATCACTCCCATGTATGTTCCGCGACTTTTCATAGTTTTCGAGTTATAATTTTTTTTCTGAATGTTTGAGAATTTTCAACCAGACCAATTAAAACAAATTTGAAGACCGTCGGGATTTTTTTTTGCAACTGCATCTTCATGAGTAATACTTTTATGCATAAAATGATCAGCTTTAAATTAAAAATCTAAACAGGTGACTTCATGGTTCTTAAGTAGGCCTTAAGAATGCGCCAAACTCTCAGCTTTCATAATCATTTAAAAAAAACATAGTACTTAATTTTGGCTAAAATCGGCCTTCAAAGACTGCGAGGTGGAAAATTTTTCGTTCCTAAGGTTAATTTATGATAAGAATATTGGAAACTAACCAACAAATAGCTTCAGAGGTTGGGTAAGAAAAGTTTTAAGCAAGAAATAGTTTTGTTAATAAAAAAACACATGTGAATTTATTGAAAAATAGTAATTTATTTTTAACATTTAGTAAAGGTTTTCAAAGTGCCCACCTCCAGCAGCAATACACCTTCTACACTCAGGGGCGAGCCGTTCATAGAGGCAATTATGCCTAGCCTACCCTAGCCCAAATGCATTTATTTAACTATGTTATAAAATAATACAAAATATATAAAAAAAGTTAAAACTCTTGTTAGAACACTTATAGCAACTTCTCGCACCCGTGTGACGTAATTACGCGCGTAAGTCAGTACGTAGTAGACTGTATAGGGTCCAAGACGAATTGCCTCATTTTGCAACTTTTTCACTGATAAAAAGCACACTGATGCATATTTTGTGTGTATGAACGGCACACATGTCTAGATTATGGGCGTAACTCCTTTGAGTGGAGCTGGGCTGTGATTGGCTCATAATCATAATCATTTATTCATTTGTAAACATAGGTTTAACATAGATGGTATTAAAATAAAAAAATAAAATAATAGTAGCTCTATGTTTTGCTTCATTGGCATACAAATGTTTTTTGTTGAGAACTTAATAACTAGATTCACATGCTTAGATAATATTAGTACAATAAATTTAAAATATAATTAGGAACTATTACAGTAAGGTTTTTAGTTTTATAATTATTTCTCGTTTAAAAATTCGTCTACTCTGTAATAACATTTTTCGGTTAAAAATTTCTGTAGAGCTGTTTTAAATGTAACTATTGGCATGTCTTTTATGCCGTTAGGTAATTTATTATAGATCTTAGGAGCCAATCCAAAAAAACTTCTGGACATAAGAGCGGTTTTACATTTTAAATTACATAATTGATTTGCATGTTGAGATCTTATTGGGTTTTTCTTTACTGCTGAGAATTTAGGGAACAGATTCGGATTCATTTTTACAAACAACGCAGTTTCTAAAATATATAATGACGGTAGAGTTAATATTTTCAAGGATTTAAAATATCCTTATTTTTCTGACTAGTGTTTCAACGTTTACTTTTTTTGAAAGCTGAAATAGTGCATAGGCAGATTTACTTATGCGCTTACATAACAATTCTACATGAACTTTCCAAGTTAGCTTGTTGTCAATAGTTATGCCCAAGAACTTACTATTCATAACCTCTTCTATTATTTTATCGTCGTAGGCTACAGAAATGGTAGGATTTACGCGTCGTTGGTGAAAATGCATTACGTGAGTCTTGTTTAAATTTATTTTTAAGTTGTTGTTTTCAATCCATTTAACGATCTCGCTTAGAGTAACATTGATATTATTTTCGTGGTCGTTAGGGTCTGTACACTCAATAACTACTGTGCAATCATCAGCAAAGAGAACCATTTTTTGTTTTACTGCTCTTGGAAGGTCATTTATGTATATTAAAAATAGTAACGGACCCAGTACGCTGCCTTGTGGCACGCCGTATTTAACCTTTTTGAATGCGGATGTATAGGAAGTCTCTAATTTAGTTTTAGGGGATATTCTACAGATTTCAGTACATTGATACCTGTCACTTAAGTAAGATTCTAGAAGGTTAAGGATGTTGCCTCTTACTCCATATCCATATAGCTTCTTTAGTAGCAGGTTGTGATCTACATAATCAAATGCTTTCGACATGTCAGTGTATATGGCGCATACTGGGTTCTTTTTGTCTACAGACGTCATTATGCTTGATAATAGGTCATAAAGTGCCATATTTATTGTAGAGTTTCTCCGGAATCCTTTTTGTTCGTGGCATAATAGCTTGTTTTTTTCAAAGTAGTTGCAAAGAGCATTATATATTACTTTTTCTATGATTTTTGAGAATACTGGAATTTTTGCGACTGGCCTGTAGTTTTTAATATCGGATTTATCATTTTTTTTGAAAATTGGCTTAATAATAACCTTTTTGAGGTGTGTAGGAAATATGCCATCGGTTATGCAATTGTTAATAATATGAGCTAGAGGCTGTGATATTGAATCTTTAACATATTTTATTACTTTTGTAGATACGCCATCGTAGCCAACAGTATTTGTATTTTTTAATTCATTAATTATTTTAATTATATCTAACGGTGTCACTGGAAACATGAATAAAGATTGAGATGTCAAATTATTAAAATTGTTATTAGTTGTATTATCACAATCGTCTTTTATATTATCATTTTCAATTAATTCTATAAAATAGTTATTAAATGTTGTTGCAATTTCATTGCAACAACATTTAATAACTGGCTGCTACACAGTTGCGGTGTGTTCCGAGTTTAGACTGTAATCGATTTGAGCGCTCCAAAATACTCACCGTAATGCGAAAACGATGTGACCGCTGTCATCGATTATGTTCTAATTCGGAATGCAGCCTTGATGACGCCAATAACCCGGCCAAATTTTGTTGCCCGCTTTTGTAAAGCAACTCGATATGAAAATGTCAAAATTTTATCTGACAGTATTTTACCATCGACATTTTCAAGCTAATATTTTTCGTAAATACGCCATATTGTTTTATCGTGATAAGCAATTTATAACGCGTTCTTACTTCCTAAAATGTCCTAAATGTTTTAATTTATTAAGTTATATATAATTTGTTTTGAATCAGAAAAGTACAGTAAATGGGTCTTGTGTATTGTTTGTTGGTGTTTTCATCACTTTAAATAGTAGTCAAGTGTGCGCTGAAAATGTGTGTTTGTTATTGTTAGACTTAGAAGTTACATGCAATAAGTTTTCTCAATTATCGTATAATGATAAGATTCAAGTTGTGTCTAAACGTATATATTTGTACCCGAATTACGAGAATTAATCCAAAAGTATGGTAATTCATCTCGTACTCGTCATTTCAATACTCAAAATTATGCAACATTTATTTGGCTATGTGGTATAGACACAAATTAATTATTTTGTTTAATACTTCCAGTAAGTAGAGTGAGGGTGAGTTCTTGTATATATAACTTTTACAGGCTTATTTTCAAATATTAAATCAATAAATGTGACTACTTTGAGGGTCATCATAACTATGTAGAGCGACGACGATGTGACTTTTTTTTTTTAATTACTATTTGTATTGCGTGGCCTACCCTCCGTGGAGAACCACTGCACGCCACTGTCTACACCTACGTAAGAAATTGTCTGTCAATCGTCTAAAAGCTTCTCTATTCTCTGTCACAACATTTTCAGCTTCTGCAATCTTCTGCCTCAGCTCTAGTTCACTTGAACAGTCTCGGGCACGTGCTATTTTCTTATAATACCCCTCTCGCCACCGAGAGTGCAACTCTTTTACCTGCAATAACAATGGGCCGAGAGGAAGAGTTATCCTCTCTGCCCATTGTTATTGCAGGTAAAAGAGTTGCGCCCTCATTTACAACCCGTTATTCACGAGAACGGGTCGCGCAAAACTTACATTAAACTAAAAAAAACCTCGGTGTTTAAATCTTAGCTTTCCTGCAGTCATTTTTTGGGTTCCGTACCAAAATGGTAAAAAGGAAACCTTATGGTGAGACTAAGTTTGTCTGTCTGTCACAGCTGGATATCTCAAGAACTACTAATGCTATCAACTTGAAATTTGGACTGGTTTTAGATGACGTTTACCCAACTATTTTTTGCAAACAAGACGGAAATTTAAAAAAATATATCTTTTTTTCAACAGGGCCTGAAAGGGGTCTTAAAAATTCAAATACAATCAACTATGGCATGTGGGATATCATATGAAAGAGCTGTTTGCACATTCTCAAACATTTTTTTTTGGTATCATAGTTTTCGGCTTTTGATGAAAAATGTAAAAAAAATACCGTTCCTCGCCCCCTTATCTCCGAAGTTTGCACAGAGAAAAATCTGCAATTATTCTATGTGATAGAAGTTTATGTAAAGATTACAGGAAAAATAAAACGATGTCTCTAAATAGCACAGTTTTTCTGAAATCATCAACATCATATACAGGCTGGAAACTTTCAGCGGGGCAGTAAGGGGCAGCTACGTGAAAATGGTCTTAGGAGACTATCCTTATCTTTTTGAGAAATTTTGATCTGCATTCACAGATTTTGAAAAAAATGTGCAGTCAGCAGGAAAATAAGCAATTTTCACAAAAACTTTTTTTTTATGCTAATCGATCCTCTCTCTTATAAGGATCAAAAACCTCTATTGGACCAATTGTGGTTTGAGTACTAGAAAAGTCATAAATCGCAAAAAACTTTTCCCATACATTTCGTAGGAAATGAGACTCGAACTTACATTTTTTACCATCGATAAACTGGCCGCTACAAAAAAGACTGATCGAAAAACAAATACAAAAACTATAACTTCTACTTTGGGTATTATTTCACCTTAAAATTAAAAACTTGAAACTTTACATTTGGACTCACCTAGAAATTTTACTTTTGTGCTCTAAGTTATGAAGTGTTGAGAATGGTAGCTGTTTTGACGATAGGTTTAATCCTTTTACTACAGAGTGGGTAGCAGCTGATAATGTGCTAGGATTAATTCCATAGAGAATCGTGGTAAGTAAATCTTTGAGTTCCTGAACACTGTTGTATTCCTTTTTATAAAGTTCGATTTTTAAATAGCGCCACATAAAAAGTGTAGACGCGTGAGATCTGGGACTGCGAGGTGGTCACGTTAAAGGACCATCATTATGTTTGTATCCACTGCCTTGCGAATTCCCGGAATTCGATTTCGAAATACGAAGTTTATTTTTTTTGTTTATTTTGGGCCAGTCTTCATTGTAGCGGTCCATTTATTTATCCATCATAAAAAACTAAGTTGGAGTATCATTTCTTACGAAATGTATGGGAAAAGTTTTTTGAGATTTATGACTTTTCTAGTACTGAAACCTCAATTGGTCCAATAGAGGTTTTTGATCCTTATAAGAAAGAGGATCGATTGGCATAAAAAAAAGTTTTTGTGAAAATTGCTTATTTTCCTGCTGACTGCACATTTTTTTCAAAATCTGTGAATGCAGATCAAAATTTCTCAAAAAGATAAGGATTCCTAAGACCATTTTCACGTAGCTGCAACGGATAAGGTACTTCCCCTTACTGCCCCGCTGAAAGTTTCCACCCTTTATACGTACGGAACCCTCGGTGCGCGAGTCCGACTCGTCTTGACCGGTTTTGTTTAGTTAACAAACTAAATAACCTTAGAATGATAAAACGACCAAAAAATTTTTTTTATTATTAGTGGGCTAATTAAAAAAAAACCATTTTGCTGTCTGTGAAGGCCGATTTTAGCCAGTAGCCGGATTAAGTACTACTTTTTTTAAATGATTATGAAAGCTGAGAGTCTGGCACATTCTTGAGGCCTACTTAGGAACCATGAAGTTACCTGTTTAGCTTTTTAATTTAAAGTTGACAATTTAAGTCATAATTTACCGAGCGTAATACTTTACAGTTCGAAAATTATCAAAAATTCAGAAAAAAGTTAATAACTGGTAATCTATGAAAATTCGCGGAACATACATGGGGGTGATTCGGATACCTCACAATACGAGGGACCTAAATTTTATTTTTGGACGTCAATGTTCCGTCCATCCTGTATAACGAAGTTAAAAGGAAAACTATCACAGTTAAGTAGGCTTTATAAGTTAACGAGTAATAGTCGACTAACTTACATTTGCAGTTGGAATATATGGGAGAACATGTTTTTAAACTACAATGTTAAATTTGTTTTTGGGACAAAGTTAAAAATTGTTTTTTTTTAAATAACTATCGTCTCAACTTTATAAGCATTTAGTAAAAAGCGGTTATTTTGACATTACAAAAAGGCACTTCGATTTTATTTTTATAATAGGTTGGGGACAAAGTTTCTTCGCATTTTTTAAGAAAATTCAAAATATTTTTTAACATAGTTTATTTACATTTAACTAAAGTATGTAGGTACCATTTTGTTCGATAACTTTTTGCCATCTTGTAGGTAGGGACATGATCCCATTGCTATAGAAACTTTGGGACTTCTGATCAAAATACCGCTAATAGCTCATAATGAATAATGCCCTTCCAATCCCACCACACACACAGCATCACCTTGTTGCGAGTTAACCCGGGTTTCGCCACAGTCTGTGAAGCTTGACCGGCCTTTGACCACGACCTTTTTCACACGTTCTTGTCGTACGTGATCCACTTTTCTTACTGATCAGCTTCTTCAAAAATAGTTCGGTTTCATTACGTCGTAATAAAGAATCACAAATGAGTACACGGTTGATTAGGTTTCTTTCAGTGCGCTCGTGAGGTACCCAAATATCGAGCTTTTTTGTGTACCCTTTTTTTTTCAAATGTGCTAAAACTGTTTTGTGGTCAATTCCCAGTTCTTCAGCTACGTCGTAACTACTAATATGCCGATCTTGCTCCACTTTTTCAAAAATGGCATCCATTTTATCCGTAATAGGGCGACCAGAGCGACGCGACGTGCATCTTTGACATCAAAATTTCCGGATTGAAAACGCTTAAACCAAATTTGTGCTACTCTCACAGACACTGCACTAGGTCCATAAACATCGCAATTTTTTTTCGCGCCTTGCGTTGCAGTTTTACCTTTTTTGTAGTAAAATTTTAAAATGTATCGAATTTCTTCATTTTTTTTTTTTTTTTTTTTTTTTTTTCTTTTTTCCTTCTGGCTTCGCACGGTTTGTGCATTTAGCCAATGTCACGTTTTATTTTTTTTTAAAAAGGTAGGGAAACAAAATTAATATAAATATAAATTTTAACGGGATTTAGGATATACGGGATAGGATCAGTATTACGTTAATTACACTATAAAAAAATAAAAAATAAATTACAACTTAATATTATTTAGAGTAATGAATGAAACTATACATTTATAAACAAGAGAGCTATTTGTACAAAGTAAAGAAAGTATTGAGGTAGGAAAAGGAGTATGGAGGGATAAGAGGTTACTAAGAAAGGAAGAACGGTCATATAAGGGACAGGAGAAAAAAATGTGATCTAAGTCGCCTACATCTGTGCCACACAAGCATATGGGATCGTCGATGATATGAAGTTTGGCAAGATGAGCTGGAGAACAAACATGACCCAGTCTCATCCGTATTAGAATGGAGGTCTCCATCTTGCCAAACTTGGCCCTGCCAAACCACGGTTTTTCTGGAACGTCGGGTTGAATATACGAAAAATAACGTCCCTTCGATTTACTTCCGATATCCCAAGCCACCTTCCAGGTTTCCCGAAGAAAAGTCTTTGGTAACGATACGAGGTCATAACTAAAATTTGTATAAGGAACTAAGTCCCCACACTGCACCGCATCACCGGCAAGTTTATCAGCCGCTTCATTGCCATGGATTCCAGCATGGGCCGGAATCCATACAAATTGTAGTGTATTACCCTCAGAAATGGTCCTGAACGCAAATTCTCTTATTAAATAAATGATAGGTAACTGCGATTTGTGTTCGAAAGCGGATTTATTGATGGCTAGAAGAGCACTTTGAGAATCAGTAAAAATTATAGATTTTTTGAGCTTTAAAATACGGATATATTCTAAGGCTTTAAAAATGCCGAAACATTCCCCGGTAAAAACAGAAGTCTCCGGAGGCAGTTTTATTTTTTGTTCGATGTTGTATTGAGAATGGTAAGTACCTATTCCAACACAACCCGTCGGAGAAGGCTTGGCAGCATCCGTATAAATATGGTGGTACTCTACGTGTTCAGCCAGAAAATGATTAAAACTTAAATGGCAATCGGGATCTGATTTACTTACACAGTTATATTTTATAATGGGACTGAATTGTAAACTCTCATAACTATTGCTAAATATGGGAAGTTTATTGGAACGGTGAATAGGAGAAGAAAGTGAAAGGAATTTTTTATAACTTACAACTAAACAAGGATCACGTCTATGGGACCAGTAATCTGATGATTCAATCTGCAACACTAATGTGTCCAGTTTAGGAATGAGAGGATGAGTTGAGAATTGAAGAATCCGGAACAAATATTTGTCAGATAGGAATTGTCTTCTAAGATATAAAGGAGCATCCCCGCATTCAACTTGGAGTGCATTAATGGGACTAGACTTCATTGCACCTGAAATAATGCGTAATGCTTTAGACTGGATGCGATCCAATTTTTTAAAAGCCATGACATTACCTGGCTCTAGAACGAACAATCCATAATCCAGAGTGCTTCTGATGATTGCGTTGTAAATGAGTTTCAAAGAAAAGGGATGTGCACCCCACCACACCCCAGAGAGGCATCTAAGCATGTTTAGGTGTTTTTCACATTTGTTAACAATATATTCACAATGAGGGACACTACTTAATTTACAGTCAAGTATTATACCTAGATATCTGAATTTATCTTTAAATGGGATAGGTATTTCCTTATAATGGAGATTTACTATGGGAATATTTCTCTTCCGGGTGAATAAAACAGCCGCGCTTTTAGACGTGGATAAATCCAAACCGTTTAGATGTAACCATGACGCCAAAATAGATAAAGCAGAATTGATGGCAGAGCTAGCTTGCTCAACAGATGGACTTGAAGAATATAATAATAAATCATCGGCATATTGAAGAACCTTAACATGACTAGTTAAGGATAACTCTAAATCATAAGTGTAGATATTGTATAGAAGGGGACTGAGCACAGAACCCTGTGGGAGACCCCTCCATACAAGATGAGATACCTCATGGTCTCCTATTAACATGTTAACAGAGCGTTCAGTCAAGATATTAATAATGAAATTTAACAAATTCAATGGAACTTGTAAGGCTTCTAATTTATTTTGTAAAACCGATAATACAACATTATCATAAGCTGCATTAATATCAAGGAAAACTGCAACGGTGGATTGGTTATTAGAGAAGGATAACCGAATATCGTATGTTAATATGCTTAAACAGTCAGTTGTACTTTTACCTTTTCTAAAGCCATATTGTGATTCTGCCAAGAGACCCTTACTTTCAACATACCATTCTAGGCGATTTTTAATTAAGTGTTCCGCTAATTTCATCATAATTGAAGACAAAACTATAGGACGGTATGAAGAAGCATCAGAAGGAGGTTTGTTTGGTTTAAGGAATGGCAACACCATTTGACGTTTCCATTCAACAGGGATGTTTCCTGTATAAAAAATAGAATTAATAAGTTCTAAATAATAACTGAGGACTTCATCATTTAAATTAGCAAAAAAGGAATACGGGATGCCATCAATGCCTGGTGCAGAATCATTAGTTTTATGGATAACAACCTTTAATTCAGTGAGAGTGAATGCAAGATCTAGCGTCGTATGAGTGTCTCGGATATTGGAAACGAGAGACAGGTTATGGTTAGTACAAATAGCCTTAGCCTCAGGAACCCAAGGCGGAGCTAATATATCAAAAAAATCACTGGCTAAAGAATCAGGAATAGGAGAAGGGTTGTTATATATGGACCTAAATCTACGAATGTTGCGCCAAACAATCGTAGGGTGAGTATTCGGTGAAATTGATAAGCAAAAGTTACGCCAAGATTCAAATTTTTTCTTTTTAAAAAGTTTATAAGTTTCATTATTTAACTTAGTAATGATATCAAAATTCGTATCAGACATATCAGCGTTATAATTATATTCAGCCTCTTTACGTTTTTTAATCAATTCAGTGCACTCAGAGTCCCACCACGGAGGCGAGGGAATTGTACTAATATTGTTATTTTTTACAGGAAAAACTTCATCAGCCGCTGCAATTAATATGTGTGCTAAAGCTTCAGCACAACTATTTTCATTGCCACCAGAAATTACGGGCAAGGAGCTAAGCTTACTGTCAACAATGTTCCTAAATTTGCCCCAGTCAGTATTATTTCTATTAGGCAGTTTATATTTTAAGTTTGATTTCCTTAATTGTGCATTTGGTTTGGGAAGAGGATAAGAAATAACTATTGGAAAATGGTCACTACCATAAGTAGAGGTTAAAGTATGCCAAGTTAATGAAGAGGCTAAGTTTGGAGAACAGATAGAAAGGTCAATTGCGCTTTGGTTCTGATTAGGATCTGAACGACGAGTGGCAGCTCCAGAATTTAAAATACATAAGTTGTGTAAGTCTATTATATCTATTAACTCATCACCATAACAGTTCGAAGTTGAACAACCCCATGATTGGTGATGGCAATTAAAATCCCCCAGTATTAATAATGGCTTTGGAAGAAAAGAAACGAGATTATTCATCTCTTGAAGAACAGAAAAAGAAGGGTGAGGAATGTAAATAGAAACAAGACAAGTATGATGCACTTTAATAGCTACAATTGAAATTTCCTCACTATGAAGAGGTAATGTAATGGTAGAAAAAGGGATAGAATTCTTGATAAGTATAGCTACTCCACCATACCCATCAGATCTATCCTCTCTAATGGTTAAATAACCATTCATTTTAAAAATATGATTAGGTTTGAGCCAAGTCTCTGCTAAAGCAAAGGCAAATGGCTCATATTTGTTTAAAAGATGTATAACATCACTCTTTTTGTTTACTAGACTGCGGCAGTTCCACTGGATTATTTTGGATGTGTTGTCCATTAAGGATGGATTGTGATACATTGAAAGATGGGGCAACGTTGGACGGTGAAATGTTGAACTGAGACAGAAGATTGTGTAATGCAGAAAGAAAATCGTTTATGGAAAAACTGGCATCAATTTGTCCATTGTTATGATTAGAAAAAGCACAACCATTTGCTGGTTGAGGAATGTCGTAATCTTTAATAATGGCGTTGTGAGCCTCTTTATTATATCCTTGTACAGATTTGGGAGGTGAGCGTGGTTTAAGGAAGACAGTTTTTTTATAGCTACTTGAAACAGGCATTCTATTAGAAGAAGGGAAAGATGGAGTATCTGCAAAGTTTTTGGAAGGAGAAGACAAAAGTGTATCGGCATACGATTTAGTAACTGGGGGATACATTTTTGCCGCTTCAGCATAAGATACTGAACTTTGTGCCATGTATGTTTTAATTAATTTTTGTCTAGACATTTCTGGGCAAGATTTATTAGTAGCATAGTGAAAACCAGAGCAAAGGCAGCAAGATGCACTTTCTTGTTCTCTTTCACAACTGTCCCCAGTATGGCCTTGGCCACATTTATAACAACGAGGTTTGGACCTGCACTGAATTTTTGTGTGACCAAAACGACAGCAATTGAAACACTGTACAGTAGGGAAAATATATAAATCTACAGGTAATGCATTATAGCACATAAAAATTCTTTTAGGCAGAATCTGTCCATCAAAAGTAATAACTATTGATTGGGATGGTTTCCAAATGGTTGTACCATCAACAACAGTTTTAAAATTGAGGCGTCTGACTTTTAAAATTGGACCGCAACCAATTGGTACAGTTATATTATCAATAACTTCCTCTGGAGACCATTCCGCAGGAACACCACGTACTAAACCCATTCTAGTAACATTAAAAGTAGGTATAAAAGCTTTATAATTATATGTTTCAAGGCTATTATGTGTAATAAAAGAATTTGCGTCCAGGAAATTGGAAAAAGAAATAGATATTTTATTACGCCCGATTTTTTTGACGCTACCGTTAATAATATTTTGGAAAGCGTTGTGTTTTAGGAACTTGCCAAATGTAATAGGGTGCAATGACGTTCCATCATCTGGTGATACTAAAATTTTTTGTACATGAACAACGTATGGCGCGCTGTCAGTTTTATCATATGTTTTTCGACCAATCTGAGTGGGAATAACTGGAGGCGGAGCAGGAATATCTGGAATATCTTTATAAATTATTTCAGAGCTTTTAGGCTCCGATGGAGTTAGAGAGGGAGGTGTAGAGTCCAAGCAACCACAACCCAAAGACTCTGAACCTTGATTTTTTCGGATACGACGGCGTTTATTGCAATTCTTGCACACATGTATGCGGCTTCTTTTTAAATGGCGAGCCGACGACGACCCATCGGTATCCATGCCCGATTCATTTGAAATTATAGTTACAAAATTGCCTGCCGGGGGAACAAAGTCCCCCGGGTCAGGCGGGTCTTTCATTTTCCCGCTATGAAATATTAGTAAAAAAAACTTACCCTACTGAAGAAAATATACAGAACTATAATTAAAATAAATGTGAAAGAAGATAAAACACTAAACTACTACTACTGATCCTATAATACAAGTTAATTAATTATTTTCAATTTAAGTAAAAAAGGACACGTCCTCAAAGTTAGGTTTCCCGCTCTTTTTCTCGAATTTCTTCATTTTTTTTTTTTTTTTTTTTTTTTTTTTTTGGCTTCGCACGGTTTGTGCATTTAGCCAGTATCATGTAAAATTAGGTAACAAGTACAAAGTTATAATAATTATGAAATGAACTCCACTCAATGCATGATAACGATGATTGATGATATCCCGCCCCGCTCCCCTTGAGTTTAAGTAAAGACGCGGCACTTTACTGAAACCTCGCGCGGACTTCTTGAGAGAACTTAAAGTGATGTTGCACTGTTTTGTTTAATTTTCCTACATTAATGCAGCTTCACGAACACTTAATGGTTAATAATCCACCACTATTACACATTAATATTCGGCTAAACACAAATTTTAGAAAATAAAACAAAACTGCTAACATGACGCTTCACTTTCCCGCCAAGAAGTCGAATTTCTTCATTAGATTCACTCGTCTTGACAGTACGAAAAACAAATGAAAATCACATTTTCCTAATCTGAATTTGGAATTATGTTCTTTAAAATTTAAACTTGCGAAGCATGTCTGGCGTGACTATGAATGATAGGCTGAAAAATGAGGTGATAAGGCAACGGTGCAGTTTAAAAGAAGATGTAGTAACAAAAATTGAAAAGAGTATGCTTAGATGGTTTGGTCATGTTGAGAGGATGAGTGGAACGCGAATAACAAAAGGTATTTATAAAGCAGAGGTGAGTGGAAACGCCGGGAGGGGACGCCCTAGGAGGACATATAGTGACCAAATTGGTGATGTTCTTCAGAAAGGTCAGGTGCGTAGTACTCGCAATCGGCGTGCGTGTATGACCAGATGTATGAACGTAGGCGAAGCAAAAGGAGTATGTATGGAGCGTAGCAGGTGGCATTCTATAGTTTCTGCCTACCCCCATGGGAAGAAGGCGTGAGTTTATGTATGTATGTAAATTTAAACTTTCAATGATACCAAAACCAGCCAGATACAAATAGTATAGCCAAAGCGATTTTATTACAAGTTCATACATTGACGGTACACGGTTGTGGAAAAAGTCATTTCGCATTATAGTATGTATGAAGAAATTCGATACATTTGAAACAGTTTTGGCACATTTGAAAAAAACTGGGTACACAAAAAAGCTCGATATTTGGGTATCTCACGAGCTCACTGAAAGAAACCTAATGAACCGTGTACTCATTTGTGATTCTTTATTACGACGTAATGAAACCGAACCATTTTTGAAGAAGCTGATAAATGGTGATGAAAAGTGGATCACGTACGACAAGAACGTGTGAAAAAGGTCGTGGTCAAAGGCCGGTCAGGCTTCACAGACTGTGGCGAAACCCGGGTTAACTCGCAACAAGGTGATGCTGTGTGTGTGGTGGGATTAGAAGGGCATTATTCATTATGAGCTGTTACCACCAGGCAGGACCATCGATTCTGAACTCTACTGCGAACAACTGATGAGATTAAAGCAAGAAGTTGAGAGAATGCGGCCGGAATTAATCAAGAGAAGGGGTGTGGTTTTTCATCATGATAACGCTAGACCTCACACATCTTTAGCCACTCAGCAAAAATTAAGAGAGTTTGGCTGGGAGGTGTTAATGTATCCGCCGTATAGTCCTGCTCCTGACCTTGCACCTTCAGATTTTCACCTGTTTCGGTCTCTTCAGAATTCTTTAGGCAGTGTCAGGTTAACATCACGAGAGGATTGCCAAAACTACTTGTCGCGGTATTTTGATCAGAAGTCCCAAAATTTCTATAGCAATGGGATCATGTCCCTACCTACAAAATGGCAAAAAGTTATCGAACAAAATGGTACCTACATACTTTAGTTAAATGTAAATAAACTATATTAAAAAAACGGCAAAAAAATCACGTTTGTTGTGTGGGATAAAATTATTTACCCTTAAATATTTGTTTTATTTTCATTTAATTATTGATTTCTAAAGTGAATATATAACTAAATATTCTGTGAATATTTCAAGTGTTTACCTGTTACCGTTATCAATATCGAGCAAAAACAAGCAAAAAAATTTACGTTTGTTGTATGGGAGCCCCCTTAAATATTTATGTTATTCTGGTTTTTAGTATGTGTTGCTATAGCGGCAGAAATACATCATCTGTGAAAATTTCAACTCTCTAGCTATCACGGATCATGAGATACAGCCTGGTGACAGACGGACAGACAGACAGACGGCGGAGCCTTAGTAATAGGGTTCCCGTTTTACCCTATGGGTACGGAACCTTAAAAATGTTTAGAATTTTCTTAAAAAATGCGAAGAAACTTTTTCCCCAACCTAATATACCCTCCCCCGCAGCGACCTGCTGCAGAACCCGCTGCTGGTGCCGCTGAAGCAGCTGCGGGCGGGCCGCCGCGCGCAGGCGCTGTGCGTGCTGGAGCTGCGCTGGCACCCCGCGCAGCCGTGGCTGCTGGCCGCCGGCGCCGACGCCACGCTGCGTCTGTACGCGTGACGCGCCCGATATTAAACGACTACATTCTTTTACCACTGCTCTTTTATTTGACACGGGATTTATTATCAAATAAATTCTCCCGCTCTAGGGGAGGCGTGTCAGACTTTTACCGACTAAAACCCACCCGTGTTCCTTCAATTGCCTATGCGCCAGGGCCACGATATCCCTTTCGGACAAACTCGCAACCCTGGCAGGCATTGGCCCTAACGGACCCCGTCAATTGATGCTAACATCTCTTTGAAGCGCGCGTGGATACAACGCGGCGTCGACCTCGGCCTGGTCCTTATCGAATGACGAGCTACCCATCACTCATCGTAAATCATTTCATCGTGTACGTTACCCCAGCAGGAAAGTGTCTCCTAGAGTTATATGAGTGGAACATTTAATTGGTGCCTTAGCTGCTGTAAATGTGCCCCCACATAAAAAATGTGTGCCCCCTGTCGTTTTGGAAAAAAACGGAAAAAAACGATTCCTGCTGGGGTAACGTTTTTCTAGCAGGAAAATTCTAAACGAATGATCGGGGAGAGAAAAATTGTGCATGGCCAGATAGCTTATATGTGTGCCAAAATGTGCCCCCAAAAATAAAGTCTGTGCCCCTTCAGGTTTTCGAGATATTGCATTTCCTGCTGGAGTAACGTTTTGCAGAATCGTATATCTCTAAAACCATTGCATGTGCCCCTGTAGAATAAACATACACGAGTAGCTCTTAATGTGTGCCCCTTAGTGCCCCAATTAGATTTAAGAAAATATTTGTAGTTTTCAAGTTATCGCCGTTTTATGAAAACCCGAAAAAACATCGCAGCGCCTAAATGAGAGAAGGCATAAGTTCGCTGAAAATTGTATTCGGTCCTTCTTGACGCTAATAATAGCCATACAAAGTTTCAAAACTGTTCATGCATGCGTTTTTGAATAATCTTGCTAAAAGTCAAAACGATGGTGTCATAACTTTGACGGCAAAATACAAAGAACCGGCTCAATCCCAGATGTGTAGGTGTAAACCAAAATCTTGTGCCTTTAGTCAAAAATATATGGTGAAAATATTCAGCTTGGAATGTTTCGCATTAAATAAATATTAACAAAAAACCAAAATATGTAAACAACGGCTGGTTATCCGACCAAATTCGAATGACTACTAAAAAGCGATGGATTCATACATATCGATGACCTTCTTTATTGGACGTTTTATACCTGAGCTGTTGTCCGTACAGTCACGTTCAAAAGTTTTGGGGGCTAATTAAAAATATATATTAAATGCGCCTTGTTTTCAATTCAACCTCTTTCAACCAATTTTAAAAAGAAAGTAAACAAACAGTATCACTGCAACCGCGTGACTCAACGTAACAGTGTCCTTGGCGTCAAAACTGCAACTGTTTGTTTATCAATACCAAGTAATAATCCAAACGCACTTCCTAGTCAATAAACACTTCGTACCTATTATTCTTAATAGAGCGACGTTACACGTTACTGTCTATGGCACACTAATACCGTACGCGTACTAGCTGTCTCACTTTCTCCAAGCTAGACAAGGCGACTGTTTGCGACACGACGTCAGCGGATGGCGCGGGGCCAGAGATATATAAAAAAAGGGAATCTTCTATTATGATGAAAAACTTAATGTTGTTTTATCTAAACCTACGACTTATCAATAAATATATATATATACAATAAGTAACAAAAACCCTGTTGTTCCTTTTAGGAACGTATACATTTACCTACGAGAACAACAATGATGAAATTATAATTTTTAAAAAATCAACATTGGCTAGTGGAGAGGTCAAAATCAAATAAGTATTAAAAACGACACATTCAAAAAAATGTTTGGAGTATCTGATTTTACAAGTATATCTTTATTTCGCTAAATAGCCTACGAGCTCGGCGGCTTTCTTTGATGCGACAGAAGATGCCGCCAAAACTTACCGCGGCCGGCGCACGTGCCCCGCGGGTCAGTACTACCCCACGTGCCTACCTACCCCTTTACCCCGCCACCCGCCGCCCTGCGAATCACTTCCTTAGTCTCCCGCGCAGCTTACTTCCGAACGGATGTTATTGTTGAGTTTGACCTACGTAGTGAGTGAGTGACTTGTGTTTTTTTACGTTAACGTTAACCATGTCTTATTCTAACGTAGAATATTTTAACATGTTGATGTGTCTTGGGAAATGTGACTGCAATTATGCAGAAGCACGCAGACTCTACCAAGAACGTTTTGCGAGTCTACCATTACCGTCGGCGATGGCATTCCAACGTTTGCACATACGTACGTACAATACCGGCAGTGTGCACGGACGAGACCAACATCGAGCTGACGCAGGCAGGCCGAGGACTCAAGACAGTGACATCGAGGAGCAAGTCCTGGATTTGTTTGAGCACGATCCAACGCGAAGTACGCGCTCAGTGGGACGAGAACTAGGAGTAAACCATATGCGCGTTTGGAGAGTACTCAAAGAAGATGGCCAGCACCCATTTCACTATCGTCGCGTCCAATCACTACTTCCCTCCGACTATGAGCCAAGAATAGAATACAGTAGATGGGTACTCGACAAGATCGAACAAGATAGTGATTTCTTGAATTGGATACTGTTCACCGACGAGTGCTCATTTGTTAGAACAGGTGTATTCAATTCGCACAATGAGCACGTGTGGTCGATCACAAACCCGCATGCTATTAAACCAAGTCACTTCCAGCATCGGTGGAGGATTAATGTTTGGGCTGGAATTATTGGTGACAAAATTATTGGACCTTGTTTTTTAGACCAAACAATGAGCGGCGCCAACTATCTTCGTTTCCTGCAAGAACAGCTGAGTGATGAACTTGAGGAATTAGGGCTCCATATCGTGCGACGTATGTGGTTTCAACATGACGGCGCGCCGCCACACTTCTCCCGCCTTGTGAGAAGCTATTTAGATGTTGAATACGGAGAGAGATGGATTGGTCGCGGTGGACCCATCAATTGGCCCGCAAGATCACCTGATCTGACGCCATTAGATTTTTTCCTCTGGGGCACTGTTAAGCAACAGGTGTTCAAAAAATCGTGTGATACGGAGGTCGAAATGCGTTCACGCATAGTAGCAGCATTTGACCACATCAAGTCCGATACGTCCGTTCTGCGAAGTGTACGTGAAAATATGATTAGGCGTTGCAACAAATGTGTCGAGGTACAAGGTGGTCATATTGAACAGCATCTCCGTGGCCGTCAAGTAGACATCATAATAAATTAAGTAGGTACCTACATAAGGTTTTATGTGACAGACGCGGTGACTTTTTTTTCTTTTTATGTAAAAGTGTTAAAATAATGTAGTTTTAACATTATCAATTGTGCTTGTGCAAATACCGTGTAAACCAACATTTTCAAAGATTCATTCGTGTTCAGTGATAAACAACAGCTGACAAGGTCGCGAACTTGTGCAGAAAAATAGGTAGAGCGGCGCGGGTGCACGGGCGCAGCGGCACCGATCAAAGAGAGTGGCGGGAATGTTCTACCTATTTTCTGATTTCGCGGCATCGCTTTCATGCAGAATTGCAGAGGTAAGAAATCAGTTAAACATTTCAAATATTAATAATTAAATATTTATTTTAATTATTTTTGTTGAACAGTTTTTTATAAATGACTTGCTTTATTACGTATGTATACCGATTCTTAAAACGTAGGTAGAAGGAACAACAGGGTTTTTGTTACATATTGTATATATATATATATATTTATATAATAAATATATATATATATATACAATAAAATATAGATATATATAGAGATATATAAAATAAAGTATAATAAGACAAATACGGGCTTTTTATTTATATACAAAAAAGAGCTACCTCTTTTTCGTAGTAGGTATTCATCACACATTTCATGAACTATATTTTTTTTAAACATCGGGACCAATAAATTTTGGGTCGAAGACCTGGCAAATATCTGGAAGTATTTCTTTCGTTCACACATAAATTACTGAATGTATTTTAATTTTTAGAATGGAGAAGATAGCTTACCTTGGAATAGCACTTAGGCTACTATTCATAATGTACTTAATCATGTGTAAAGTCACAGAAACAGCTAATGGAATATAATCCAATAACAACTTTATTTTATTACTTATTACTTTTCTACTTCAGTATACTCAGGCACAACACGTGTGAACCGGTTAGTGAGTAAAGTAAAGAAGGTCATCGATATGTATGAATCCGTCGCTTTTTAGTAGTCATTCGAATTTGGTCGGATAACCAGCCGTTGTTTACATATTTTGGGTTTTTGTTAATATTTACTTAATGCGAAACATTCCAAGCTGAATATTTTCACCATATATTTTTGACTAAAGGCTCAAGATTTTGGTTTACACCTACACATCTGGGATTGAGCCGGTTCCTTGTATTTTGCCGTAAAAGTTATGACACCACGTTTTGACTTTTAGCAAGATTATTCAAAAACGCATGCATGAACAGTTTTGAATCTTTGTATGGTTATTATTAGCGTCAAGAAGGACCGAATACAATTTTCATCGAACTTATAACTTCTCTCATTTAGGCGCTGCGATGTTTTTTCGGGTTTTCATAAAACGGCGATAACTTGAAAACTACAAATATTTTCTTAAATCTAATTGGGGCACTAAGGGGCACACATTAAGAGCTACTCGTGTATGTTTATTCTACAGGGACACATGCAATGGTTTTAGAGATATACGGTTCTGCAAAACGTTACTCCAGCAGGAAATGCAATATCTCGAAAACCTGAAGGGGCACAGATTTTATTTTTGGGGGCACATTTTGGCACACATATAAGCTATCTGGCCATGCACAATTTTTCTCTCTCCGATCATTCGTTTAGAATTTTCCTGCTAGAAAAACGTTACCCCAGCAGGAATCGTTTTTTCCGTTTTTTTCCACACATGTTTTAGGTGGCATTTACAGCAGCTAAGGCACCAATTAAATGTTCCACTCATATAACTCTAGGAGACACTTTCCTGCTGGGGTAACGTACACCATTTCATCACCACTGCTCGCAACATAGTGAAAAAAAACATCATGTGGAAACCAGTATGTCCTAGAACCAAATATTCGATAACATGCAACATCTACCAACCCGCACTGGGCCCGCGTGGTAGATTACAGCCCACTCCTTCTCGAAGAGAGGAGGCCTGTGTCCCAGCAGTGGAAACATTTTAGGCTGATTATGCTATTCGTGGTCGTGGGGTGCAGTGGACGATCCCGGCTACATTTTCATCCAAAGCGAAACTAAGTATACGTGCGTATCTTAGTCGTGGGCTGCGGTGGAGCAGTGCCTTTATTGCTATATAAAAAGGTTTGCCTTTTTATAGTGCTCTGTACTCCTACGCTGATAGTGGTTAAAGAACTCTTTAATATGTGTGCCGTGTCCAGGAGCAAGCCGCACCACAGTGGATCGAAACTGCTATAAGAGGGACATTCTTATTTTTTTACAAATTGCATTTTTTGAAATACCTATCGAAAGATCTCGTCATTCCGATGAATAATTGTCATTACTAGTTTTTATCTAAAACTGATAGTTTGGCCGGAAAAAAATATTTTAGATATTTTTGTATGGAATGAAACAGAAACTGCTAAAATTTGGCCTTTTCTTGAAAGACCAGAGGGCCGATTCTACTAACAAAAATGTTCAAAAATCGCAATGGAATCGCAGCTGAATCACGGCTTTTAAACGTTTTCTCATTCTACTAATGAACAACGATCCAACTGCGCTTACGGTTCAGTTGACGCCTACGATCGATCGAAGCAATCTCAAAATGTATTCTGATAACAAAATCGAACATGAGCGTGACGTTTAGTCACATTCTACTATTATTTTGACACTAGTTACAATCGAATCAAAGCTAAACTTCAGCGGTTCATCTGTCAAAATTCGCGGTTGAACCTAAGTTGGTAAAGTGCAACTTTTGTTGCATCGATCTAAGATTGCTTTCGTTTCTTCCGTAATAATAATGTTGTTTTATATGGATTTCGTTGAACTTGCCCATGAGGTTGACGTTGGAAGGGTAAGAGGAAGAAAGGAGAAACCCAAACTCCATAGAAACTTGGGCCTGGCGTTACAGGGCTGGAATTTGGCCCTAAATTAGAACATTGAGGAAGGTTTCACGATCCCAATTTTCACGTCTCCCAGCAATGGCCAAATTGGTAAAATCATACATGTTTACATTTTAGGTTATCTTTATTATTTGAGTTATTTAAATAAAGAATGATATTTTTCAGGCTTTGTTCCCTACGTAAATCTGAAACGCACATGCACTGTGCTGCAGCGCCTGCACGATGAGGTTTTAGGTACATAAAAAGCGCTTAGAGGGTGACTTCAGATTTATCTAGGTAATTGATTTTACTGAAAATCTCAGATTCTTCGGCTTGCATTTGTTAATATTGTATCTACTAGGGGATTTGATGCAATCTCAGATTACAGTTATCTGAGATTGTGAAAATATATTAAAATAAAAAAAACTCATAATTGTGATAAATGGTTTTATTAGTCACCTCCTTCATTATGATTATCATAATATAATAATACAGTACTTATCCAGCAATTGTGCAGGAGGCAATTGATTACCCTGGTGCCATGCCCAACCAAGATACCATATTAAGCTCATGGTGTGAGCACAGTACCCAACCACATTCTTTGCAATAATATAGGATTATAGTATCCCTTCCACTTACAGAGCTGTTGATTAATATATAAACGAAATACAACAACACCACTAATATGCCTGGATTTTATTCTTCCTCTTATCATCCAGGTTGAGTCCGATGTTGACAGCTCTTGCTGTAGGTCACCATTTCTTGCCTTGTTGGAGGTTCTTCAAATGTCTTCAAATTCTCAAAATGAGGAATGTTCTGACTATTTGGCTCATTTGCAGCTGATGAAAATGCACCAGATGTTGAGGGGCCTGAATGGAAATGCCGGGATGCTCTATTTGCTTGCACTCAACAAGAGTGAAAGACAACACTTGAAGCACCCACCTGCAAAATAATTTATCTACATTAAAGAGTGCCTTTACACCAGTGATGTGTGATGTTATTGCCCACTTTGAAAAAGACTGATCTAAAGAAATCCTGCAAATGAGAAATCCTGATGTAGGAGCTTGACCATTATCACACCGTCTTTCTAATTCACTTAAATGTTTTAGCATACCAAATAACATTTTTTACTAAACTAAAGAATGTTATTAATAAACCGTGAATAAAACTAATATACTAACCGTGCATGGTAGGATCTATTCTCTTATAACTTCGTGTATTCTGCATTCTTGCACTGTACTGGTCCTAAGTTGATGGCAACAAACTCTTCTCAAACGAGAATGTCCACAGTGAATACACACTCATCGGTGTCCTATAGGTGTCTGTTCACTCTCTTCTGGTCCTTTTCCATCAGCATTGGCATGATTCTAGCAAGCTTGGCAGATAAAGTCATTTTCATTTAGGTACCTGAAGCAATCATTTTAATATTAGGTCTAGCACTAGCATTTAGCAATAACCATCAGAGTGGCATGTTTGGGTAAACATAAGCAGCCTTATTACATTCCCACTGCAGCGACACAGGCCTCTTATCTGAGAGAGGGAATAGGTTGTAATTAACCATGCAGGTTCAACCCGGATTGGTGATGATCTTATGACTGAATTTGTTGCACATTCTGGTATCATTTTATAAAATACAACTATCAACAGAAAACTGAACATAAGCGGTAACACTAATAAGGTACTTAGTAAAAAAATGTAACGCTAAAGAAATATCGGATACTAACCGTTTGAGATGCGACCCATTCCTGTACAGTTGAAAGAATCATTTCATCTTCCAATCTTCGCCTTTCTATTGTATTGCAGCGGTCCGTTGCTATTCCGCAATTAATGCACAGGCTCATGATGTCGTTATCTATAATAGCCAGTCGTCAAAAGAGCAATACACAGATCCAGTTTTCCAGCAAACGTCGGAAGGGGTGGCAGAGTACGATGTCCAATGTTCAAGCGAGGGCCAGTCAGAAGGCAATCAATTTCGGAGTCCAGTATTCGAGCAGAGGTCTTATGAAATAATAAATCTCGAGAAAATTACATTCACTTGCGCAAAATTATGAAAAGCGAATTACATCAATGATCAATGACATGACATTACAAACATGACAATTGACAGCCGTTGACATTGACATTTGCCGTTTCTTAGTGCAATCCAAGATTGCAATCAATCAAAACCTAATGATATTTTTTTCTTTTAATGATTTTTTAATGGTGCTTTCGTTAAAAATAAATTAGATTCCAGTATTTATTTTATTATAGAATGATTTAATACCTTATAAAACAATGGAGTATTATTTAATTATATGTAACAGTATCGATTTCTACTTTATTGGTATAATACCAGCGTTTGTGGAGTTAGTGACGTTTAATGAAATAAGTGTTGTAACGGTTTATAAAGGTTGTTTAAAACTAAAAATAGAAATCTATTTATTTTCAACATTTGGCCATTGCTAATGAGGCTAAGATTTAAATGGGTTAATTAAGAAAAATAGACGATTTTTTTGGTATATATTTGATTCGTGTAACGGTTAGGCCCAGAATGGGGTTTCTCCTTTATCGTCAAGATTAAGCAATAATGCTTTTGACCTTACGCATCGTCAGTTCGTTAAGACGTACCGACTCTCCAAAGACCACGTAAAATGTTTGATTGAGGAGATCAGTCCTCATATGCCCGTCAATCTTCGTTCTGATGGTATTGATACGGAAACAAAGGTTTTATTTTATTGTTAAATAATATTTTAATGGCCTGGTTTTTAGGATCTTTTAGCCAAGTCTTTATATAATTACAAACTGTTGAAATATTGATGAAATGAAATATTCAATGCATGATGATGATATCCCCGCCCACTCCCCTTGCTTGAGTTTCAGTAAAGATGTGGCACTTTACTGAGACCTCTCGCGAACTTCTTGAGAGAACTTGAAGTGATGTTGCACTGTTTTGTTTCATTTGCCTACACTAATGCACGTTCACGAACACTTAATGGTTAATAATCCACCATTATTACACATTAATATTCGGCTAAACACTTCGTCGATTGTAGTTTTGTTTAGGTAAGCACATTTAATGTCGTATTAATTACTAATAATACATCATAATACGTGTAACGATACGTAACATTTTCGCGCGATATATAAACCATCGCAAGTTGAACAAAGTTCATCCCATCAGTTTGCTCGACGTTTTCGGCAAGGTCTATGAGAGGCTTATTTATAAGCGTCTCAGAGACTACGCCGAGACGAAGGGGCTCATCCCCAACGAACAGTTCGGTTTTAGAACCCAACATTCTTGCGTACAACAGGTCTACCGTATCATAGAACACATAAGCGCCGGTTTCCAGCGCGGGTTCATGACGGGTGCTGTGTTCTTCGATGTCGCGAAAGCGTTCGACAAAGTCTGGCACAACGGCTTATTGTATAAGCTATACAAATTCGGTGTGCCAGATCGTCTCGTGCTCATCTTACGGGACTATTTGTTGAACCGCACCTTCCGCTATCGCATCGAGGGTGCGCTCTCTTCCCCTCATCCGATCCGCGCAGGCGTCCCTCAGGGGTCTGTGCTGGCTCCGCTCATTTTTACGCTGTTCTCCAGTGACATCCCGAAAAGTAGAAAGGCGCAGTTAGCTCTGTTCGCAGACGACACGGCCATCTACTACACCGGCCGCAGTCAAGACCAGATCTCCCGCATCCTACAGACCGAAGTCAACAGACTCGGTGACTGGTTCAGGAAGTGGAGGATCGAGGTCAATCCTGATAAAAGCCAAGCGGTCCTCTTTTCTAGGCCCCGGCGTAGACCGGACCTACCACGACAGATCAAGATGTTCGGCAAGCCTATCCCTTGGGAGAAGCGAGCCAAATATCTCGGTGTGATCTTAGATCACCATATTTCGTTCGCTGAGCACATAAAGCAAGTGCGTTCGCGCGCTGCTTTCGCTCTCGGTAGGCTTCATTGCGTTCTGAACTCACGCAGCAAGTTGTCCCTTAAGGGCAAATTGCGTATTTACACAGCGTGCATCCGGCCGATTATGACGTACGCGTGTGCCGCTTTCGCACACGCCCGTCCCCATCTCATTCACAGAATGCAGGCACTTCAAAACCGATTTCTCCGTAAAATTACGGACGCTCCATGGTTCGTTCGGAACGAAACCCTACACGTAGATCTTAGAATCCCCACCATTAAGCAGTTTTTGAAACGCGCGACAAAGCGGTTCTTCGAGTCCGCAGATAGACATCGCAACCCCTTGGTTGTGCAGGCAGCTAGCTATAGGCCATCTCAAATTAGTCAGACTCGCCGACCTAGGCATACTCTCTCAGACCCGGATGACCCCATTACTCTCCTTCTGGAAAGCAATAGGGCCACAAGTACAGTGCACAAACACAAACCGTCATTCCGTCCTCGCCGCCGAGGTACCACGCGAAGTTCAAGAATAAATTGTTCCCCCCGTCCCTTGCACGTCGAACCGCCAGCCCCGAGGCTGAGTGAGCCGTAGCATTTAATAGTAATCCCCGTTAATAATCATGAATTTAAACTTTCGATCCAGCCTGTCCCCAATTTGCTTTGTTTTTCCCCAACGACGCCCTAAGCCGAGGTTCGTACCCCACAGGGGGTGCCCTTAAAGCGCTGTCGTTTAGTTTTTAATACTTATATTTACGCTCCTGGCTGGAGGCTTTAAGCTAATACCTTAGGACAGCCACAGGAAAGACCGGTTAAGCAGTCACGGCCTCTCAAGGTCAACTGCGAGATGCCATACATAAAAAAAAAAAAAAAAACAAAGTTCACAAACCGTCATTCCGTCCTCGCCGCCGAGGTACCACGCGAAGTTCAAGAATTAATTGTTCCCTCCGTCCCTTGCACGTCGAACCGCCAGCCCCGAGGCTGAGTGAGCCGTAGCATTTAATAGTAATCCCAGTTAATAATCATGAATTTAAACATTCGATCCAGCCCGTCCCCAACTTGCTGTTTTTCCCCAACGACGCCCTAAGCCGAGGTTCGTACCCCACAGGGGGTGCCCTTAGAGCGCTGTCGTTTAGTTTGTAATAATTATATTTATGCTCCTGGCTGGAGGATTTAAGCTCACACCTTAGGGCAGCCACAGGAAAGACCGGTTAAGCAGTCACGGCCTCGCAAGGTCAACTGCGAGATGCCATACAAAAAAAAAAAAAAACAAAGTTCATTTAGGTTTGGAATTTTTAAGATATCGAAGTCTCTAATAAAATAATTGCCTCTTTTTTAATAGTATTACATTCTTTAGTAATTTTAATATTATATTGTGATGAACCAACAAAAGAGAAAACGATCTGAGAATTGGAGTACCGTAAACGTTCTTCTGAATTTTTATCATTTATAAAGCTGAAATGTTGTATGTGTAACAATAAAATAAACAGGACAAAAATATATATATGGTCTAGATATCTTTTTGTATTAGAAAATACTTTTAGTGACACTTATTCGTATTTAGTAACATTTTTAGATTCAACTTTTTTTGCTGTGGTATTATTAAAACATTCTATTTGGCATGTTGGTAACACAGGTTACCCGCAGCTACGTTTCCGTTACGATTCAGTTGCGATCCCTTTAGGGTATATATGTTCTGTGGTTGCGATTCGGCTAAAGTTTAGTTCCCAGTTTGCTATAAAATTAGTAGAATTACTTTTTAGATAACTATCGAACGGCGATCGAAATCGAACTGTTGTGGAAACACAATAGAACGTGTGACGTTGCAAATTAGTAGAATCGGCCCCCAGGCTTTCAAACTACTATATTCTTATTCTTAGACTTTTTGGCTATAATTCTACGCTATCAGCGCGCGCCCATAGTTGTTCAAGAGTTACGAGGTTTGGAAAAATGAAAAAAAAAAGTTAGTCAAAAGTACTTTTTCATTAAATCATAGATAAAACATTTATAATTAGGGAATAATAATAATTTAAAAACATGTTTATCGAAAAAAGTACATTTTTTTTTGTTAAAATTCAAAATTGGGAGATGGGTGCAAAGCTTTAAGGTGAAGACAGTACAGACAATTTAAGAACCATTTAAGCCATGGTTGTTTTAGACGAAGTCTTACCATTTTTTTTAAATCTAAGTTTTATGTTTTTTTTCGATAATTCCCAAAATTTTTAACTAAACTGCTTATTTATGGCCAAATCGAATGATAAATTAATTTCCGTCGGGCTCTTGTCACCGCCGGAGTGCCAGCTGTTTTAGAACCCAATGGCTTGGCGCGCGACGATGGAAAGAGGCCAGACGGAATGACTATAAAGCCATGGAAGTTGGGCAGGCCTTTGGTGTGGGATGCAACCTGTGTCGACACCCTTGCGCCATCCCATCTTCCTGGCACGGCGAGTTGTGCTGGGGCGGCAGTTGCAGGATCAGAAAATCTCAAACGGCGCAAATATAATAACCTTATTGAGAGCTACATGTTTGAGCCGTTTGGGGTTGAAACACTAGGGCCTTGGGGTTCGAGTGCTCATCAAGTATTTCGGGACATCGCCAAGCGGTTGGTCGACTCTTCACTGGACCAGAGGGCTGGCCTATTTTTAGCCCAAAGAATCAGTATTGCCATCCAACGTGGCAATGCTGCCAGCCTTTTGGGCACTTTTCCCATTGACAGCGATGCGGACGAATTTTTTGATGCCCAATGAGCACTTCCACTTTTTAATTATTTTATTATACATATACCTACTAGTACATATTATACATATTTTAGAGTTAGCTTGTATATTTTAATTAAGGACCAATTGTTATAAATAAATAATTGCTTTTTACATTTAATTAAAGCAATGTGTAAGCAATCTAGCAAAACAGGTTTTAGGCCTGTGTCGTTAGATATTTTTTTTACAGACATTTAAAGATCATACAAATTTTAAAAATTCTGAAATACTTTCTGTAAACCTTATTAAAAAAAAAAACGAAGGGTGCTTTTTTTGTTCAAACCTTTTTGAAAACATGCTTGATAATCGCTCTTTCCCTTGAAGTATTATTTACGCGGATATCTTACAAATTATTGAAATTAGGACCTACAAACAGAAACCAATTTAGGCAGTTTAATTAAAATAACATTTGAAGTTAAATTATTTATTTTTCATGTTCAAAATGTCTGCCGTGATTTCTAATACAAGCACGGCTCCGTCTTCTCACTTCTGTTGTTGTTATTTTCAACATCATCTTCAGCTTCATTGTTTCAAACGCTAAATTAATTATCTCCATCAATTCTTCTCTCGTGTTTATTTCAACATTCGTATACACAAGTTCCTTGGCCCGGCCCCACACGAAAAAGTCCAGAGGGGTCAGATCTGGTGAGCGAGCGGGCTAAAGCGCAGGCCACACCGCCAGCTAGCGGGCGGGCGGGCTAGGCGGGCGAACATTGTTTCACCTCTTTACATACTTCGGTTCACACCGCGAGCTACCGACTAACCATGTAAAGAGGTGAAACGATGTTCGCCCGCCTAGCCCGCCCGCCCGCTAGCTGGCGGTGTGGCCTGCGCTCAAGGGATGGGTCCATCTCTGCCGATCCAGCCGTCAGGGAAGCAATTATTTAAGTGTTCCCTTACATTTAACGTCCAATGCGCTGGACAGCCGTCTTGCTGAAATATGACTGTTCGGTCTCTTTGGAATATCGGGACACCGGTTCCCTCTATCAGCACTGGTAAATCAACTTGTAGAAAGTGCAAATAATTTTCACCATTCAAATTATCCGGTAAGAAGTGAGGCCCAATCAATGTCCTGCCAATTACTCCAGCCCATACATTGACAGAGAATTTCCTCCGAAACGACACCTGCTTCTTAAAATGTGGATTGTTCTCTTTGTCGGCCCATTCATGGAGGTTATGAAAGTTTGTAATGCCCTCCCTAGAAATTTTGTTTTCGTCCGTCCACAAGATTAATTTCAGGAACCTCGCGTCTTCGATGTCTCTGTTGAGGAGGAAACGGCAGAACTGTATTCATCTTTGGGGATCTTGCTCTTCCAGACCTTGCACACCCCTGCCATGGAACGGATATTTATCATTTTGGTGCATTGTATGCTATACCTTCCATTGTGAAATGTTAAGATTTTGAGCTACTGCTCTGGTGCTGGTAGTAGGATCCGCTTGAAATGCTGCCAAAATGTCTTCTTCGACGTCAGCTGCGTGTCTGCCTGGGTTGACTCCAGGTTCCACGCGGTGCGCCAACCCAACTTGGGCAAGTCGACGAAAAGTTTTGTAAAACGTAGGAGCCGCAACCAGGTCCTAGCCGTGAAAATCAGAATCAGGATTTTCGGTCGGACCAGACGTCCAAAGAGCAAAAATAGACCTTAATTTACAGACCCAAAGACAGCTACCCTACATAGAAATCTCTTGCCCTCCTTTAAAATTTTTAATTGACACCGGCGCTAACCAGTCATTTATTACAGTCCCGTACGGTATATCGAATTACCCTTGAACGATATAACTGTCTACAGAAAGCATGGTTCACCGACGAACGGTAATACGAGAAAACTATTAGTCAATACCATTATTTAGCGACAGCACGTTTCGCCGAATACCCTCTATTGTTGGTAAATTCAGTTACCAAAACAAAAACTCTTCATCAATATCCAATTTAACTAAATTACTATACGTTTAAATACTACCCTTCAATAAATTACAATTTTGTATCTAATTTTATATTTTTTTTTGCTGATCTCATTATGTGGTAATTAATAAATAAAAAGACGACTGTGACTACAATTTTGTAGCTAATTTTATATATTTTTTGCTGCAATCGATAAAGCAAACTGCTATCGATAAAGGATTATTTAGTTCAAGCGTGTTCCGGCGAACCATGACATCGGCAAATCTTGGTATCGGCCAACCATTCATTCTATGTAGCGTTATTCGGCGAAACGTGCTGTCGCTAAATAATGGTATCGACTAATAGTTTTCTCGTATTACCGTTCGTCGGTGAACCATGCTTTCTGTAGACAGTTATATCGTTCAAGGGTAATTCGATATACCGTACGGGACTCCATTTATTAACCCCGAAGCTGTACAAAAGTTTTTCTATGATTATCCCCTTAACTATGACCCTGTCAGTGAGTCGCGTGACTCACCGCGCGAGTCGCGAGTTGTGTTGTGTCACGTTGTCGTCACTACACACCACACTCACGAGTAGCGAGTGTGGTTTGTACGTGTAGTGACGACAACGCGACACGGCAAACATACTCAGTCGAGTAGTCACACAAGGTGACTAGTCGGTTAAGCGCGTCACACAGCTCGCACGAGTGATGATGAGGGAAAGAGAAATGAGAATGGTTACAAAAATGTTCTGTTTAGCTAATCTGTGCCCGTGGTGTGTGCTAGCACATCAAAATAAAAAGAGTGAGTCTTTTTATCCAAGTGAGTAGCTACAACTGTGCTAGCACATGTGCTGAGTTACCCAACACTAAGAGTCACAGATAACTATATACTAGTCAGAGACAGATAGGACAGTACAATGGTTGACGATTAATTCCAAAAATATGCGCCAAGCGCTAGTGTCGAAATGTCACCTAGTGATTACCCACAGCTTAATAGAAAAGTGACGATAGCGATTACCATAGAATATCGATAGCATAGTGATGTTCCATGGAAAATTCTTATAGGGTTAATTTTATTATTTGCTAGGTTCAATAATTTCCTTTCGTTATGTTCATTGGATACGAATATAACGAAAGAAATGTAAAAATAAAACGACATTTCAGATTGTTGCGTGTTTTTCGAACAACAGTTTAGACCTTTCAAAACTTGTATATTTTTCATTATGTTTGGCGTCTATCCAAAAATTGTAGAGTTGACGAGCGTTCGGCTTTATTGGTCCACGCAGTTTGCCCTGGACAATGCTCCCTCGAGATCCGTTCACACTATCAAAGAGTTTATCGATGAATGCCACAGCTTCGCCTGTTGTAGCCATTGTCTCACTGACATTTTGACCGGAGGCTGTAGTTTCTGAAATATTACATGATTATATATAAGTATAACAAGGGCAATTAGCAATTGGCTTTCTTCTTTGTGTCCCATTTTTGTGTTTTGTGCTTTGGTACTCTAAAAATATTATCAACACCACATTACACATTATAAATTAATTTCAGCAAACCAGTTTATTGTTCTTGGAAAATACAATCTGTCAGTTTAATAGATAAATACAACGCCCAAAATGGCTGCCAACAACATGGCTACCGAAAGTAGCGCCATAACGCATTTTTTGGAACTAAAGCTGTCGCAGGCCTGCTAAGAGTAGAGTAACGTCTCCGCTAGGAGTAATAGTGTTCTGTGGTGTGGGTTTCCCTTGTCTCGTTCCGTGTTGTTGATTGATTTAGTAAATCGTAAATTATCCCATTATTAAGTTTATTGACGTTGTATTGTTACATTATATTTTGAGTAATATATTGTGAGCAATCAAGTGCCTGTTTTATTTACGCGTTCGGCCATCATCATAACTGCGCACTACACAATCTGCTACATTGGTTATGGCCCCAGAGTCCCAGCGACATTGATTGTATGCCCAGAATACGGATAGAATAGAAAATGCCTGGCGACAGTATCGAGAACATTCCCAGGACTGAAAACCTTGATGATGGTAAAAATACTATGTTTATGGGTGGTTTCAACATTGCCAAACTCGAAGGCGTGAATAATTACCTGACATGGAAATTTTCCATAAAGATGGCGCTTACAATGGAAGGCTTATGGGATTGCGTCGAGGGCAGTGATGCACTCGTACGGATATGTCTGTCACTCAAGCCAACTTGTTTCCAGCACGTTATTAACGCCAAAACGGCTAAGGACGCGTGGACACAGCTACAGACGATATTTGAAGATAAAAGTTTATACAGACGGGTGGCTTTACTCAGACAACTACACAGATGTGAGTTTGTCAACTTCAATAATATGTCGGATTATGTCAATAAAATTATCATCTTAACCCAGCAGCTTGCTGAGATGGGTAGAAAAGTTGAAGATGAGGAAATAGGCGAGTTGTTGCTCAGCGGACTTCCGGCAGAGTATGATACTCTAATCACCAGTTTGGAAACTGCATGTATCACAAATAAACTTTCAAGCGAACTTGTCAGAACACGGCTCATTTAAGAAGAACATAGAAAAATGCTGTCAGATTCAACCCCAGCCAATTCTGCATTCAGCTCAACTGCCAGAAAACCAGTGGTTTGCAGCTTCTGCAAGAAAAATGGTCACATCAAAGCAAAATGTTTCAAACTGAAAAGAATGAAGAAGAAATCTTTTGATAATGACCAAGACAAGCAGCAAACACTTATAGCTTCAAGCTTCATAGCGACTGATGCTTCAGCAGACTGGATTGTTTACAGCGGCTGTTCTTCTCATATGTGTAATGATAGAAATATGTTTAGTGAATTGAAGTCTTCAAAGAATGTGATAACAATTGCAAACAATTCTACTATAGCTGCGGTATTGGTAATGTAAGTATGACATTTAAAAATGGTGACACAAGATAGATTTTAGACGTGATGCATGTTCCACAATTATCTGGAAATCTTTTATCTGTGATCAAAATGGCTGAGAAGGGAATGACAGTTATGTTTGATCAGGATGGTTGTTATATTTTTGACAGTTGTAAAGTCGTAGGTGAACCTGTATGCCATGCTGTACTACAGAAAGCAATGCTCATTTTTCTAATTACCTTGAAAAGCAAGGGATAGTCCACCAGACCACAGTTTCCTACACGCCTCAGCAAAACGGTGTGTCTGAACGATTGAAACGTACTATTATGGATAAGGTGAGATGTATATTGCAAGAGTCTGGTCTTAGTCAGCGATTTTGGGGTGAAGCTGTGAAAACCCTAAAGGCTATAGATTCATAAGACCATCCGATCCAACTAATGTTTTAATATCAAGGAATGTGCAATTTTTAGAAGAAAAATTTTATAGTAATTTTATTTCTGTTGACACATGCCAGAATAAAAATAATTCTTATGACATTATTTTGCAAAATGATATTTCAAATAAGGAACCAAATAATCAATTTTTAAATAATGAATTATCTATAAATTCCAATGACATTGATAATGATTTAAGTCCTGATACTATATTAGATGGTGAGGTCAACGATGAGTCCTGGTCTGGTAGAGGAGAACAGTCTTCGCCCGAGGAGTCACGAGGTGGTGTGTTTGCTGATGCACAGCAGTCACCTAGCCCGTTGCGCGAGGCAACATCTAGTGCAGAAGTTCCTGTAACTGATTGTGGCAGTAGGCCTGTGGGGGCTACTCGAGGTAGAATTCCATTAAGGCATGATGATTATGACATGTCTTTACTTACCAGTTCATCGTATGTTGAGGACCCGCAATCTTATAAAGAGGCCATGTCTTCCTCTAATAGTCAAGAATGGAAATCAGCTATGGACTGTGAGTACTAGTCTTTTATAGATAACAATGTTTGGGATTTGGTGGATAGACCTACAGATGCAAATATTATTAAATGTAAATGGGTCTACCGAACTAAACATGATGCATCTGGTAATTTTCTCCACTACAAAGCCCGCCGTTGCTCGTGGCTTTAGTCAGCGTGAAGGTATAGATTAGTATGATACTTTTTCTCCAGTGGTAAGGCATTCTACACTGAGAATTTTGTTTTGTCTAGCCAACAAAATAAATATGTCAGTTGAGCATGTTGATGTTGCAACTGCCTTTCTGAATGGAGACTTAAATGAGAGAATATACATGGAACAGCCTGAAGGTTTTGTAAATGATGAAAGCAAGGTATGTTTGCTATCAAAGAGCATGTATGGGCTTAAACAAGCTAGTAGGCAGTGGAACATTAAGGTGCATGAACTACTTTCCGAAAATGATTATGTTCAGAGTAAGCGTGAACCGTGTGTGTACATACAGAAGAATGGCAAGGATCTTACCATTGTAGCTCTTTATGTAAATGATTTTTACTTTTTTTCTAGTTGTTCTACTGATAAATTGTTGAATTTATTGAAGAAAGCTTTTAGTGTAAAGCATCTTGGTTCTTTAAGGAGCTGTTTAGATATTAATGTCATTCGTAATGAGGATTCTCTTATTCTAGAACAGTCAGTTTACATCAAAAAGTTGTTATCACGTTTTGGTATGTCTCAATGTAAAACCATGTCCACACCTATGATGCTTAATTGTAAATTAATCAAGCCTGAAAAATCTGAACAGAATGTTGATGAAAATGAATACCAATATAGACAGTTAATGGGATTTCTAATGTACTTGTCTGTGTGTACAAAGCCTGATATCGCATTTGCATGTAGCCAGTTATCACAATTTAATAATAGCTATGACAAAAGTCATTGGTTAGCTGCAAAAAGGATATTGAGATATTTGTCAGGTACCATAAATTATGGTCTGCAATAACTTTAATATAACTGCCTACACAGATGCAGATTGGGCAAATGATCATAATGATAGAAAATCTTATACTGGCTTTGTCATAAAATTGGGAAATAACATTGTTAACTGGGAAGCCAGAAAACAAAGATGTGTAGCGTTATCGAGCACAGAAGCTGAATATGTAGCTATTAGTGATGTTTGTAAAGATATATTATTTTTGCGAAATTTTCTGTCAGAAATTATTAATCAAAATGAACTCTGTATACCGGAAGCAAACAATCATAAGTCACATTAAGCTAATTATTCAGTGCACATGTTTTAAGTCTCAATTTGAACACTACTCATTTAAGTAACTTGACTACATAATTGTGTGAACTTCTAAGTAAAATTTTATTTGTTGTTTAAATGTAGGTGACTAAGTAGTTTTTTATTACAAAAAGATATTAATAAAAATATAATTAATTAATTAAATAATGGACTTGGGATATGCTACCTCTAAACATAAAAGATGAACTTTCATTATTTACATGTAATAACAGAATATCCTAAGTCCTGACTCTTATAGCACAATAAAAATCATGTTTCATTAATCAAAAGTTTTATTCATAATCATTATCGTCGTCGGGAAAGTCCGATGCAGTGGAAGATTGTGGCAATTTTTTATAATAGTCATGACAATATGACGGTAAATATAACAGTAAATCCTGGATATCTTTATATTTTTTGCTTGAAATTGGAATTAAGTTTTGGTTCATATTTTGTAAACTTCCTGGAAAAATCAACTCCTTCCTCTTTTGACGCCTTAAGTCGACCATTTTAAAATTTTCATTATCAAATGAGTTTTTATAAAATAAAAACCCAAAGTTTTCTTTTCGAACTTGCAATGTAACTGATTTTGAAATTTGAAATGGTTCTTTATCAATATTAATTTTTCTATTAATGAAAGGACCATTCGTAGATAATAAATCTTGAAAATTTTTAAAATCTTCAAGTTCCATGTTGATGACTGTATATTTGTTAGAACATTGCCGAATAAATTGTTGCCAATCCCAAGGTGTTAATATTGTTAGAGTAGGTAATTTTTTGCGTTTTCTCTCAATATTGGCATGTACAGTATCTGCCTCCATATGTGTGTGTCCTTTTAATAAAAATTTTAGTTCTATGACTTTCAACTGAGAAAACTTTTTAAGAAGGAAAAACATGCACATGACAACACAAATATTCTTATTTTGACCATAACAGTTATCTGACCATATGGTCATCTGTTCAATATCTGATCCTGGTATGTTTTTAGTTGCCCAGTTTAAGATGCCTGAAGCTATTTCGTTTCCACCCCTTTGAGCTTTAGATTCATCCCACATGAAGCAAAATGCAGAACTGTCAGAACCATCATAAATAGTGTAATTTAATGTCCAAAGTTTTCTCTTATAGAAATTAACTCCATTTGTTAAAAAAGGAGTTGGTAAACATTTTTGTAGGTCAGCAGCTAATACTCTGTGTTTACTATTACATTTCGCTTGAGTCATATCCTGGGATTTATGTTTGTATCTTTTATCAGCTTCAGTTAAATGTAAATCCTTTTCTATTTCCAGAAGTTGTTTTTCAGGGCCATCCTCCATCCCTTTAAGCTTTGCTGAAAACATATCGCAGTCGTCACAAGTATCTACTTCTGGCGGTTTGAACGTTAAATTAAACTTTGTGTTGAATATTTCACGATATAACCAAGATTTAGCTATCTTGGAAATTTGAACATTATTTTCTGTGTTATAAGTTTTGTAGAGATCATACATTCGTTCGACATTTAAATCCGGTCCTAAATAACATCTCTTTGATCTCTCACGATTGTAGTGACATTCATATTTTGGGAAAGATGAAATATGGGACATAACAGATTCAATAATTTCAGGATCTGTTTTGTTAGATGGTTCATGTTTTCCTCTTTTGTCACTTTCAACAATACCTCCCTCTTGTCGCTTTGCTAAAGCAGTCTTAACCACTTGTTGGGAAATGTTCAATGTATTTAAAAACATTGTCTTACAGATTGCTGTTGTTATACCATTAACAACAAAAGAATACATTAAAGTATTTGATCTTAACTTAGATTCATCTCCTGATCTCAGCCTTTGTCTTGCTGTAGGTTTTGATTGGATACATGACACTATGAATTGCCTCTTAAGATTGTAGTCTTTTTCTGGATCCCAATAAAAAGTAAATATCTCTTCCCTATTCTGCTCGGATATTTTAGTACTGCATTTCATACGGCAATTCGTGTTACATGCAGGTTTCATTCTCTTGCAAGGTACTGTTTTACCACTTTTGCTGATGTAGGCTTTCCCACCTGCATAGTGTCTCTTTCTGACATTAGCTTTCCATTGGGATATGTTTCTTACTCGCTTTTTTCCTATCTGCTCTATTGTACTTTTATTCTGAACTTTTCTTTTTCTTGGTAGATTATTATGACTTTGTTGTAAATCATTCTGGCATATAGAATTTGGTACATCTCGAGATGTGCTTGGAACACCCTCTTCAAACGCAGATAAAAGTAAATTAGCACTAATCCGATTTTCTGATCTTGAATCAGAATCAGTATCTGCTTCAGTATTTGAATCTGGCTGATAATCTTTATCTTTAATTGAATCATCACTATTGCTCAGATATAGATCATCATCTAACATTCTGGGAGAAACTGGGTTATTATGTACTGCTATTAAAGAATCACATGCTTCATCTTCATGATGTACATCTAATTGGTAATTTTGAGTTATTAATTCTTCAGTTAATATTGACACAGATTCTTCTGAAATATTAGTATCACTATCTAACAAACCTATATCATAATTATCAACTTTCTCAAAATCTACATTCTCTTTTTCTGGATATTGGTATTCACTAGTAGGTAATTCTTTAGGTGTCTCGCTTTTTTCTTTATCTGCAATAGATATTTAAATAGGTAAGTATTTTATAAAATAGGTAGGTACTTAACTTTAATCCTAGAAAATTAAGTGATGATTATTTTAAATAACCCAAAACATTTCATTGAGCTGAAACCCATATAAATAAAATTACATAAACCAATGTATTATCATTTCAGCTAGCAAAAAGCTAAAATAGGCAAAAAAGAACTAAATTATTATCCATGTTTCATATTGACTAGTTGCTGATTTTGTGCTTCAAATATCAGTATGACCATATAAGTAATTTCCTTTACAAATAATTAGGTACATGAATGATAAAATTATTAAAGTACTGCAAAAAAAATAAGTTTAAATACCTAAGTGTAAATTTGATTCAGAAGCATAGAATCCTAAGTCCATAGCAAATATTTCGAAAATAATTTTATCTATGAAAAACATACATTGCCAGTGCAGTATTACATTGTATTTCAAGCATTTAACAAAAAGAATAGTATTAGGAAGCCACCTAAGCCATTATTTTACTTTTTGACTAGAATTTTAATACAGCATAACCTATAAAATAACGAAATTAAGACAACTTACCCGTATTTTGAGTTAAACCACCGGTTGATGTATTTTCTGCTAATTCTAGTATTTTTAGAACACGGTTACGAGATGCCATTGTAAAGTTTCTTAGCTGTTTCTGTTTAAGTTAGCAAAACAGAAGAGCAAGTAAACAGAAGGCACGATGTCAATGTGTCAATTGTCACAATAAGGGCGCGTTCATTCATTACGTTCAGAAACAAACTATCTTATTTGGACTTAGGATGCGTTCGTTTTTTATAATTGAGCGACACAAAAGCATAAGTCCAGATGAGATAGTATACCTTTGAAGTGATCTGGACTTAAAGCATAATACCGAATTCGAAAGTTTGCAATTTTTTTTTATTGGACTTAAAATAGTATACCACTAAGTAGATCTATAAATGTTTGTTTCAAGGACATTACAAAGTGAATGTCGAAAAAAATGGACTTAGGATAGTATACCTCCGGTATACAGAACTGTCACTGTATGTAACGATAACCAAAGTGCTCAAAAGTTGTTACAGCTAAAGGAATATTGTCACAAGAAGACGAAACATATAGACATTAGGTATCATTTCATAAAGGATTTAATACAGAAAAAGTTTTTATATGTGAAGTATTTATCAACTGAGGATATGATAGCAGATATACTCACTAAGCCTTTATCTAAAGTTAAGCATTATAATTTTATTCATGACTTGAATGTAAAGTGTTACTAACATTAATAATTTGTCTGTATTAGAATAATGCATTATAAACATTGTATTATGTATTTCACCATTGAATTTATTGTATACTTAACAATTTGATTTAATGTTATGCCTGTTGCATATGTGTTTATAGATAAGGATTGCTGTAAGTGTTCACCATGCACAATATGATGCATGTAGAGTTTTTTTTTTGCATTTTATCATGTAGAGTCGTTTTTTGCTTATGTGTTTACTAGTTGCAATGTAATTTTATTTATTTTATTTTATTTATTTTATTATTTATGTACACACAGTAAAATACAGAGAGATACGACATAATTATAATACTAGTACAAAGGTACTGCTTATTTCTTAAGAAATTTCTTCCAGCAGACCTGCGAAAGGAGAAATGAAAAAGAAATGTAGACAATAGTGTGTGAGAACAAGAAGAGAAAAATATGAATATGCGAAGTCTTAAACTAAAATGATAAATATACCTATACTGTACCATATACATATAAAATTTACACACGAATACGTACACGTACACACGTGCAAAAAAACTTACATATACCTAAAGAAATACATAAAGCATATATATACAAACATATATATAAAAATATTCACAGTTGAGAGGAAAGGTAGTGCTCTTTTAATTGATATTTAAATGAGGAAATTGTTTTTAAATCACGAATGCTAGGCGGAAGTGAGTTCCACAATCTTACAGCATGCACCGAGAAGGAATAAGAATAGTAGCTAGTTTTATGAGGATGAGATTTAAGGAGGGATCTAAGGTGCGATCTACATGGAGCGTCGCTAGGACGAGCGTAAGAAAAACGCTCCCGCAGGTAGGAAGGATAAGACGGGTTGTGTAAGATGTTGAAGAGGAGACATAAAATCCGAGTGTTCCTGCGAAGGCGGATTGGGAGCCACTTGAGTTCCTTGCGAAGGTGAGAAACATGGTCATACTTTCGAAGACCAAAAACAAAGCGAATGCACAAGTTTTGCATGCGCTCAAGCTTGTTCAGTAGCTCCTCAGTAGCATCCAGATAGCAGGCGTCGGCATAATCTATAATCGGCTGAATAAGCGTTTGTGCCAAATGAATTTTAGTCTTCAAGGGCAGGAGACCTTGAAGGTTTTTCAGCGAATGAAAGGAGAAATGTACCTTTCGACTGACCTCGTTGACCTGATTACGCCATGAAAGATTGGAGTCGATAATGACACCCAGATCTTTGGCGGTTTCGGTATAGTCAATGCGAACACCATCGAGATATAAAGGCATCAGAGATGTAACAGCAGCCACATTGCGAACGAATCTGCTACCTATGATCATGGCCTGGGATTTAGTTGGGTTAATTTGCAAACCAAAAGACTTAGCCCAATCGCTGATGCAAGCCAGATCATGATTCATAGCAGCAATTGCAGAACCCGCGTCAGCTACATTAAAATGTCGGTAAAGCTGCAAGTCATCTGCATAGAGATGAAAACTAGAGGAGATTACTCTGGTAACAAAGTTTATGAAAATAGAAAAAAAGAAGAGGAGAGAGGACGCTACCCTGGGGAACACCCTCCGTGAGGCTACACCAATCGGAGAAGGATTCTTCCAGGCGAACACACTGAGAGCGCTCCCGTAGGTAAGCACCGAACCAAGCTAAAGCGGAAGAAGAGAAATTTATAGATTTGAGGATACCAAGTAAAATATCGAAATCCACTGAGTTGAAGGCGCTACTAAAGTCAAGCAATACTAGAACAGTGAGGGACTTTTTCTCCGTTGCCCAGCGGATGTCGTCAGTTACTTTTAAAAGCGCGGTCACAGTACTGTGACCCGAGCAAAAACCGGATTGAAAGGGGGAAATTATCGAGTTTGACGCCAAGAATAATGATAATTGTCTATGAACTATGTGCTCAAAAACTTTAGAGAGAAATGGGAGAATAGAAATAGGTCTAAAGTGTGTTAATAAAGTAGGATTGTTAGTTTTAGGTAAAGGTATTATGTGAGCCTGTTTCCAAACAGACGGAAATGAGCAAGAGGAAAATGAGTGGTTGAAGATGTGAGTGAGAACAGGAAGTAACGTGGAAAGGATAAGAGTTATCATTCTTGAACACAACTTATCATTACCGACTGCTGAAGAAGTAATCGCAAGTATAGATTTCTTAACGTCATCCTCAGTAACATCGCTAAGTTTAAAGTGAGCACATTGTGGTAACGGTAAACTAGAAAGACTCTCCAGTGTCGCTGCTTTGACAGACGGATCAAGAGAAAAGGGAAGGAGAGAGAAATGTTTATTTAGATCATTGAGGTTCACATCCTTACACTGGTTGGTAGGTGACTTGCCTATACCTACAGATTTGAGAAATCTCCATACATCGGAGGAACTGCGGTTAATGAGTTGATCGTGGAAATAGCGTCTCTTAGCATCTTGACACAAATGACTGCAACGATTACGCAAGGATTTGTAATAAGAGAGATTCAGCTCTGAAGGTCTGCGCTTATATCTGCTCTTAGCTTTATCCCTGCGAGCCATAAGCTCTTTAATTTGTAGCGTAATCCATGGTGCAGGGTTATGTCGAACTTTGACACGTCGGATAGGGGCATGCTGATCATATAAGCCGAGAACGGTTGCGTTAAAACAATTCACCTTATCGTCGATGTCATCGATCTCGACCAGAGGGGTCCAGTCGAGATCGCCGGCATCACGCTGCAAAGCCTCCAAGTCTATGCCCTTGTAGTTACGAAGATATAAAAGCTGAGACTTACGCTTGGGAACACCATACTGCGTTCGGATCTCGCTGCGGACGGTCGTGTTGTGTGCTGCTATCGGTGTGCTCCCGCCCTCCTGCCGCTCTCTCGTGCCCGGTATTGTTACGCTTGCGTAACGCTCTCGTAGTCGCCCCGACTACATCCGATCGTCGATTGATTGAGTCGATTAATTTATTAATCAATTCAATCGAAAGACCTGGATCACAAAAATTGTCTTTTTCAAGACAGGTGTTTCTATAACAGGAAAACGTTATTAAATTCACTAGGCCCCTTCTGGGTAAAACCACAGTTTCGTGGTCCTCGGTGGATACCTTACGGTGCCAACGAAGCCGAGTGGGGTGCTGACCCAAACGCACCCGCCGAACCCCCTCAGGGAGAGGCAATAATTTGGACGGGTCCCAGAGTTAACCGGCCTTGGGGGATCTCCTAGTCGGCTCTGGTGACAGTTTTCCTCCCACAGCGACTCACCTAGTGTCTTTAGGGTGTGTCTACACCCTTCGCGCTAGACCAAATAGGGCCCCCTTGCACAATAAGATTGGCAACGGGATCACAAGCTCAGGGCTCACCATAGGTACCCATCCTCCCTGTCTACACCCGACAGGGAGCGAAACTCATCCCCGGGCCAATCCACCCGGGGAGTTAGGCGTAGGGCCACGATAGGCTTCATTTTCTAGTAGTGGAGTCCGGCTCCAAAATTCCTCCGATAGGATCCCCCCTCTCGGTAGTATGGAGGACGACCTCTTACTGACGTTCGTCAGAGAGGTCCTCCTCAAGGACCAGGACTTCCTCAGGAAGTACGCTTCCCATATTAGTGGGTTGAGGGCTACGCCATCAGCGAGCCTCTCACAGTTCAGCGATGCGCTCGCTTCTAACTCAGACGACTCTGACTCACAGAGTCGGTCGGAAAGTCCGATAGTGTCGATGGACACCACCGCCCCCGCGGACAATAACGCGGCGGCGGCGAATTTAAACTCTGACTCCTCGGATGCGGAGTCAGGTTCTTGTTCTTCCTCTTCTGGACCAGAGGAAGGGGGCATCACCTCAGGCCCTGGCAAGAGGAAGAAGAACAAGAGCAGGTCTTCGCAACCTAGTAAAATGGTTGCGATCGAGGCTCCCTCGACCTCCGCTCCCTCTACCCCCGCGGTAGTCGCCACTAGGGCCCCTACCCCGGCTCCGTCCGCGCCGTCGCAAGCTACCACTTCCGGTACTGCGACCGCGTCCGCCAAGACTCCTTCTGCCTCCAAGAAGGCATCCCGTCCCCCACCCATTATCATTCAAGATAAGGGCAGGTGGACGGAAGTTTCACAAAGGTGCAGTGATCTTAGGATCAATTTCACCAGTGCCATCAGCACACAGCCAGGCATCAAAGTTTCCGTTCCTACGTCGAACGACTACAGGGAACTTACAAAACTTCTTCGGGCGAGAGGAATCTCATTCCACTCGTACACCCTCCCCGAGGATCGTCAGATACGCGTGGTGATCCGTAGGATCCCCAGTGAGATCGCCACGGACGACATAAAGGCAGACCTAGAGAGACAGGGGATCCCTGTCCTCGAAGTGCACAGGATGCACCGATCCAGAGGTGGATCCGCATACGACATGGTTCTTGTCGTGTGCCCACAAACTGAAGGGCATCACCCAATCTTCAAGGTCAGCTCTATATGCTACCTTAAGGGCTTCGACGTCCAGAAGCCCCACAAATCAAGCATCATAGGCCAATGCCACAGATGCCAATTATACGGTCACGCGCAAAAGAACTGCTTTGCGAAACCCAGGTGCGTCAAGTGCCTGGGCGAGCACAGCACTTCTGAGTGCACCCGTCCAAAGGACCGTGCCCTCTGCACCGAGCCTCCCAGCTGCGTCCTATGCGGCCAACAGAGTCACCCAGCCAATTACCGTGGCTGTCCTAAAGCCCCGAAGTCATCTTCCTCGAAGCTGACCAAGCGTTTCGACGCGAGGCAGCAACGAGAGCACCCCGGGTACCCCGCTACCCTGTCTCAACCTCCGCAGCGTCTGAGCCCTCAAAGGTCCAGTCCGTGGAATTACTTCAACCACCAGCAGGCCTTCCCTGCCTTCGGCCAATATATGGCCCCTCCTCTCCATCCTCAACCTCTGATGATGGACCCCAATATTCGCGCTCAACGCGCTCAATTGACACCCGCCGCTAATACCGCGCTTCCCGCGGCTCGCGCGCCTCTCGCACCCCGCGCGGCTCCCGCGCCCGCCGCGCCCCGCGCGCCTCTCGCGCCCCGTGTACCTGAGCCAGCTCCTAAAGCCGCTCCCGTCGCCACCACTCGCGCGCCCCCTAAACCCGCGACTTCTTCAGTTGGCGCCGTCGCTAACGCACTAGACGCGTTTAATGTGATCACGAGCACATTCAACGTGTTCATGTCTCCTCGCGCCATTCAAATGGCCGGGGAATTAGTCAAGGCTCAATCCTCTGGCAATCTTTATCAGATCCAGAGCATATTCAATGCGTACCCGGAAATTACGCAAGTCCTCAACACCTTCGCGAAACGGCCCTAATATGTATAATACGGCCCCCGCAAGAACTAAACTCAGATCCCTCAAGTTAGGCTTCTTCAATGCCAACGGCATTAGGGGACAACGCGACGAAGTCGCCGAGTTCCTCCGCGTCCACAAGTTAGATATTCTCCTAGTACAGGAAACCTTCCTCAAGCCGAGTCATCGAAACCCGTCAATTGCGAACTATCGCATAGTTCGCAACGACAGGTCTCGATGCCACAGGGGCGGCACCTTGATCTATTATAGAACCCCTCTATACTGTATTCCCCTCGATCCTCCAACTCTCTCGTGTCTTGAAGTGTCTGCATGTAGACTAGGCATGTCAGGTCATAGACCGATTACGATAGTTTCGGCTTACATGCCGCCCACCGCGACCTCGTCAGCAGACGGTCTCAAACTGCTCTCTGACGATCTTTCAATTCTTTTTGGCCTGAGCGAATCCGTTATCATAGCGGGTGACCTCAACGCCAAACATCCGGCCTGGAATAGTACCAGTACCACGTTCCGAGGCAGACACTTGTTTGACCTCTGCCCCGTCCTAAACTTTGACGTCATCGCCCCGATGACGCCCACCCACTACCCTCACGACCCCAACCATACCCCTGACGTATTGGACATAGCGCTCCTAAAGAATATCAACCTCCGGTTGGATTCGATAGAGGCGATGGACGAACTGACTTCCGACCACCGACCAGTCGTCATGAGACTGGTCCCTCGCGACGGACTCCCTGACCCGGACGAACCCTCTCGTATCAAAGTAGTCACGGACTGGAGGAAAGTAAGCGATCGCTTGAAATCCACCACTTCCCCTCTACTAGACTCTATACCAGATCAGTTTACCTCAATCGCTGACACGACGGCCGCGATCGGCTCACTCACGGAACACGTACAATCGGTCCTGAACGATTGTTCAAGGCAAGCTCCGGCGATGGACGAACATCGCTTGAGGCTGCCGGACGATGTGCGTGAACTGCTGACTGAGAAGAACGCGGCTACTCGTGCCTACGACGTCCTCCCCTGTGACGCCAACAAAGCTCACATGCGCTATTTGCAGAGATCTGTAAAGACACGCATGGCCGAGCTGCGTGACGGTAACTGGGACAAGATGTTGAGCGAGCTAGAGCCCACTCATCTGGCATTCTGGGAACTTCAGAGGAAACTCAAGTCCCAGCAAGTAGTCTCTATGCCTCCCCTGACACGACCCGACAGGACGATAGCATTCGACGACATCGACAGGGCTGAATGCCTAGCTGACAGCCTCGAGACCCAGTGCTCGCCCAGCTCTCAACCAGTAGACCAGGCTCACCTCGCCGAGGTGGATGCCGAAGTCGAACGTAGAGCCTCTCTCCCTCCGGTCGAAGACCCTGATTGTCCTCTAGACCCCGTCTCCCCGGACGAGGTTCACGATATAATCAAGGGTCTGAAACCCCGTAAAGCCCCTGGATCAGACGGTATCACCAATAGGGTGGTCCAGTTGTTCCCGGCTCACCTGATCATGCTAATGACCACCATCTTCAATGGTGCTCTTAGTAATAACATTTTTCCACAATCGTGGAAAAATGCCACCGTCATCGGTATCCCGAAGCCCGGCAAGCCTAAGACCGAGCCTTCCAGTTACCGTCCCATCAGTTTGCTCGACGTTTTCGGCAAGGTCTATGAGAGGCTTATTTATAAGCGTCTCAGAGACTACGCCGAGACGAAGGGGCTCATCCCCAACGAACAGTTCGGTTTTAGAACCCAACATTCTTGCGTACAACAGGTCCACCGTATCATAGAACACATAAGCGCCGGTTTCCAGCGCGGGTTCATGACGGGTGCTGTGTTCTTCGATATCGCGAAAGCGTTCGACAAAGTCTGGCACAACGGCTTATTGTATAAGCTATACAAATTCGGTGTGCCAGATCGTCTCGTGCTCATCTTACGGGACTATTTGTTGAACCGCACCTTCCGCTATCGCATCGAGGGTGCGCTCTCTTCCCCTCATCCGATCCGCGCAGGCGTCCCTCAGGGGTCTGTGCTGGCTCCGCTCATTTTTACGCTGTTCTCCAGTGACATCCCGAAAAGTAGAAAGGCGCAGTTAGCTCTGTTCGCAGACGACACGGCCATCTACTACACCGGCCGCAGTCAAGACCAGATCTCCCGCATCCTACAGACCGAAGTCAACAGACTCGGTGACTGGTTCAGGAAGTGGAGGATCGAGGTCAATCCTGATAAGAGCCAAGCGGTCCTCTTTTCTAGGCCCCGGCGTAGACCGGACCTACCACGACAGATCAAGATGTTCGGCAAGCCTATCCCTTGGGAGAAGCGAGCCAAATATCTCGGTGTGATCTTAGATCACCACATTTCGTTCGCTGAGCACATAAAGCTAGTGCGTTCGCGCGTTGCTTTCGCTCTCGGTAGGCTTCATTGCGTCCTGAACTCACGCAGCAAGTTGTCCCTTAAGGGCAAATTGCGTATTTACACAGCGTGCATCCGGCCGATTATGACGTACGCGTGTGCCGCTTTCGCACACGCCCGTCCCCATCTCATTCACAGAATGCAGGCACTTCAAAACCGATTTCTCCGTAAAATTACGGACGCTCCATGGTTCGTTCGGAACGAAACCCTACACGTAGATCTTAGAATCCCCACCATTAAGCAGTTTTTGAAACGCGCGACAAAGCGGTTCTTCGAGTCCGCAGATAGACATCGCAACCCCTTGGTTGTGCAGGCAGCTAGCTATAGGCCATCTCAAATTAGTAAGACTCGCCGACCTAGGCATACTCTTTTAGACCCGGATGACCCCATTACTCTCCTTCAGGAAAGCAATAGGGCCACAAGTACAGTGCACAAACACAAACCGTCATTCCGTCCTCGCCGCCGAGGTACCACGCGAAGATCAAGAATAAATTGTTCCCCCCGTCCCTTGCACGTCGAACCGCCAGCCCCGAGGCTGAGTGAGCCGTAGCATTTAATAGTAATCCCCGTTAATAATCATGAATTTAAACTTTTGATCCAGCCCGTCCCCAATTTGCTTTGTTTTTCCCCAACGACGCCCTAAGCCGAGGTTCGTACCCCACAGGGGGTGCCCTTAGAGCGCTGTAGTTTAGTTTTTAATACTTTTATTTACGCTCCTGGCTGGAGGCTTTAAGCTAATACCTTAGGGCAGCCACAGGAAAGACCGGTTAAGCAGTCACGGCCTCTCAAGGTCAACTGCGAGATGCCATATACAAAAAAAAAAAAAAAAAAAAAACGGGAACACGGATACGATAGGAAAGATAAATGAGATCGTGGTAAGAAAAAGTAGCCGTAAGTTGACCATGGTAAGAAACATTATTAGGAGAGGATACAATCATAAGATCTAGAAAAGAGGGTGTACAATTAGGAAAATAGTGAGTTGCAGAGAGAGGCAAAACTTGAAGATTGAAAGAAGACAAGAGTGAAAGAAGTTTAATAGAGCGAGAGTCATTTTTAATCAAGCAAGTATTAAAATCACCCATTAAAATTACGTGCTCATACATGGGGCAAAGGTCACTGAGAGTGGAGTCGAGAGAATTAAAGTAGTCAATGTGAAGATTAGGACTGTAGAGCACAGCAAGCAAAACTTTTGTGTGATGAACAGCAATTTCAAGAAACAAATATTCAGCGGACTCAGAATACCGTGAAGGAGATGAACTGACCATTATATGGTAAATCAGCACGTAGGTACATTAGCAACACCTCCTCCACCTTTGCCAGTCCTATCGTTGCGGATCAAGACGAAGCCGGGGAGTGAGTATTGAGTAGAGAGGAGAGATGGCTTCAAAAAGGATTCCGATATCAAGAGAGCATCCAGGTGAGCACTGCTAAAGGATGCCAGAAGGTCAGAATAGTGACCAGGAACACTCTGAGCATTTATGTAAGCTATATGCAGATTCTTAGCGTCATTGGAAAAAAGAGAAGAGATTTTATCATGTAAAGTAAGTGGTATGGAAGAGTCACTGTCCGCACTAACAAAACTAGTAGAAGAAGAACACGAGAAGAAGCTGTCGTTAAGATCAGCTACATCATCCATGAATAATAATAATAATATATAATATAAATATAAAAATAATATGAATACTCGTATCTAAAATACAAGTGTAAAACAATTAAAAAAATACCGTAAGTACTAAAAATACTTACTACAAATTTTCCTTTAACCCCCCCACTCGCTAGGTACTAGCGAGTACCTACTGTAAAGGTTAAGGGGAAGTGTTAAAAATTATGTATGCTTTATATTGGCAACACTATTAATTATCTGTTACACTTATGTCTACTATAGACGATATGTCTACTTTTAGTGTGGGTTTCCCTTGTCTCGTTCCGTGTCGTTGATTGATTTAGTAAATCCTAAATTATCCCATTATTAAGTTTATTGACATTGTATTGTTACATTATATTTTGAGTAATATATTGTGAGCAATCAAGTGCCTGGTTTATTTACGCGTTCGGCCATCATCATAACTGCGCACTACACAATCTGCTACAGCCCGACAGGGTCCATAATTGTGTCTAATATTAAGCATACCACCTGTTTTACAAATTCAAATTCAAATATTTTATTTGTAGAACATAGGTAAACAAAAATACAGATGTCAATATTAATAAATGAGCGCTATGTCTTGCCGTCAACGGCGTACAAATATTTCTAATGATTAATTGGTAAAAAACATAATAAAAGCAGTCAAATTAATAATGAACTCAACTATAACAATAATTAATTAATTAAAATAACAATAAATTTAAGCAGATAATAGTACATTAAAGTTAAATAGATTAAATAAAACAATTAAGTTATTGACAAATAAAATGGAAATAAATAAAATGTCATTAAATTACAATTTGTCTTCTAGGTACTCATTGACTGTGTAGTAAGCTTTTTGGCCTAATAAATTAAGAAGGCCTTTTTGAAATGGTGTATGCTGCCAAGATCTTTTAAACAATTGGGTAACTTATTATATAACTTGGGTGCCATTCCTAAAAAGCTTTTTGAGTAAAGCGCAGTCTTGTGTGGAATAGCACATATTTCTCTATTGCGACGTTTCGATCTAAGAGTTTGAAATAAATGCACGTTTGATTTTGCGAATACTGCTGTCTCGTAGAGGTACATACAGGGCAAAGTATGGAGTTTATATTGTCTGAATAATGGCCTACAACTATTAGTCTTTTTCAGTTTAAACACAGCACGCACACACTTCTTTTGAGCTTTGAACGCAGTGTTTTTTTCAGTGGAATTTCCCCAATATATTATTCCAAAACGTATCGTTGATGAGACATACGCTTTGTATGCTATCAAAACTACAGATTCATTTGAAATTTTCGCAACGAAATTTTTACAAACATTATGGAATGCAATAAAGAATTGTGAATTGTAAATATGAGTATTAAAAACTAAACGACAGCGATCTAAGGGCACCCCCTGTGGGGTACGAACCTCTGCTTAGGGCGTCGTTGGTGAAAAACAGCAAGTTGGGGACAGGCTGGATCGAGAGTTTAAATTCATGATTATTAACGGGGATTACAATTAAATACTACGGCTCACTCAGCCTCGGGGCTGGCGATTCGACGTGCAAGGGACGGGGCAACAATTAATTCTTGAACTTCGCGTGGTACCTCGGCGGCGAGGACGGAATGACGGTTTGTATTTGTGCACTGTACTTGTGGCCCTATTGCTTTCCTGAAGGAGAGTAATGGGGTCATCTCGATCTAAGAGAGTATGCCTAGGTCGGCGAGTCTGACTAATCTGAGAAGGCCTATAGCTAGCTGCCTGCACAACCAAGGGGTTGCGATATCTATCTGCGGACTCGAAGAATCGCTTTGTCGCACGTTTCATAAACTACTTAATGGTGGGGATTTTAAAATTTACATGAAGGGTTTCGTTCCGAACGAACCATGGAGCGTCGATAATTTTACGGAGAAATCGGTTTTGAAGTGCCTGCATTTTATGAATGAGGTGGGGACCGGCGTGTGCGAAAGCGGCACAGGCGTAAGTCATAATCGGGCGAATGCACGTTGTGTAAATACGCAATTTGCCCTTAAGGGACAACTTGCTGCGTGAGTTGAGAACGCAATGAAGCCTACCGAGAGCGAAAGCGGCGCGCGAACGCACCTGCTTTATGTGCTCAGCGAACGAAATGTGATGATCTAGGATCATCGAGATATTTGGCTCGCTTCTCCCAAGGGATCACCATGTTCAGCAAGCCTATGCTTGCCGAACATGGTGATCTGTCGGGGTAGGGTGGGTGTACGCCGGGGTCTAGAAAAGAGGACCGATTGGCTCTTATCAGGATTGACCTCGATCCTCCACTTCCTGAACCAGTCACCACGTCTGTAGGCTGCGGGAGATCTGGTCTTGACTGCGGCCGGTGAGTAGATGGCCGTGTCATCTGCGAACAGAGCTAACTGCGCCTTTCTACATTTCGGGATGTCACTGGTGAATACCGTGAATATGAGTGGAGCTAGCACAGACCCCTGGATCCCCTGGTCCCCGGATGGGGGGAAGAGAGCGCACCCTCGATGCGATAGCGGAAGGTGCGGTCCGACAAAAAGTCCCGTAAGATGAGCACGAGACGATCTGGCACACCGAATTTGTAAAGCTTATACAATAAGCCGTTGTGCCAGACTTTGTCGAACGCTTTCGCGAATATCGATATCGAAGAACACAGCACGTCATGAACCCGCGCTGGAAACCGACGCTTATATGTTCTATGATACGGTGGACCTGTTGTACGCAAGAATGTTGGGTTCTAAAACCGAACTGTTCATTGGGGATGAGGCCCTTCGTCTCGGAATAGTCTCTGAGACGCTTATAAATAAGCCTCTCATAGACTTTGCCGAAAACGTCGAGCAAACTGATGGGACGGTAACTGGAAGGCTCGGTCTTAGGTTTGCCCGGCTTCGGGATACCGATGACGGTGGCACTTTTCCACGATTGAGGAAAAATGTTATTACTAAGAGCACCATTGAAGATGGTGGTCATTAGCATAATCAGGTGGGCTGGGAACATCTGTACCACCCTATTGGTGATACCGTCTGGTCCGGGGGTTTACGGGTTTTCGGACTCTTGATTGTATCGTGCACCTCGTCCGGGGTGACGGGGTGTAGAGGACAATCAAGGTCTTCGACCGGAGGGAGAGAGGCTCTACGTTCGATTTCGGCATCCACCTCGGCGAGGTGAGCCTAGTGTACTGGTTGAGAACTGGGCGAGCACTGGGTAGGGTAGGGAGTACGGGAGGAACCACGGGTGACAAATTAAAGATAGTTGTTTTTTTTTTAATGGTTACTTATCACCACTACCATTTGACATACACTAGGGATGTCAAAGGTGTCAAGAAATATCGATATAATATATTGAGACTCAACTGTTGAAGACAAGTTGTTTGTGAGATGAGTGCGGGCGTGGATGCTGTATTTTTTTGTGGATCCGAGATTCGAACTCCAGCCATTCAAACCAGGGTGATTTTTCTTTATAGGTGTTTAAATATAGTTTGTGAAACCTTTTCGATCCTCATTATTTAATATCGATACGTCGATATTTTTTGACAAGCCTAACACAAACAAACTCAAATCTCAAACTCAACTGAGGACTGTGGTCTGTCTGTGGCTGTGACAAACTTGGGAGTTCTTGGCGGGAAAGTGAAGTGACATGTGTAACAGTTTTGTTATATTTTCTAAAATTTGTGTTTAGCTGATTATTAATGTGTAATAATGGTGGATTATTAACCATTAAGTGATCGTGAACGTGCATAAGTGTAGGCTAATGAAACAAAACAGTGCAACATCACTTTAAGTTCTCTCAAGAAGTCCGCGTGCAGTCTCAGTAAAGTGCCACATCTTTACTAAAACTCAAGGGGAGGGGGCTGGGATATTATCATCATCATGCATTGAATATTTCATTTAATCAATATTTTGTTACTAAATAAAAACTTGCTAAAAGGTCCCAGCAACCAGGCCATTTAAATATTACAAAAAAAAGTGCCAAACTTGACTGACATGTTGATTGACAACACAATTGAACATAACAGCCAGTTTGAGTTGAGTTGTGTTGTCTGTTGGAAAGTGGTTCCTGAAATATCAATTACGAAATAACAATCTTCTTCCTCCGATTGTTCTATTGGTTTCTTAAACGAAAATAATTTTATATTATTACTTGAAAGTGATTTACATTAATTCATCTAGAATTTTGCTAATTAAAAAAACTCAAAATCACGAGCTGAGTGCGGTGCGGTGAACAACGTTATTTTGGTTTCGTTAGATCGTTGAAGCCGGACGTAATCAAATACGGCATTTGGGTACTGAATTTCAACTAGATTTTAGTACATTTGTTTAGTAATTAGAACAGGCAATTAAAAAAAGAAAGTTTGAATGCGTGAAGTGAATTCGTTGAATGGTGTAATGGTTTTTTTGAGGAGTGCGTGATTCAGCAGCAGCGATGTCGGGAGCGACGACGCCGACGGTGACAGAGGCGCCGGCGGCGCTGGACGACCGCGATGTGGAGCCGCGCACGCCCATGAAGCGCATCGGCTCCACCAGGAAGCTGGCCGCCTTCAACAGTGAGTACCAAACTACCAACGTCAGACGAGCAACCAGCACTCTCATGCTTACCCTACGGCCTCTGTAGCCTGACGCGCCAGGTTTAATACTTAATATATATATTTTTTATATTTATAATAACAAGGACAATGCTCCCTTAAACATGCCATTTATAATAAGGCAGACACAATTATATTTAATGATTTTCCTTATTTCATTACTGAATGTAACATCATTGTTGCTGACCATTCTTGCTTTCACCTACAAAACATTTATGTTTATAATTTCTGGGCTTTTGAAAAGACCTTGTGTAAAGGAGCTCTACATACAGTAAAACCTATGGCCCTGTTTATACAATATATGATCAGTATGATATTACGCTGTATAATTACTCTATAATTTTAGCATCACATTGCAGTTTCATACTTCATTTGTGGTGAACCAAAAGGACATAGGGATGTTGATGCTTTTTAACATAAAACATCATAATTATAGTACAGCACTGTGTGAATGATGCTCTAAGTATGTTAATAATAATTATAAAAAGTATAATATTTCTGTATTATTTATTGCCATTTATTTCAAAGTCAACTTATTTGTTGATCTTCATGGCACATGTAAACTCATCATTTTTCAATTTCCGTGATTGGCACAACAGAGTGGGCCTAATCAAAACAAAGAAATAACTTACTGTACAGTTGGGTACTATGAATAAGTTTTAATCAAGCCATTTTACTTTTATAACTGAATGATAACTACATAACATCACACCTGTTTTCCTGAAGGGTTAGGCAGAGGTCCACCTATAGCACACACATTACAACAGATACATTTAAGTCACATGTAATCCCCCATGGTACTTAAAATTAACCAGCAACCCTATTACCATCAATTGGTCACTAATCCAGACTCTGGGCTGCTACTGACAAATTCCTGATGGAAAAACCCAATATCACTTTGCCTGACCTGGGGATTGAACCCAGGACCTCATACTCAGTAGTAGAGCTTGCAACCCAATCTTAAATTTCAAATTGCCCATTTAGATTGTATAAGTTCACTTGGGTAGTTTTTGAGTTAGCTTCAATAATACGTGTTTCCCACTTAGATGATGTTATTTGAGTTAGCTTCAATAATACGTGTTTCCCACTTAGATGATGTTATTTGAGTTAGCTTCAATAATACGTGTTTCCCACTTAGATGATGTTATTTGAGTTAGCTTCAATAATACGTGTTTCCCACTTAGATGATGTTATTTGAGTTAGCTTCAATAATACGTGTTTCCCACTTAGATGATGTTATAATAACTTCCTGTCACTGTTTTATGTGTTTATTTTTTGTGGGGTAGGTACCACATCTAAAAAGTGAAAAATAAAAGCATGCTTGTTTCCTACTAGATACAGATAGCATGCTATTAATGAGCATGCTACATGCTCATTAATAGCATGCTATCTCACTATCTGTGGCTGTAAAATACTCTTGCTCCTTTTATTGACACATGTTAGTTGAATGCTACTAAGCAGCATTTGCTCGAAAGTAGCATGCTTTTGTACTACTAGGTAGCATGTGTATCCACGCTTTAATCATAAAATATTGGCAGCAATTGGCGTCCAAACTAAGTTTCAGTTGAATTCCATACGCACGATTCATAGGTATAGTAACGCGACAAACTTAATGGTGGCTTTGAAGGGCGCTACTCGCTGCGCAGTATTGCACCCCTCGCCCCCCCTTTTGGTGGGAAATTATCAAATAACTTCTCAGGGAGTGTCAGACTTTTACTGACTAAAACCCACCCGTGTTCCTTCAGATGCCTGTGTGCCAGGGCCACGATATCCCTTTCAGACAGGCTCGTAACCCTGGCAGGCCCTTACCCCCCTGACTGGTGTTTTTTTTTTACTGCGCAGTGACTCGCCTCATGTTCCGAGCCACCATAAAGTTTGAATCGGCACCCCATACTAATGCACGTTACCTGTTTATATTATATTATTATATTTATATCCGTAATCGTATCGAATTCGTAATAACACAACGGTTCGTTACATGTCGACAAATCTGTGTGTAGATATTATAGAAACGTTTTAAAAACGCATCGTGGGTTTTTAAACTCTCGGCGCTGGGCAGGGCATTGAATACCCAATATCCACTGAGCTATAAAACATCGTCGCGTTAAACATCGCCTGTACTTACAAGGGCTTAAGCTTCGCTTGCTGAGGTCGCTCCGTGGGTGGATGGGTGACCATCTGACCATCCATTACACCTCCGACCCCTCCGTCCCTCGGAAGGCACGTTAAGCTGTCGCTCCCGGCTGTCAGTAGTCGTTACAGGAACAGTCCTTTCCCAGTTTTTTTTTTCCTCTGATTTTGCGACTGTGATCGTTATAATATATTATCAAGCTATTTCCGATTAGACTGGAAGCCAACTCCAACATAGTAAGGAAACAGCTAGGCAGATGATGATAACAAACTGGCGGTGTACCGTGGAGAGATAATAAACTGGCGGTGTACCGTGGAGTGATAACAAACTGGCGGTGTACCGTGGAGTGATAACAAACTGGCGGTGTACCGTGGAGTGATAACAAACTGGCGGTGTACCGTGGAGTGATAACAAACTGGCGGTGTACCGTGGAGTGATAACAAACTGGCGGTGTACCGTGGAGTGAATGAGGAAGTGTTGTATGCGAACGCGAGCGGGCCATTGTCTCAAGAGGCAGCCTTATATTTCTGTCGTGAGGAGCATTTCCTCTGCAGCGGTTGGGATAATCATGTAATGCGGCACATTAGTGCTGTGTCGTCACGCGAGCGCCTTGTTCATTGGCGACTTCCTTCGGCCGGCGGCAGTCGCTACCCACGCAACATTTGCTGGCTTCACCTTGCTCTCAGTTACCTCTTAGTAAACAGAACTGCTCAAGCTAACTCATAAAAGCCTATCATTTTCAAAGGATTGACAGAAACAGAACAATGTTTTAAATACGTTTAGCGCTAAATACAGTTAGTGATTAGTTGTGCAAGCGGGCCTTAGACTCAGCTTTAAAATCAATTTTTGTATTTTTTGGAACTTTTCGTTGGAAATAAAGTATGACATTCAAAAAAGGCTGGATGGTGTATACTTCGCCCTTGCTCTAACAATAAATAAAATAAAATAAATAAAAATCATTTATTTCAGACAAGAGACCATAGGCAAGGCAAGGTTGTTAGTAACAAGAATTTTGCTTATATAACTAGTGTTAGTAACTAAAAAAAAGTAAAATGAAAAAAAATAGTCACCCCTGCACAGTAGGCTCATCGGTCTCACAACACATGGAGTTCAGTGAACCTACTGAGCAGAACAGTATCGGTTCTCTCGCCAATCATCCTTCGGACGCTATTCGGGCTCCCCCGTACTCGTCGCACCAGCGATGCCACTTTTTTACGCATAATAGCGTAGGAGTCATGATCTACACTGGCGTCAGCAAACATGCACTGCAACATCGAGGGAGCCGAAACAGAGCCCTATCGTATCCATTATTTTAATATACATTTTGTAGGAGTCAAGAAACAAATTCCACTTTTTTTACTATTGTTATTGCATTACTTATTTTACAATTAATAAATTTATGTTGCGTTTTTTTGGTGGAACGGAACGCAAACTCAAAACGCGTCCTTTTCGAAAATGCCGGAAGTGACGAAACAAAACATGTGAATAAAATCTATTCTTTGCTAAATGCTTGAAATCTCACTAAGGTAAATATGTAAGTGCGATTTCTACAAGAATAAAGCATAATCGATAATTTAATATATAAGATTTGGGGCTATAAAACAGATGTTAACAAAGCAGTTTCGTGAACAATGACGTCACATCATGACCGCGACAGAAACGGACGTTTGAACTGTAGTAGAAAATTGTTGGAGTTTCATAATTTTTTTGAGCATCAATCAGTAGTTCAATTTAACTTTCAATACTTTTCATAGGTTTATATTACTGTCTACTATTGATTTAGTGAAAAAAAAAACATTCCTAAGTATTCCCTATTATTACAATTAGGTTAGGTACCTTAAGATTAGGTTAAGTGCAGTTATTAATAGATCACTTGCTTCGACTGTACGATATCTCACACGTCTTCTTGTTTGTAAAACAGAATGTCCGCATCCAAGACAAACGTGTGTGACCTAGATCTCTTACAGCATTCACATTTCCATTTCTACAATGCTGGTCTAGCCGCAAGAATCACTCTTGACAGATAACAGCTTGTGGTGGAAGCTGTAAGAAAATATGGTTTAGATAAACAAGTTCATTATTATGTACACCATTCACACATAAACCCCAAAACATAAACTAGACTATTTTGCCTATAGGTATTCATAATTTGTTGCATTTGTAGGTTACAAGCCATGCAAAACCGCAGTTAGTACAATCATCATATTATTTTTGAGTTTTTGCTACGGTCAAATACGATCAATAAATAACATAGTATCTACATACCTGTTGCAACGATTTCCATGTTGCGAGAAGACTTTGCAGTGCAGATTGTAATGAAGATACAAAATGTCTAAGCATCTTGTCGACGCACAAGTGACAATTTATGCACTTCAACATTGTTGACCAAGTCGGAAGCAATGATCAGAATCCGAGGCAAGTAGCACAAGTCAGCGAGTTGGCGAAATCGAGTCCGTGTACAAATACGTAAGTCTACGGTCTCTTGGTGCTGTTATAGATTTTGCAATATTTGATCACTCCGCTCAAATTCCCAAAATTCAAGTGAGTCGAACTTGAATTTTGAGTAACAAACTAAAGTATTAGCGCGTTCGGAGTAGGGACTTTTCAAGGGAACATCTGGTTAAAAATAATGTTATGAACAGTTTGTCTTTTTTAAACGTGTACAGTGAGGTGAGAGTAACCCTAATTATTCATATGACATGTTTATGGAAATCTTTCAACTCCTTTATGAACAACGTTTTTGGTTTTTTCGGATTAAATATCAATCAGAAGATAAAATTAAATGGATTACTAAAGGCATTAAACTCTGTAGTAGGAAGCAAAGAAGCTTACTGTGGAAATACAGATTCAATCCCTCAAGCGAAAATAAAAAAACATTCAAGACATACTCGGAAAGGTTAAAAAAAGTCATCAGACTCACTCTTAAAGGGTACAAAATAGTAACTTTTATTATTATCATTTATTTCGGGCCTCGCCCATAGTGTTAGTAACAATGATCTTAACAACTAGTGTTAGTAGAAAATATCAATACAAGTGTATTTAGTGTGGAGCTTCATCCAATGTCGCAGCATTGGAGACTCCCATCTATCTGCGAATAAACTCAAGATAGTGTTGGTATTGCCGCGGAGACGAGCAAGCAGAGAAGCGCTTCTTTTCCGTTTGATGACCGCAAAACCATCTATATGCCTTTCCGCAAACATCGTTGACGCGCTACATCGCCATGGCAGCCCCAACAGTATCCTGAGTGCGTTATTGTACTGGACACGCAGATCGCTATATGCACGCAAACTATAACTAGTCCACAGGCTGCACGTGTAAAAAGACGAGCAAAATGATTTAAACAAAGTAATCTTGACCGCCTCTGTACATCGTGCAAACCTGCGCCGCTGCCAGCATGTTACAGCGTACCGACAGCGATCTACGTTCCCTGTCAATGTCCTTGTTATCTTTCAACTCATCGGTAACCCAATGACCCAAGTACTTAAAATTGTTCACCCTATTTAAAGGCGCCCCGCAGAGCGATATCTCTGGTATAGTTGGGTAACCTATAGCACCTGCTTTAAAAACCATTATTTCGCTCTTTTTGGTGTTATACTCGAGTCCTAGAGCTACCGCGTATGCTTCACAGATTGACACCAGTTGCCTCAAGGCACCGATAGATGGGCTCAGCAACACCATATCGTCCGCATAACTAATGTTATTAACACAAACTCCATCGATATGACAACCGATATTAGTGTTGCTGAGCTCAACGATCAGCCGATTCATGTAGAGATTGAAAAGTCGAGGTGAGCTCAATCCCCCCTGCCTCACCCCGCACTCCAGCTGATACACATCAGAGAAAGACCCCTCCCACTTCACAATGTTTTGTTGATTATTATACCAAATATTATTCAAATTTAATAATTACAAATTAATATACACAACATTTAAATGTTAAAAGTCGCACATACATAACACACACGTCAAAAAACTTAATCAAATAACCCGCCCCTAACTGTTCCCGGCGCAAAGGTGCCCATAACGCTTGAAGCATTGCCACGTTGGATGGCAATGGCTAACCTTTGCACCAAGAACGAGCCGGCGCGGGAGTCACTCGTTTTAAAACGGAGCTTGTCCCTATCTCCCTAATGAGCTTTCTGGCCTCAGTGCCCCAACTACCCATGGTCTCTAACGGCAATGGGTGCAAAATGGTAGAGTTCCACCAACGGTGCGTATTTCACTCGCTTCCTCTCTGCAGCGTCTTCCGCTACTGCCGACGGTGAGAGGACAGTGCGACCAAGGTGGCTGGCGACAACAGTGCTGACGCAAGTTGCGTCCCATATAAGGCATTTGCCGTTCCTCCAAGGTACCAGGGTCAGCCCGTCCGGCCTCTTGCCGTCAGTCCTGCACAGACCCGGAGGCTCCAGCACGCAGGGGACATCTTCCGACACAAATGCCCTCCCCCCAATATCGATGAGCGCATGGTGACGCGGGAACCTCCCAGAGCAACGACGACAACTCAAAGCGTGATGGCCATCGGCCTCCACCATGGAACCGCAGGGGCATCTGTGGGGTTCACACACCTTGCAGCCCAGGCGGAAGGCCACCGCCACACGCAAAGAGTCGTCATCCAGCAATGTGCCCAAGTGAGGTGAAGGAAGCGCGTGCAACCATGCCCCCGATTCCGGCTGCGATAGAGCCCTGAGTCTGGCCAAATCAGCCCCCGAGGAATCCACCAACATCTGTTCCCGGATCTGCTTAGACGTGACGTCGTCCCAAGCGCGCTGAGCATGTGTCGCGTCAGGGCCCGCTGCCCCCCCGTTGAGGACAGACCAAGCTGATCCGGCATCCAACATAAATGGTATGTTTGCCTCGTCACCATTGGAATTGAGAATTACAGTGACGAGGTCAGCCACCCCATGCGTCGACGCCAGGAAAGCCGGCAGGCCCACATCATGCACGCACCGCACACCCAGACCCCCGTACCGGATAGGAAGAGCCGTTTGCCTCCACTGCGCATCATTAAAAGACACATTCAGGATCGACTCAACCGTTGCCTTTAGAGCACAGTCAAAAGAACATACCTCCTCAGGACAAAGTCAGGTAGGCGCAGTCCGCAAGAGATATGTTACCTTAGGTAAGGCAAAACACATGCGCAATAACAAAATCGCCACGTGCGCGGTGAGATCATTCAGACGTTCCCGAGCTTTGAGGAGAAGCTGTATACGGGAGGAAATGGCTTCTGGCACTCCGTCAAGAAAAATGGGAGATTCCAAAAGGGAGAAAGAAAGACGAGAGAGTTCCGTGAGGCCAGGTAAAGGAGAGCCAAAGCGTGAGAAGTGTATACGAGCTCCAACGCCACATGGAAAAAAATCGCATTTGGACGAAATCACCTCCAGACCCAGCTCCTTAAGTTGACGAACAAGAACCTCCAGGTCCTGGCAAACCTCCTCATCAACCTCAACCAGAACATAAATATAATTTACTGAGCAATTAATAAATGGAATTTAGCCATTTTTGGCAATATACAATGAATACAATCTCTTAATGATGAATGTTGACAAAAAAGTTTCTGTATGTGCTTTATTGACGGATATGACTCGTTCGACTACGTAAGTCGCGACGCGCAACGTCCTTCTTAGGGCGGAGTTCACCGACTTTTAAAACGGCTGTTTATCATTTGAACAACTGATTAAATCATTTTGAATGCTCACCACACGTTAGCCAGTGTTTACACCCCTTAAACAGCCGATCTTTTTAACCGAGCTCAACAGCACCGTTTAACCGTCATTTAATACCATATGTTGTAAGGAGATGGCTAAAAATCCATACACTCAAAACCCAGAATCGACAGCAATGAAATGTTTACCAACGGGTTAGGTATTATGGTAAGTTGATGGTGCCAAAGGGACAACCCGGAAATGCGTGGGGTTTAGGAGCTCTATCACATCATAAAAAATATTAAAAGTATTTTGAATTGATGTTGTAATTGTGTGGAATTGTTGGTTATTCTATTGTTTCGTTTTCCTGCAATAGTGTATGTAATAATGCATGCAGAGGATGTAAAAAAAAATATATGTTAAATATTTTATTTAGATGTAATTACATTAAATATTTTCTATGTCTATACACACTGTATCTAAAATCCTGCAGGTTGAATTTAGTCGCCTTCATGTCTGGCCCAGGCAAGATAATATATTATGGAAATAATGTGGGCACAATTGCCTAATGTGCGGCGGCTATGTATGCAGCTACAGCAATAATCTGTGATTGCGCGGCGATTGTATAGTACATAGCAATAATAAGTTCGTGTTTGAACGTGTCTCGATTTAATTCGGCACCGTACTAACGTATTATTTTCTTCTTCTTCGTCATTAAGGGGCACTCTCTCGGGATGCCTATAGAATTCAATGGAATATACGCCAGTTTCTCTGACGTGTTCGTAGCAGTAGGATTTTGCCAGCTTCACGTGGTACGTTCCAATAGCGAAAATAAGCAGCTCATCGTAAGTCATTGCTACGTCTTGTAATGTTGCCCCCATCCTCTGAAATGAAATGTTCCTTTGTGCTTTTAGACGGTGTTGATCAACGTAATCAACTAGTAGGTTTGGCCTATTCATATTTCTTTCTATCATTTCTGAAAAGGTTTCCGTCAGGCGACTGTCACTGTGACTCTCTTGGGTTGCGTTGATTAGAGCTGCAGCTATTCGAAAATCTACTATTGCATTGGGCAAAGTATTATTAAAATATTTATGTCGGAATATCTTAAAGTCCCTCTTCATTTTTCCGATGGTGGTTTCTACCACCCATCTGACCAATGTCACTAATCGTAATTTATTTGCAGCTTCAGTGGACAGTTGTGCTTCGTGTCTACCTAGCGACTGTGGCGTACAAACCGTAAATCCACATTCTTCGGCATATGGAAATGCATCCCGAAATCCTCTATCTAAAATCATCACATCATCAGTTTCAAGAAAGATTCATTCACACAGATTCAGATAAAATAGTAGCTGCCTATCAACGATATGTTATTAAATATAATGGTTTATTCATAAGGATTTGTAGGTATGCCTAATAAAGGAAAAAATAAACACTAAATCCCATAGTTTTTCGGGTAGATAAAAACATTATATATACTTTATATAGACCGCACATATGAAGTTTTTGTCGACTCTGGGTTTTTTTTTAGCCATCTCTTTTGCTGTGACTTTACAACAGTTGAAACATTATGTTTTATGTTTATTTCAAATTTTCGCTGTTTTTGTGAATAGATAAAAATGCAGTCAGTGTTCAATGTATTAATTGATAACTATCTAGATTACTACTTAGGCCTTCTTGAAAATCTAGAAGGTATAGAGACCAAAACAAGGCGACATGGAATATTTCAAGTGCAACGTTTTAGGATTGCGTGGGTTCGATGGCAAAACGTGCTGATAGTGTTGAACTCTTCTGCTACACGGATTCACCCTTTCAACTTAGCGGAATTTGTGGTGGCATCGCATCGGTGCGCAACACCAACTCCGTTTAATACGCTTCTCATTGATTGAAAATTGTTTGTTCTCTTTTTTAGAGCCACCATTTCTCAAATAGAAGGTAATTTTAGAACAAAACACTTTCACAATACAACAGAATAATATTCAACACGGAGAGTGTGGTACACCACATTTGACTTCTCTACTGTCTGATTTATATTTAATCTCGTGATTGGTCTTAAAACATATTCTAGATATTGCTGTGTACTGCTTTCGGCCACTAAGGCAAGAGATTATAAGGTCCAGGATATTTCCGCTTATGCCGTAGGAAAGATTTTCTTAACGGCGGAGTTCACGGACTGTCATTTGACCAATGATTAAGTAATCGGCCGATGGATTCCTAAGAGCGGAGTTCACCGACTTTTAAAACGGCTGTTTATCATTTGAACAACTGATTAAATCATTTTGAATGTTCACCACACGTTAACCAGTGTTTACAGCCTTTAAAGAACCGATCTTTTTAACCGAGCTCAACAGCACCGTTTAACCGTCCTTTAATACCATATGTTATCGGCTGTTTAAGGGGTGTAAACAATGGCTAACGTGTGGTGAACATTCAAAATGATTTAATCAGTTGTTCAAATGATAAACAGCCGTTTTAAAAGTCGGTGAACTCCGCCCTTAGTTGACAGCAATCTCACTTGACAGCCTCATGATGAAGGTGTCTGTAATAAACTGAGCAAATCAGCTTATGTGGTGTAAAGCCTATTGCATAAAGTAAGCAATAATACACTCCGGACAGCTTACCACGGACTTGCAATGCTGCTTGAAAGTACAGCCCATCGTACTCGCTGATAATGTAGCTTTCTAAAGACGAAATATTTTTTTAAATCGGTTAAGTAGTTTTTGAGTTTATCCATTACAAACAAACGAAAAATTGACTCTTTTCTCTTTATAATATTATTAGTATAGTATAGACAGGCAATTACAAACGAGCGCTGCTCAGGAAACATATTATGTCAATGGGTCTATAATATACAATAACATTCCGCACAATTACAAACGAGCGCTGCTCAGGAAACATATTATGTCAATGGGTCTATAATATACAATAACATTCCGCACAATTACAAACGAGCGCTGCTCAGGAAACATATTATGTCAATGGGTCTATAATATACAATAACATTCCGCACTATTACAAACGAGCGCTGCTCAGGAAACATATTATGTCAATGGGTCTATAATATACAATAACATTCCGCACAATTACAAACGAGCGCTGCTCAGGAAACATATTATGTCAATGGGTCTATAATATACAATAACATTCCGCACAATTACAAACGAGCGCTGCTCAGGAAACATATTATGTCAATGGGTCTATAATATACAATAACATTCCGCACAATTACAAACGAGCGCTGCTCAGGAAACATATTATGTCAATGGGTCTATAATATACAATAACATTCCGCACAATTACAAACGAGCGCTGCTCAGGAAACATATTATGTCAATGGGTCTATAATATACAATAACATTCCGCACAATTACAAACGAGCGCTGCTCAGGAAACATATTATGTCAATGGGTCTATAATATACAATAACATTCCGCACTATTACAAACGAGCGCTGCTCAGGAAACATATTATGTCAATGGGTCTATAATATACAATAACATTCCGCACAATTACAAACGAGCGCTGCTCAGGAAACATATTATGTCAATGGGTCTATAATATACAATAACATTCCGCACAATTACAAACGAGCGCTGCTCAGGAAACATATTATGTCAATGGGTCTATAATATACAATAACATTCCGCACAATTACAAACGAGCGCTGCTCAGGAAACATATTATGTCAATGGGTCTATAATATACAATAACATTCCGCACTATTACAAACGAGCGCTGCTCAGGAAACATATTATGTCAATGGGTCTATAATATACAATAACATTCCGCACTATTACAAACGAGCGCTGCTCAGGAAACATATTATGTCAATGGGTCTATAATATACAATAACATTCCGCACTATTACAAACGAGCGCTGCTCAGGAAACATATTATGTCAATGGGTCTATAATATACAATAACATTCCGCACTATTACAAACGAGCGCTGCTCAGGAAACATATTATGTCAATGGGTCTATAATATACAATAACATTCCGCACAATTACAAACGAGCGCTGCTCAGGAAACATATTATGTCAATGGGTCTATAATATACAATAACATTCCGCACAATTACAAACGAGCGCTGCTCAGGAAACATATTATGTCAATGGGTCTATAATATACAATAACATTCCGCACAATTACAAACGAGCGCTGCTCAGGAAACATATTATGTCAATGGGTCTATAATATACAATAACATTCCGCACAATTACAAACGAGCGCTGCTCAGGAAACATATTATGTCAATGGGTCTATAATATACAATAACATTCCGCACAATTACAAACGAGCGCTGCTCAGGAAACATATTATGTCAATGGGTCTATAATATACAATAACATTCCGCACTATTACAAACGAGCGCTGCTCAGGAAACATTATGTCAATGGGTCTATAATATACAATAACATTCCGCACAATTACAAACGAGCGCTGCTCAGGAAACATATTATGTCAATGGGTCTATAATATACAATAACATTCCGCACAATTACAAACGAGCGCTGCTCAGGAAACATATTATGTCAATGGGTCTATAATATACAATAACATTCCGCACTATTACAAACGAGCGCTGCTCAGGAAACATATTATGTCAATGGGTCTATAATATACAATAACATTCCGCACAATTACAAACGAGCGCTGCTCAGGAAACATATTATGTCAATGGGGTCTATAATATACAATAACATTCAGCACAATTTTAAAGAACACCCTATACGAATATTTAAATCTAAGCGGACGGCAATATTATTAGAAAAATGTTAATAATGTATAAAAGACTTTAATTTAAATGATAAAATATATAACAATAAAACATGTATTGTAAATTAAATATTACACGGGAATTTATATTAGATCAGAATGACATAGTAATTGTTAATTTATATTATGAAAATTGAAACTTTAGTTTTTAGGGTCCCAAAGGGTAAAACGGGAACCCTATTACTAAGGCTCCGCCGACTGTCTGTCTCTCTGTCTGTCACCAGGCTGTATCTCATGAACCGTGATAGTTAGACAGTTGAAATTTTCACAGATGATGTATTTCTGTTGCCGCTATAACAACAAATCCAAAAAAATAGGATAAAATAAATATTTAAGGGGGCTCCCATACAACAAACGTAATTTTTTGCTCGTTATTGCTCGATATTGATAACGGCAACAGGTAGATGCTTGAAATATTCACAGAATATTTAGTTATATATTCACTATAAAAATAAATAATTAAATTAAAATAAAACAAATATTCAATTACAATTCCCATACCATTTTTATATATAATGGTACGGAACCCTTCGTGCGCGAGTCCGACTCGCACTTGGCCGGTTTTTATACTTTGCATGCCGTAAGGTAGAATGTAGCGGAAACTCTTAGTGATCATCATCTTATACCTGTACTTACATTGTTGGCAAATAAATAAATCTAGATCGAGCTTTTATATTTTACCAATTAAAAACTATAAATAAATGTTTGTAATGAACGTAGTACCTACCGGGTAATTGGCAATACCGCCATGCCGCATGCGCCATCGCGAGTGTCTAACACATTGTTTACTGATAGTTCGGTTCGTTCTGGTTAAAGTGCATTGTTTTATCTGTTTTCCTTCACTAATATAATTATAGAAACAAAAGTGTTACAGTAATGACGTAAACAAAATATTTGTTGTAACCGTATGTAACCCTTTAAAATAATTATATAATGTAACATACTTAATTAAGTACCTACGCATTATTTTGCTTTTTAACTCGCTTTTTTTCATAACGCTCATCAACTACGATACTTATTATAACTAGCGACGACGCGCCCCTGCTCTCACGATTTCTACAACTTGACTTTTGTATTATAATTATGTTATAAGTTTAATATTAATGTATTATACACAAACTTTTTTTTTTTTTTTTTTTGGGTGGGAAATCAGGGCATGTCAGACTTTTACTGACTAAAACCCACCCGTGTTCCTTCCGTTGCCTGTGTGCCAGGGCCACGATATCCCTTTCGGACAAACACGCAACCCTGGCAGGCATTGGTCCTACTGGACCCCGTCAGTTGGTGCTGACATCTTTTTGAGGCGCGCGTGGAACACAACGCGCCGTCGACCCGGGCCTGGTCCTTATCGGACGGCGAGCTACCCATCGCTCACCGTCCGCAGGCCCGCGCCTACGGTGGCCGGAAATCGGCTAGCGACTCCCGACGCCCGGGGCGTCTCCTGCGGCGACTAAGGGCGCGAGGGCGCGAATCTTGCCTCACCCTCACGCGTTCCGCCTCCTCCTTCGCGAGCATTACTGCTTCGCAGAAGGAGGTGACGGCCTCCCATGCACTCTCGCTCCGAACCATGGCTTGAACCAGGCCCGGACGCGAGAGATCGCCGCCGCCGATCGCCTCCGTGAGGACACGGCGGTGCTCCGCCCAAGCCGAGCAGACCTCCACCGTATGCTCCACCGTGTCCTCCGGGCGCTCCACACAGTGGTGACACCCGGGCGTTTCCTCCCGCTTTATCCTAAACAGGAACCTCCCGAAACAACCGTGTCCGGTGAGGACCTGTGTCAGGCGGAAGGTGAGGACGCCGTGGCGCCTCTCTAGCCACTCCTCAAAGAGGGGACTTATCGCCACAATTGTGGCGTGCCCAGCGCTGGGTTGCGACAATCGCACTCTCCATGTCGCCATGAGATCCCGCCGGAGCTCTGTCCGCTGTGCCGTGATTTCCTGCGGAAGCGGAGTTTCACCCCGGCGTTTCGCCTCCTCGCGCCACTCCCAGATGTGCGCGAGGACTTTTGCCTCCAGATATTATACACAAACCTGGAATTTAATCTCTTGAAGAAACGCGTGCGCGTGCGTCTTGCGTAATGGCAATCTTCTCCTTTAATCTTTAAATTCGATAACAAAACAACCGTTGTCTCCCATTTTAGACGGCTTGAAATGGAGAAAAACCTGTTTTTAGGGTTCCGTACCTCAAAAGGAAAAACGGAACCCTTATCACTCGTGTGTCTGCCTGTCTGTCTGTCCGTCTGTCACACCTGCTAGCCGATTTCCTCCGAATTTACTGGACTGATTAAGTCAAAATTTTGTACACATATTAAATTAATAAATTTCTGTGACCCAAACACAGACGTGTAAAGTAAATAAATAAGTTTTGAATATGGGAGTCAGAATTAGGGGCCAAATCAGAAAAAAAAATGTTTTACGAACTGCACTGTGTGATATATATCAAATGAAAGAAGGGCTTGTCGTAAGGATTTCAGATATATTTTTATATAATTATAAAATAAATACTTTTAAAATTATTAAAGAAAACTAGCTTTTGTCCGCGGCTTCGCCCGCGTGGATGTCGGAAAAAATGTCACGAGAACGTACTACCGGAATTAAAAGTACGCTATGTGTTAATGCAGATTATAAACTATAAACTATGTTACCAAATTTCATCTAAATCCGTTCTGCCATTTATGCGCCAATCCGAAACATAAAATCATCCCCTTTAAAATTGACTACCCCTTTCCACCCCGTTAGGGGTAGATTTTTTGACAACCCTGATACACCTTTTCGTTTATTTCCGATCATAAATATAAATACAGAGTTTCAAGTTAATCGAACCGCGCGATATATCTTTCCATATAATTATTTTCCCCCAAAAAATTCAACACCCCCTTTAAAAGGTTGTTTTCGAAAATGTATGTTTATGGTCGTTTTATTTATTAAGAAAATATACGGGTCAATTTTCAAGTTTATTGAACAAAGGAAACATAATTTTGATTTAGACTGTGTCCCTCTTTTCACCCCAAAAGGAGTTTATTTTTGAAAAATATTCAATCATGTGTTATTCAATTACTTTGGAGTTTATCAAGACGCACAGTAAAATCCTCCCCTAAAACTTAAAAAACCCCTTTTGCCCCGTAAGGGTTACATTTTTTTACATTGTGTGAAGTCCAAAACGCGCTATCTATCTCTGAGTGTACAAAATCAGCAAACAGGTTGCTAGTACCAGTAACCTGTTTAATAAGTTGGTAGGTAGTAAGCCAAAATCAGTGTACGAGCCAGCTGTAACTATAGATTTGACTGGTGATGACACCATACCATTGTGTCCTATTGTTATGAGTCACAATAAATTAAAGAAATACATAAGAATCAAGAAATTAATTAAATGGTCAAATAGAGCAATTAAAAAACAAAAGCTCTTAAAATTGAATCTTTCCCTAAGAAAGGAATGTGTTGTCTTATCTAAAACTTTAAATACATGTACTTTAGAATTAGATAAATGTAGGGAAAAATATGACACTGATATCCAGCTCCTCTATAACGATATATTACACAAGGAGCACTTACTGAAGGATATTTTTGAAAAATATGAGACTTCACAACAACAACTAAGTAACCGCTTGTTTGAGGCTGGGGAACTACTGGATTTGGAGAAGGGCAATGCTGAGTGGTATGAGTCTCTGACTAATAACCGCTCATGTAGCTGTGCCAACCAACCATTACCTTCTCAGCCTCACCCTAACTTGCCCCCTCTGGTGTTGGCTCTTCCAGCAGAAACCTGTGTTAGCTCACAGCAAAATAAAACAATATTTTTTTGTGATGAATTAGGTTCAGGCTTTGGAAAAATTTTACTCAATTACCTAAGCCATAGTTTTACCAATCAGAGTTATCATAACATAAGTTATAAACAAATGATTAAAAGAATTGCAGACACAAACCTAAATAATTATTCTACAATGGTTTTGCTATTAGGAAATAGTACTGGTATTACCAGAAAGGACATAGTGGATGGTGTGAACACCTTATTAAAGTTAAATGTAGGAAAGCTGATATTGTGTGCTTTTCCTTATTCTGACACTTTATCAGATGATGATAATAATTATATTTTTAAGTTGAATAATACTATTCATAGGCTGACATGTTGTCATAGTGACAAATTATTGTATTTTGACACTAATAAGTTTGTTAGTGGTTTTAAGTTGACTCAGAGAACTTTATCTCTGTCTGGGAAATGTAGACATAAGATTGCTATGTTGATAGCATATAATATTAATGAGGTTATAGCTAATATAACCAATTGTAGTATTAGTGACGATTCTATGTTGTCTAGTTATACTAACAACATAGTGATTAATTATGATTCATCATGTTGTACAAAGGAGGATCCACCTATAATACCAACATCCTTGGAGGCCACTACCAGTCAGATAGGGTATTCTCTTCCTGCTGGAACTCATACAGGCATTCTAGACTCTTCAGCTGTAGTTGTGGATGTCACTCCGGATAATTATTTAAACTAGACAGTAAGACAACAGAAGTTACCCCTTCCAATAACCAATTATTATTGTTAGAGAATAATTAAATGGTATCTTCTGGCAATTTAACTCATAAAAAAAAACCAAAGGGAGTGCAACATACTTTAAAATTATTTAATCAAAATATCCAAGGTTGCTCTTCCAAATTACTGGGAATAGAAATCTGAGAGTATTCGAGTTATTTTCTAATAAGTTAACATTAAAATCACCACATATAATTATTGACTTACTATTAGTACTAAGTTTTTTGAACACATCATGTTGTTGTTCATTACAGAATCAAACACAGATAAATTCTGGTAACTTGGAGGTCTGTATACGCATACTATAACATGCTTATCAAGCTCAACACAGGACAATTCAATGGAGTGTTCAACAGACAGTCCGATGTGATGTCCCAGTGGTTTCAGAGATTTCTGGAATTTATCTGTGTTTGAATTGTTTTTAGAAAAAACCAAGTATGATGTCATTTGTTTAACAGACCATTGGTTAAAAGGTCATCAAGTGATGTCAATTAATTATGAAAATTATTGTGTAGTTAGCCATTTTAGCCGAAAACGTATGATACATGGCGGATCATTAATATTAATTAAAAATTCTATTAAATCAAAAGAAAGGAAAGACATCATCGGACTGTCTGTTGAACACTCCATTGAATTGTCCTGTGTTGAGCTTGATAAGCATGTTATAGTATGCGTATACAGACCTCCAAGTTACCAGAATTTATCTGTGTTTGATTCTGTAATGAACAACAACATGATGTGTTCAAAAAACTTAGTACGAGGGCGGCACTGAAAATTTCGGGAATCAAGGAAGTGACACAACATTACTATTTAAAAATGTATTTATTGCTTTTCGAAGTATTCTCCGCGAAATTTGACACATTTTCCATACGATGGAACCAATCATTGAAGCAACCATTCCATTCGGAAGTTGGGGTCTCCAAAATGGCCGTTTTGTAGGCGTCCACAGCTTCTTCAGGTGATGAAAATCTCTGTCCACGCAATTCATTCTTTATTTTAGGGCAAGTATAGAAATCATTAGGGCTTAGGTCGGGGCTGTACGGCGGATGGTCTAATAAATCTATGTTTTCTTGCTCTAAAAACTCTTTTGTTCTGTGCGCGGTGTGAGAACTCGCATTGTCGTGATGGAGGATGGTGCGGCGGTTGCAGTTCTCTTTACGGAGTTCAGAAACGACCTGTGGCAAACAAATGCTAGCATACCATTCTGCATTAACCGTTCTTTGTCTCTCAAGAGGAATAGTTGTAACATGGCCGGTTTTGGAGACAAACTTGGCCACCATTTTTTTTGCAACACTCCGTGTACGAACAATTTTTGTTGGCTTTAACTCATTTTCGAACACCCAAACTCGTGACTGGTTTTTTGTTTCGGGTTCGTACGCGTATATCCAGGATTCGTCACCTGACACAATGTTGTATACAGCATTTGAGGATCCTGTGTGGAATCTTTCGAGAGTTCTGACGCACCAAGTAACGCGAGCCGCTTTTTGCTCTTCACAGAGCGAATGCGGTATCCATCGGGAAAACAACTTTTTTACACCTAATTGTTCATGCAAGATTATTTGTATTTGACTCATGCCAATGTCTAAAGTTGCCTGAATTTCGCGGTATGTCACATGTCGATCTTCCTCAATCAGCTTACGCACAGCATCAACGTTTTCTTGGGTGACTGCAGTTTTTGGACGACCTTGACGGGGATCATCACTGAGCTTGACACGTCCACGTTGAAATTCAGCAAACCAGCGATAAATTGTGGTTTTGGATGGGGCTTCATCACCAAATGCAGAAATCATCCGGTCAACACACTGTTTTTGTGTTAAACCAGTTCGAAAGTCATAATAAATCATCGCTCTTGAATTTTCTCGAGTCAATTCCATTTTCTCAACGACTAAACAAGTTTGACAAAATTTTGTGACAAGACCGAGAATCTTTTTTTAAATAAATGGTATTCGATTTTTAAAACCAAGGAGTTTTTAATTAAAAAGATTTTAATATGACAGGAACCGTGGAAATATTCCATTCCCGATACTTTTAGTGCAGCCCGCGTACTAATAGTAAGTCAATAATTATATGTGGTGATTTTAACATTAACTTATTAGAAAATAACTCGAATACTCTCAGATTTTTAAGTCTTTTTAGGTCATTCGATTTGTCAAATGTTTTTATTGAACCAACCCGAGTGACAGCTTCTTCTGCCACTTGTATAGATAATATTTTTTGTAACTGTGATTACTTACACAAACAAATTGTAAATAAGTTGCCATCTGGACACACAGTCACCGTCGTCGTCGCCGTCGTCTGGTCACAGTGGACAAACAATAACATTTTGCTCATATATGCCTTTACAAAAAATTCAAATAAGGTTTAGGCCAATTACAAGTAAAAATTTAGAGAAATTAAATAATTCTTTGGCCAGTAAATTATGTGTTCAGAGTTTTAATAATATTTGTGAAAAATGAGTTCTACGCTGAGTTCTTTTCACTATTAAACACGCAATTTAATGACACTTTTCCACTGAAGACTAAAAGTATTTACTCAAAGTTCGTATTTAGTGATTGGGCGACTCCAGGTATTCGTAAAAGCAGGGAAAATCTTTTTGAACTATATGGCCTAAAGCAACATATGAATAATACAAGCTTTCATCAATATGTTGCAAAATATTCTAAAACTTTTTAAAGTGTGTGCAAATAGCTAAAGCTCTTTATATTAGCAATAAAATAAAATCAGCTGATGATAAAATAAAAACTACCTGGCAAATAATAAATAATGAAACAGGTAGGAAAAAACAGCGTAATACTGAATTTAATTTAGAGACTGCACATGGGCCCATCACTTCAGAGGTAGAAATAGCTCAGGAATTTGAAAACTTTTTTGCTAATATTCCCCTTAAAACTACTGAAACTTTAAGTTCCTCACCCGTGCTTTCTGCTGCCTTACTTAGAAAGAATGTAAAGGTATGCCCTTTGGAGTTTAGGTTTCAGCATACAAACCCCCAGGCTGTTATAAAAACTTTTAAAGATCTTAAAATTAAATCAACAGAAGATCTCTGGGGCATGTCTGTACAAGTTTGTAGATCTATCATCGAAACCATTGCGCCCTATTTAGCTTTCATATTTAACACCAGTGTGGACCAAGGAGTCTTTCCGGATCTCATGAAGCACAGTAAAGTAGTTCCTTTGTTCAAATCCGGAGATAGTAAAGAACCCAACAATTATAGGCCCGTGTCAATTCTGCCAGTTTTCAGTAAGGTGTTTGAAAAGTTGATGCTCAATCAAATGTTACGTCACTTCAATAAAAATTCCATCTTTCATGAACAACAGTACGGTTTCACGAAAGGTCGTTGTACCACTGACGCCGGTGTCACCCTAATAAAGAACATTTTTAACGCCTGGGAGGAAGCACAAGATGCCATTGGAATCTTTTGTGACCTCTCTAAGGCTTTCGATTGCGTTAACCATGAGACACTTCTGCTGAAACTAGATCATTATGGGATTAGGAATACAGCTCTTGATTTACTTAGATCATACCTGAAAGATAGAAAGGTTAAAGTTCAAATAAACTGCGTGAACTCATTGGGGTCTGAAATGGCAATGGGCGTTCCTCAAGGTTCGTGGGTCCATTCCTCTTTTTAGTTTACATTAACGATTTACCCCAATTACTTAAAATCAACCAAAGATGGTTTTATTTGCAGATGACACGCCATTGATCTTTAAAATAGACCGACGGTCTCAAAACCTTGACGACGTGAATAATTCTATTCTTCAGGTCCAAGATTGGTTTACGGTAAATAATTTGGTTCTAAATGAAAAAAAAACCAAATGCATTAGATTTAAACTACCTAATGTTAGAAGTAGCGAATGTGATATCATATGGAATGGAGAAAAACTGGAATGTATTAATCAAACGGTTTTCCTAGGAATCACTCTAGACGAGAAACTACAATGGGGACCACATATAACATCTCTTGCGGGGCGGTTAAGCTCGGCCGCTTATGCTGTTAGGAAGATAAGACAGTTAACAGATGTAGAAACCGCGCGTTTGGTCTATTTTAGCTACTTCCACAGCATTATGTCGTACGGTATTTTATTGTGGGTTCGGGCTGCTGACATTGAATCCATCTTTATTTTGCAAAAGAGAGCTGTCAGAGCCATTTATAATCTACGTCGCCGAGAATCTCTTAGGGAACTCTTTAAAAGGATTAATATTATGACGGTACCTTGCCAATTCATTTATGAAAATATTATGTATGTAAGAAAAAACCTACATCTTTTCAAAAAAATAAGTGATAGACATAATTTCAATACTAGAAATAAAGATAAAATAGATCAGCCATGTTTCAGATTATCTAAAGTACATACATCTTTTATGGGGTACTGTGTTAAATGTTACAACAAAATACCTTGTGTTAAATGAAAGAAAATTTAAAACTCATATAAAAAGTACACTTTGTAAACAAGCTTATTACAAATTAGAGGATTATATCCAGGATAAGAACGCTTGGAAACATCCTGGTCCAGCTCCATAGGACAATCTGGAGTCTAGACAAAATCTAACTGATTGCTATTTTTATGGTAAAATCTGTTATTTTTGTGACATTTATTTTACACTCTGTGATTACCTTAACTCACACACTGATTATTTTAGGATTTTTTTTTTTTTTTTTTTTTACAATGTTTGTAAATATGTGAGCACCATGTATCTATCACATATTAATTTATCTCGCTGCTTCATTATTAATTCTTTTTACCTATTGTGGTATAGTAATTTTTATTCTAGGTGCATCGTCTTCACATATAATTATATAATTGATGTACCAATACCAAATATTGTAAAACATTTTAAAAGAGTAACGGTGGAGTTTCTTGCCCATTCTTCTCCATACGAAGCTACCTTTTGGAAGGGGCGACTAGAATCAATTCTATTTTATTTGTAAATTTTGACGTTCAAAAGTGCCATTTATGTGCCTATTTGAAATAAATAATTTGACTTTGACTTTGACATTTGAATAAACCCAAAAACATGTAAGGCTTTATATTCTGTGAGCATTAGGTATTGTATAAAATACCGGGTTTCGAGTAAATCGGACCGCGCGTTAAATTTCTTCCATACAAACTTTAACATCCCCCAATGCCCCTTTAAAAAAATAAAAAAATTACTAACTTTATAATTTACTTCGGTAAGTATTCGTGCCAAGTTTCAGGTTTATTAACTCAAGGAATAAGATTTTTCATACAAACATTATCGCCCCCTTTCACCCCCTTCAAGGTTAAATTTTCAAAAACCCCTTCTTGTCGGATGCCTACGTCATAATAAGTATCTATGTGCCAAACTTCAACTCAATCCGTTCAGTGGTTGGAGCTGTGTTGTGAGTCATGGTTTCCTTTTTAACTACCCCTTTTCACCCCGTTAGGGGTAGATTTTTGAGAAACCCTGATACACGTTATTCTATATTTTTAGTTTTAAGTATAAATACTGAGTTTCGAGTTAATCGGACTGCGAGTTAAAATTCTTCTATACAAACTTTGACATGCCCGAATCCCCTTTCGGGGGAACTTTGATAAAACTAAAAATGGATAACTTTATGATTTACTTAGGTAAGTATTCGTGCCAAGTTTCAAGTTCATCAACTTAATTATTTTTACTTGAATACAAAATTTTGCGAATGAACAAGTTCAATACAAAACTTTATCCCCCTTTTCATCCCAAAACAACGATTTACGTTGTTTAGGCCAACCATAAGCCGAACTGTTAGTGATTTTAACTTAAGAAATAAAGACTTTAATAAAAACAAAATTTCATCCCCCTTTTCACCCCTTAAGGGTTGAAAAACAGCACCGTTGCGTTAGCTTCCGACCATAAGGCTAGATAATAAATTTAATGATTTTTACATTCTAAAATGAAGGACTTTCCATACACAACTTTGTCCCTCTTTTTAACCCTTCGGGGGTGGAATTATCAAAAAAACTGAAACCCGTATAAATTAATTTTCAATCGTCAGCCTAAACACAAAATTTGAAGATCCTAACTTGACGGAAAAAAAAAAATTGGCGGACTTTCATATAAACTTCCATCCCCTATTTTACCCCTTAAGGGGTGGAATTCCAAATCACGGCACAGCGGACAGAGCTCCGGCGGGATCTCATGGCGACATGGAGAGTGCGATTGTCGCAACCCAGCGCTGGGCACGCCACAATTGTGGCGATAAGTCCCCTCTTTGAGGAGTGGCTAGAGAGGCGCCACGGCATCCTTACCTTCCGCCTGACGTAGGTCCTCACCGGACACGGTTGTTTCGGGAGGTTCCTGTTCAGGATAAAGCGGGAGGAAACGCCCGGGTGTCACCACTGTGTGGATCGCCCGGAGGACACGGTGGAGGTCTGCCCAGCTTGGGCGGAGCACCGCCGTGTCCTAACGGAGGCGATCGGCGGCGGCGATCTCTCGCGTCCGGCCCTGGTTCAGGCCATGGTTCGGAGCGAGAGTGCATGGGAGGCCGTCACCTCCTTCTGCGAAGCAGTAATGCTTACGAAGGAGGAGACGGAACGCGTGAGGGTAAGGCAAAATCAACGCCCTCGCGCCCCTAGTCGCCGCAGGAGACGCCCTGGGCGTAGGGAATCGCAGGCCGATTCCCGGCCACCGTAGACGCGGGCTTGCGGACGGTGAGCGATGGGTAGCTCGCCGTCCGATAAGGACCAAGCCCGGGTCGACGGCGCGTCGTGTTCCACGCGCGCCTCAAAGAGACGTCAGCACGAATTGACGTCCATTAGGGCCAATGCCTGCCAGGGTTGCGAGTTTGTCCGAAAGGGATATCGTGGCCCTGGCACACAGGCAAATGAAGGAACACGGGTGGGTTTTAGTCAGTAAAAGTCTGACACGCCCTCCCGCTCCGCCCAGAGCGGGAGAAGTTATTTGATAATTTCCCACCCAAAAAAAAAAAAAAGAGGGTGGAATTCCCAAAAATTATTTTTTATCCCTTGTCTATATTATAAATAGAACCTCTGTAAAAAAATTCAGCTTTCTAGGTCCAAGGGTTTGGGCTGGGCGTTGATGAGTCAGTCAATCAGTCAGTCAGGACTTGTCTTTTTATTTATATATAGATAGATAAATAAGATTTTCATCATTTCTTATATGCAGTAGCGAAGCTACAACTTCCAATTGAGGGAAGCCGAAGCAAAAATTGTCAAGTGGTCATAAACACAAGTTATCATCTAAATTTATTACTTCAAAAATGATTTTATTTTTGAGGTAATATTTTTTTAGTTTAACGCCATCTATGGCCAAGTAGTAGAACCAAAGAGACGCTATTACTACACAAACAAAATTATCAATTTTTGACATAAATAAAACTATAATAGGTAGTATCGATTAGGATGGATGGACTGTGTGAAAGATGATATGGCTAGAAAGGGAGTGACTACCGAGATGACGACTAATAGAGATCCATATGTATGGAAGAAAGGGACATGTTGCACCGACCCCAAATAAATTGGGATAAGGGCAGGAGAATGATGATGAGGTATTATCGATTATAGTTTTATTTCTGAAAAACAGTCTATTGCAATTATGTTCTAAAATTATGTTAGAACGAATAAAATGCGAGGAACGGGTGAAAAGAAAACACACGTGAATTTATGTGTCAAAAAATCAACACAACAAATCTACGAAATGGAATATTACTAATTCTATCTGGCTCTCTATATTCATATCAAAATGACAACGTTTTAAACACAAACTCACGTAAATCAAAATATTATCACTGAACGGCACGACACATGCCAAAACAAATTTCTGAGAATGTAACTAACTGATCAAATGCAAAAGAAAACAAAATAAAAGTTAATTTATCTGTCAACAATTCGACTCACCATATTATTTGGTAATAGTAAACTCAAGTAGAGTCGTTGTTCCGAAGGGAAGCCGGTAGGAATGGGGTTGTATGAAGCCGTCGCCCCTGATAAACAGTATCCGCTTCTATAACAAGTTGCCAAAGTCGGTTATAGAACTTAGCGATGGAAAGTTCAAAGCCCACATCAAATGTGTCCTAATCAAAAAAGCATACTATAAGATTACGGACTACGTTGAAGACAAGGAAGTTTGGCAATAATTCCTTCTGCACATGTGGTTTCCCTGGTACCTCATTAACGGCATAACTATGTAAATGTCTATTAACTGCTCCTAAATTACGATTTTTATTTCTTTTTTTTACATACTTTCATGTAATCTACAATTTTAATTTAAAATATTTATTAGTGACTTGTGGACAGAATATTTATTCAGTTTTGTTACATTTGTAATGACAATGTTGTCATTTGGTTTAAATATATAGGTTTTTATTTTTATTATTTTAGTAATATTTTATATAGATTCTTTTTAGGGTTCCGTAGTAAACAAGGAACCCTTATAGTTTCGCTATGTCCGTCTGTCTGTCTGTCTGTCTGTCTGTCCGTCCGTCCGTCCATCCGTCTGTCCCCGGCTTAGCTCGGAGACGCTTAGTCCTAGAAAGCTGTAATTTGGCAAGGGTGTACATATTCATCACGCCGAAAAAGTCGTAAAATAAAACCATGAAAAAAATTTTTTTAGGGTACCTCCCTTGCTTGTAAAACGGGGTGATAATTTTTTTTTTGTCATCTATTACGTGGTGTGGGGTATCGTTGGATAGGCCGTTTAAAAATATTGTGGGTCTGTGAAAGCCATTTTTCAATTCTGAGATCCGTTTGCGTAATATTAAGCTTTAAAGTGCTATTTTTTGTTGGAGTCGAGTGCCCCCCTCTGTTGCTGCTAATGCTGGCAGGGAGGGGGGGGGGGCCCTCCCTGCCAGCTAAATGGTTGGTTTTGGATATGTAAAAAAAATCATGGCAGTAGTATATATATATATATATATATATTTTTGTATTTGTATTAATAAGAACTAAAGTTCCTAATAATTTACTACAATCTAGCCTAATAGACTAATAAGCAATTTATCTCTAACTTATTATTTTACGTGATAGAATACGTTATAACTAAGAATAGTGTCAATTTGCACTGTTACACAAGTCCGTAGCACTTTCTTAGTCTGATAATTAATAAAAACACTATGTTCATGTGTTACATGTATAGCACAGCATTGTTACTATTATTCATTCACTACTTATACACTACACTAACTCAAATGGTTTAATTCTCTTTAGCCTACGCACTATGTCCGTGTTGTCTAGCAGCTGAATTGCCTCGACATTCACATGTCGGTGAAGTCTGTGTTCGTGGGCTTCAGCAATTTTTTGGGTGATGGTGGTGACGAGTTCCATTTTAGTAGTATATATAACGAAATTAAAAGGAAAACTATCACAGCTAAGTAGGGTTTACTAGTTAACGAGTAATAGTCCACCAACTTAAATTTGCAGTTGAAGAATTGACCGTAACGTATATCGATGTATGGGAGAGCATGTTTTTCAACTACAATGTTAAGATTGTTTTAGGGATAAATTCATCCTAACTACGGAACCCTTCATTGTGCGTGGTCCGACACGCACTTGGCCGGTTTTTTTAATTTGTGAATGTGAGAACGTTAGGCTTAATAGACTGTAGCTTTGTAAACCATCTTCTATTTTGTTAAGTACTTGGTACTTGTTGACGGGCCTACACTGTCCTCCCATACCTATTAACACTGTAACTTGGAAACATTGTTAAAGCCCCCTTTTTTTTTAAAGAGTAACCAGAGTAGTTTCTTGCCGGCTCTTCTCCATAGGAAACGACCAATTGGAACCGTGCACCTAGCTTCTGACGTTTCATAAGTGCCCATGTAGGTTTATGTGGAATAAAAAAAAATGATTTTGATTTTGAGATGAAAATTGACCTGACCGACCTTCCTTATCTCCGAAACTACTGAACCTAAAATTTAAAAATAAATACAGAAAATATTTATTTACTTATAGATTACAGGAAACCCTATAAGAAGTCAATGATCTTAAAATAACACAGTAAATCTCTCAATATTGTGCGTACAAACTTACATTAATTTGCAGTTGGAATGTATGAGGGAACATGTTTTTCAACTACAATGTTAAGAATTCGGCTGTCGCTGAAAACCAGCGCTGGGGCTCTGTCTCGCATAGGGTCGCAGCATTATGCTGAGCGATGGCCGTTTTGCGTGAATGTGACGCATATTTTCCCTCAACTTATTCTTTCGTCTTTGTGTTTTTATTTCCTTGCGTTATGTTTACCGCAAATAATCGTATTTTCTTTCTTCTTATTCTTTCTTTCTTAATCAGAATTATTTATTTGTCAAAACATAGGTTCAAGGTCAAGGTCTTAAAAACTAATCATGTGTTGCACTATGTTTTCATTGATGATATACAAATATCAGTGAAAATCCGAAGGTTCGATTCCCGCACGGCACAAATATTTGTATGATCTACAAGTAGTTGTTCCGGGTCTGGCTGTTTGTGTATGTGAGTTTAAATGTTTGTAAACGCACCCACGATACAGGAGAAATTCCTAGTGTGGGGCAACGTTTTAAAAAAAAAAAATATATAAAATAAGGACAAACAAAATTCACCACAAAAAACAAAAAAAATATCAAAACAAAAGAAAGTTAAGTTTGTTCTTAGGATAAATTAATTCCCACTATGGAATCCTTCATTGTGCGTGGTCCGACACGCACTTGGGCCGGTTTTTAGGGTTCCATACCTCAAAAGGAAAAAACAGTTCCCTTATACTTAGGATCATTCGTGTGTCTGTCTGTCTGTCTGTCCGTCTGTCACAGCCAATTTGCTCCGAATCTACTGGACCGATTAAGTTGAATTTTGGTAATGAATTTCCTTGACCCAAACACGGACGTGTAACGTAAATAAATACATTTAGAATATGATCACTTTTGAGCGGCAAAAACAAAAGACATATCAAATGACAGGGCTTGTTGTAAAGATTTGAGATATCTTTATTTATAATTTTAAAATAAATACTTTTAAAGTTATTTAAGAAAAAAGATGAAAATTTACCATTCGCCCCTCCCCTTAAGGCTCTTACACACGCGATATCGCGGGCGCGACATGCACCGACAAAGGAATTGTCTTTGTCGGTGCCTGTCGCGCCCGCGATATCGCGTGTGTTTGAAAGAGCCTTTTAGCTTTTAGCCTTAGCAGTAAATATGTATGAACTTTGTTCTATTTTTATAGGTTACAGAAACACATATAAAAAGCCTTTGGTCTTAAAATAACATGGTAAATCTGTCAATAAAGTACGTAACATACTTACATTTGCAGTTGAAATGTATGGGAGAACATGTTTTTCAACTACAGTGTTAAGTTTGTTCTTGGGATAAATTCATCCCAATTACGGAGCGCTTCATTGTGCGTGGTCCGACACGCACTTGGCCGGTTTTTGAAATAAGTAAAAACCGATTCGGACAAGTCGAATTTACAATTATCGAAATACAGGAACGGAATAGTACAGTGAAGTAGCAGGTGCCCAGCTCTCAGTTAATTGAATTTATGTTCATCTGGGTAATCAGAATTACAAAATGACAAATCCATTTGTTCAAAGGTAAGTACACTATGCATTATGCTGTTGCGAACTTGCGACCTACAACTGTCACAGTCAAAGAAATATAAAAAAACCGGAGAAGTGGCAAAGGGGTGCCGCCGCCCGCCCCGCCCGCCGGGCGTGTCCGTGCGCTCGCGACGTGTTCGTAGTGAGTGCTCATGTCGCAGGCACGTGGTCGTTTCTGCGAACTAGTGCGCTTTCGACCGCGATCGAGACGACATTTAAGAATGCCGTGTTGTTCGGTGGTTTCTTGTAAAAACCGAAGCCAAAGTAAAAACTATAAATCATGGAATCACTAAACGTAAAAAGTAAAAAAAGAGGACTTTTTAATAGATTTGTTTTTAAAATCATGAAAAACAACAAATCGTTGAATATTAAAATTGGGTAGTGGGTCCAGTCGACCTATTCAAAATGTGATTGGGTTGACTGATCCCGCGGGACTAGTTTGAATGGGTCCAGCGGGCTAATTGTGTAACATACTATCAGTAGGAATCGGTTTCAATTTGACAATTCAACAACATACATCGAGTTATTTACGTTGTTGAGCAGACGATTTTTTCTAACATATGAAGCAATGGATTAGCAATCATTCCGATTCCGTTTCAAACTGTGTTACGCAATTAGGGGGCAGTTGACCAAAGACTCGAAAATATTATCTTTTTTGTTTTAATATATCACAGCTATTTTTGCAGTAAATACTTCTACTATTTTTGCAGTAATTGCTTCTTAACCACTACCTAAGTATGTCGCTAAGTGACTGGACAACCAATGTAAAAACCACAAAACGATACTTTATTTATGCCGATGCATCGCGTAGTACGGCCGCTGTATCTTGCGACGAGTTAGTGATGTCCTTGTGCAGATCCACTATCGTAGGCTATCGACAATAATGTCGATTGCCTAATGACAGATCCACTAATGTAGGCTATGGACAACTATGTCGATTGCCTAATGACAGATCCACTAACGTAGGCTATCGACAACAATGTCGATTGCCTAATGACAGATCCACTAACGTAGGCTATCGACAACTATGTCGATTGCCTAATGACAGATCCACTAATGTAGGCTATGGACAACTATGTCGATTGCCTAATGACAGATCCACTAACGTAGGCTATCGACAACAATGTCGATTGCCTAATGACAGATCCACTAACGTAGGCTATCGACAACTATGTCGATTGCCTAATGACAGATCCACTAATGTAGGCTATGGACAACTATGTCGATTGCCTAATGACAGATCCACTAACGTAGGCTATCGACAACAATGTCGATTGCCTAATGACAGATCCACTAACGTAGGCTATCGACAACAATGTCGATTGCCTAATGACAGATCCACTAACGTAGGCTATCGACAACTATGTCGATTGCCTAATGACAGATCCACTAACGTAGGCTATCGACAACAATGTCGATTGCCTAATGACAGATCCACTAACGTAGGCTATCGACAACAATGTCGATTGCCTAATGACAGATCCACTAACGTAGGCTATCGACAACAATGTCGATTGCCTAATGACAGATCCACTAACGTAGGCTATCGACAACTATGTCGATTGCCTAATGACAGATCCACTAACGTAGGCTATCGACAACAATGTCGATTGCCTAATGACAGATCCACTAACGTAGGCTATCGACAACTATGTCGATTGCCTAATGACAGATCCACTAACGTAGGCTATCGACAACAATGTCGATTGCCTAATGACAGATCCACTAACGTAGGCTATCGACAACTATGTCGATTGCCTAATGACAGATCCACTAACGTAGGCTATCGACAACAATGTCGATTGCCTAATGACAGATCCACTAACGTAGGCTATCGACAACAATGTCGATTGCCTAATGACAGATCCACTAACGTAGGCTATCGACAACAATGTCGATTGCCTAATGACAGATCCACTAACGTAGGCTATCGACAACAATGTCGATTGCCTAATGACAGATCCACTAACGTAGGCTATCGACAACAATGTCGATTGCCTAATGACAGATCCACTAACGTAGGCTATCGACAACAATGTCGATTGCCTAATGACAGATCCACTAACGTAGGCTATCGACAACAATGTCGATTGCCTAATGACAGATCCACTAACGTAGGCTATCGACAACAATGTCGATTGCCTAATGACAGATCCACTAACGTAGGCTATCGACAACAATGTCGATTGCCTAATGACAGATCCACTAACGTAGGCTATCGACAACAATGTCGATTGCCTAATGACAGATCCACTAACGTAGGCTATCGACAACAATGTCGATTGCCTAATGACAGATCCACTAACGTAGGCTATCGACAACAATGTCGATTGCCTAATGACAGATCCACTAACGTAGGCTATCGACAACAATGTCGATTGCCTAATGACAGATCCACTAACGTAGGCTATCGACAACAATGTCGATTGCCTAATGACAGATCCACTAACGTAGGCTATCGACAACAATGTCGATTGCCTAATGACAGATCCACTAACGTAGGCTATCGACAACAATGTCGATTGCCTAATGACAGATCCACTAACGTAGGCTATCGACAACAATGTCGATTGCCTAATGACAGATCCACTAACGTAGGCTATCGACAACAATGTCGATTGCCTAATGACAGATCCACTAACGTAGGCTATCGACAACTATGTCGATTGCCTAATGACAGATCCACTAACGTAGGCTATCGACAACAATGTCGATTGCCTAATGACAGATCCACTAACGTAGGCTATCGACAACAATGTCGATTGCCTAATGACAGATCCACTAACGTAGGCTATCGACAACTATGTCGATTGCCTAATGACAGATCCACTAACGTAGGCTATCGACAACAATGTCGATTGCCTAATGACAGATCCACTAACGTAGGCTATCGACAACAGTGTCGATTGCCTAATGAATATATTTATTGCTATTTTTGCTATTATAGTTTTTTTTTTTGTCAACCGTTTTAACTAGATTGGAAGACCCATGTGGAAATAATGAATCATTCCACTTTGCCCCACCGAGCCCACAGATACCACTGCTAAATTTTAGGCATTCCACTTTGCCCCACCAATGGGGCGCGGCGGCTCGGTGGGGCAAAGTGTAATGATTCGAAATAATGTTTTTTACTCATTTTGATTTTCTCATACTGTTAATTTTTAGGGTTCCGTACCCAAAGGGTAACACGGGAACCCTTATTACTAAGGCCCCGCCGCCGTCTGTCTGTCTGTCTGTCCGTCCGTCCGTCTGTCTGTCTGTCTGTCTGTCTGTCTGTCTGTCTGTCTGTCTGTCTGTCCGTCTGTCACCAGGCTGTATCTCATGAACCGTGATAGTTAGACAGTTGAAATTTTCACAGATGATGTATTTCTGTTGCCGCTATAACAACAAATACTAAAAAACAGATTAAAATAAATAGTTAAGGGGGCTCCCATACAACAAACGTGATTTTTTTTGCTCGTTTTTGCTCGATATTGATAGCGGCAACAGGTAGACGCTTGAACTATTCACAGAATATTTAGTTATATATTCACTTTAAAAATAAATAATTAAATTAAAATAAAACAAATATTTAAGGGAGCAATACAACAAACGTGATTTTTTTGTCATTTTTATAGATAATGGTACGGAACCCTTCGTGCGCAAGTCCGACTCGCACTTGGCCGGTTTTTTTTAGATTTACGTAGGTACTTAATTATATTTTTTTGCTACATTATTGTTTATTTACATATATTATACATGGTGGCTGTCCCCATCGACGTGCATCCTGTTACCATGGATTCAGTACATCATTATTGACCCCCTGCGTTAAAATTTTCGTCGGTTATTAAGGACGCTATCACATTTTGAACTCGCTCAAGTTTAGGTAGATCCCTACTTCTAGTACTATAATTATGTCTTTCGCCTCTTTTACTAAGTAATAGGGTTCCCGTTTTACCCTTTGGTTATGGAGCCCTAAAAACACATAGAACTTCAGTAATGTTAAAAAATAAAATGAGCCGTCACGGGACGCCTGGCAGATGAAACATCGAAATTATTGACACGTATCGTGCGCCCGCTGATAGCAGTACACCTACACACAAAGAAAAACGCAGCCGTGGTACACACGGCTACACATCAAGCAATACATATCCAGTATAAGCTGATCTCGCATTGTATAAGATTTCCGTACAGTGCGAGATCAGCCCAAACTGGAAATGTATAGCTTGATGTGTAGCCGTGTGTACGTGCAGATCTACTCATACTCGCCACATGTGGTGCGCAACTGCTGTTTCGTCGTTACCTACTGATGTTAAACGAACCACGAACACTTCCTACTACACTTACTTGTGAACGCGACAAACTGCGACCAGATTGTTTTATAAATTCATTATTTTTAAGCAGATACCTACAGTAGTTATTGCGCAACCATAAAAAGGGTTATATTTTTGTTAAGCTTTTTAATATTGCCGCTTCTTTCTATAATCTGAGTTGCATACGCAGTGAAGGTGTTGCATACGCAGTGGGAAACAAACAGCAGTCTGATACTACACAGTCTAGAGACTCCCCACCACATGGCGCCCAGCTCCCAACGCAACGATTATAAATAAAGCCACTACAGCTCCCTAAAAGGCCAGCGCACATCGGCGGACGGAGGCAGGGTTTTTTTAATTTACCATCGTAAATTCGTACGTATCGAATGGTTTCAAGATATAGATTCCAAAACTCTGAGACCGACGACGGCGACGGAGCATCAAAAGGGATTTCTCTGTACGGTATTGGAGAGCGCGCTGGACGATATGCGGCGGGACACGACAGGTTGCGACGGCAGTCTACGTAAATGTCTATTAACTGCTCCCAAAGTTCCAAATTACGATGTTTATTTTTATTCTTTTTTTACATCCTCCTTTGACATCATCGCTTCATTATTTGACACTAAATACCTACAATTTTGAATTTAAAATATTTATTAGTGGACAGAATATTAATTCAGATTTGTTACAGTTGTAATAGCAATCTTGTCATTTGGTTTAAATAGGTTTTTATTTTTATTATTTTAGTAATATTTTACATAGATTATTTTTTGTGAATGTGAGAACGTTCAACGTTGTAGGCTTAATATTAATAGACTGTAGCTTTGTAAACCATCTTCTATTTTGTTAAGTACTTGGTACTTGTTGACGGGCCTACACTGTCCTCCCATACCTATTAACACTGTAACTTGAACACATTGTAAAAGCCCATTATGTTTAAAAGAGTAACTGTGGAGTTTCTTGCCGGCTCTTCTCCATAGAAAACGACCAATTGGAACCGTGCACCTAGCTTCTGACATTTCATAAGTGCCCATGTTGGTTTATGTGAAATAAAATCAAAGTCAAATTATTTATTTCAAATAGGCACGTATAAAGCACTTTTGAACATCAAAAAAATATTTTGATTTTGTTGATTCGGCGGGATGTGACGGTATGCGCCCGAATCCGTTAGCATACAATCGCGGAGGAGGCAGTGCAAGCAGGGGTGCAAACACTCCCAGCAGTGCGCCGACGGCATCGCAAATCATTAGTGTGCGCTGGCCGGCGGCAAATCCTCCTCGACGCCGTTCCTCGCCGACCGCTGGCCTTAAGAGCGGCCAACCCGTTATAAAAATAAAATAAAATAAAAAAGCCTCTTTATTTCATGCAAACTTTGTTACAGTGCAAATATTTTTTCATACAATATTTCGATTTTTTTTATATATAATATTTTAATTTAGACTAATGTCATGCATTAGGTTATGGAACATAATTTGAACATAATTTATTATTAAGTTTAGAATAAATCATAAGTTTCAAACGCCTCATTTGACATAGTGCATTACCATAGATAAATAAATAATCAATTAGAGTTGTTAATATTAATTAAAATAATTAAAAATCTGAAAAATACAGTATTTCGTTGTTACCAAAGTAAAAATATTATTGATAGTTATAATTTAGTCTTTAAAATTCATATAATAAAAATTAATAAATAATTCCAGATAAATTGTAAGTAATAATAAATAATTTGATATTTTTAAATAAGTAAATAAATAACACTTAAATTAAGTTGCATGAACCCCTCAGTGGGTAAAGGCCTCCTCCAGAGCCTTCCATTCATCTCTTAATGAAGAATTTCCAACCCGTTATACTTTGCATAAAAACGCTCGTACGTGATTAAGGCGTTGTAACTCATCTTTCTTTGAAAATTTTCAACTAATAGGTATCTTATCTTTTGCACTATGTCTAGGTTTCTATCCAAGCAAAAAATAAAAATTTGGAGAAACGAATTCAGTATAAGCCTGCAAAAATCTGCTTTTTTGCACGAATTTTACGTGAACTTTGGCTGTTCATAATGTACTCATAAATTGTTAACGTAAAGAAAACATAGTGATGGAAACCTCGCACATGTAATAGAGATTCTAACTAAATGATAAACATTTATTTCACAAACTTGTAAGGCTTACGCAAAAACACGTACCTATTTCCTGGAACAAATTTTATGAAATTTCCGCACACTCATTTTTGTTCAATGTTATCGCGTTCTCACTTGCTTGTTAGTAGTTCTCGCTTGCGCTGAACGAAACAACAAGCTTTTTGATCAAGCTCGCCTTGACGATAGACGAACCGGGAAGGGCCCTCTTAAATATTCAGGATTCGAGGCTGATGATGTTGCGCGACATGTGCGAGGCCCGCTCCTCATTGTGATAGGAGATATTTCTCCCAGTCCCCCACCAACTTACTATGTAGTGTCTACTACCAAGTGAGCATTTTCTCGCAGGGTTTAACTTTTCGTCTGTGCCGTATAAACCCAAAGCCGACGCCCGGTTGCCACCATCGTGCAACTGACTCGACGACAGGGCGCATCATACTCTGGACGAGTGCCCAGTCTGGGCAGTTCAGCGCCGTGACCTCGTCGCGGCGGTCAATGCAGCGAACAACCTCTAGCTTCCGGTCGTGGTTCAGTCCATGTTCGGGACTCGGAAGCGCGGTAAATGATAAATGATTTATTTCTGAAAGTACGTTTGTACAAACACTTTTACACGTCAATCATATAAAAAAAAAAAAATAGATGAGGTCGACGTTTCGTATCCGACTACTCTGAGAAGAAAGGCCGAAACAAACTCAGAGGTCACAGTCTCTGTTAAAGTCCAGACATAATCTTGTTCAGATCATGTGAAGACCATGTAGATTGGTGCCTGAAATGATCTTTTGACGAAAGAACCACACAGATTGAGGGGACCTGTCCAGTCAATGCACGCATTTGTCAGTAGTCGTGCAGCTCAACTAAGAACTTAAGGAGCTCAACGATTCAACGAACAATACCAAAGAAAGGACATTAGGGTAGGCCGCATAAAATTACTCAAACTGCCATACTATGATAAGAACTAACTGAGAAAAAAAGAAAAATGAACAATAACCCACATAGTCTTCACATTTACAATACTTAAAACAATATAATACTTAACAAGTAAATATTCATGTCATTGTATACAATATTAGTTTTAGTATATGCGGAACCCGAAACACGTGTCTAGTATTTTTATGTAAAGAATCTATGTACAAAATTTCAAAACTGTATCATAATCAATCACAAAGTTATAAGGTTGTTATGTTACCGGGTTGTCCGTACAAAAAGATGCTAACGGCGCACGGTGGGCTGGAAATCGGCTTTCATAGACTTAGGGATTTCAATTTGCAAGTACTTGATTTTTTGCCGGATATCGCTTCTATTAGTCATTACTATGTACAAAAATGACACCCGAGTTAATTCTGCCCAAAAACGAAGGAAATATATTTTTTTTACGAAAAATTTGTATGAAGCTAGTATGAAAAATCGAATTATCTCCTAAACGGCATGTTTAACCGTAATATCCTTGGAGGTGGTCATAGTGCTAATTATTTATGATTTTTTGGTTGCCGATTTGAGGAAAAATTTAATGCCGTTTTCTTTTAAAAAATCGTCAAAATATTTTTATTTATTTTTACATGTAAAACGATCCCTTTTAGTGTCCAAGTTAAAAAGTTCGATATGTTATTAACCCAAATATTAAGAACACACAAAACAAGAAAAATTAAATAAAAAAAATGGTGTTTTTGACACATTTTTATTAATTTAAATAAAAAAAGATTATCAAACTCTTATTTAAGTAACATATAAAGTTATATTATATACAAAATAATTTAATTTAAGGAATTAATACTAAGCATTTGTAAAATAAAGTAAAATAAATTAAAAAAAAGACAAAATATCATTAAATATTACAGAAAAAACCCAAACACACTCAAATACAAATTTACAAATATGTACATATATCATTTTTTTACAAATTTTCCTTATCACTCTCGTTGTCAGACTCCAATTCTGAGTCAGCATCCAGATTGGATATATCCAAAAACTCGAACTCAGTTTCCTGAAATTGAATTAAGTCGAGAGTTTCAGCAAAAAAGCTCTGCCTTTTCTTGGCATCTAACTTAGGCCTTTGTGCACTTAGCAAAGGATCCGAAGAAACAACAAGCATATTTAAAATGTCTTGATTGGAATCCTGCCTGCTTCTTTTCCGCGAATGATGTTCTCGAAACCTCCTAAAATCTTTGTTTCGAGACTCTGAAGCTTCTTCCGAGAGAGTCCCAATCGGCACAATATTATTTTTCTCGATTATGTCAGCCCCATGGATTAATAATTTATGAACGGTTGACGACATGTAGTACCAGTCGTATAATAATACGTACTTTTCTGCTGTTTTGCGGGCATAATCTCTAAATTTTATTATATCGACCTGCTCTCCAGATGTAATTGCTTGTAAAATTACAGCAAATCTTTTGATGAGGTCTTCATCCAAACCGGTTATAGCTGCGGTTTTATTAGGAAACTCAAAGAATTTTCTTGCAGTATTCCCGTCATTGGTGGTTCCCGAGCCTTGTTTTACTATATCAATCAACAGATTGAGCTCATCTTTGAATTTATTTTGAATTATTTTCTTCCTTGTCTGTAGCATTACTTTGTGCTGATCACTTCTCGCTGCCCACCGTTTGAAGTCGAGCCTGTATGCAATGTGTAACAGACATTCCATACAATTTATACGGGCGTGTAGGGATGACAAGCCAAATTTATACAGGTTAGAACACACAATTTTTGATGTTACAGCATCTAAGCGGTTCATTTCTGTAGGCTTTGCTAAGCACAGGTAGCACGATGCATTTGATCTAGCTTCAAAAAGGTAAGTGCAAACTTTAGCGTCGATCATCGTCATCATTAGTTCATGAGTCACCCTATTATTATTATTGCACTCTGTGGGGATAAGGGCGTCAATTTCTTCATCCATTTGTTTTTTCAGCTCAAGGACAACTGCTTCACTCTCCTTTACAAAAGTAAACTGAACTGGACGACAATACAAAACTGAGCATGGTTTTGGGTTCGTCCATAAGATGTTGTCTCCATCTGTCAGTTTAAGTGGCACCAAGGAGGTCATGAAAATGCTCGAGTCATCTTCCTCACCCTCCATTTTCTGCGTGTATCGGCTTTGGTTAGAAGCACCATCAAATCCCCACTTGGATATCAGCTTAAACTGCTTGTTATGCTCTTCCTTAGAAAGGCTTTGAAGGATTCTTGTAACTGTGATATCAAGTAAAGCTTGAAGTGTAATCCTAGCCGATGAATCAGTAACTGTCACTGATTGCTTCGGAGGGTAGCAATCAAGCTTAGTTTGTTGCACTTTATAGTAAGATGGATAAATATCCTTAGCACCTTCCCGAATGGCAGCCTCTCGCAACGTAATATATTGCCACTTTGAGAGTTTTAGCGAAAGAAGCAATCCAAGCGCCTTTTCTGACGTAAATATGATTGTTTTGGCTGGTTTCTTAAGCGTTTCATTTAATTTAGCGGCTGCTTCAGGATTTTTCATCATGTATTCGATGACAGAGGCGATATCTCCATGCCCTTCTTCTTTTAAACGTGCTGCAGCTGCATATGCCAATTCACTGGAATCTTCGCCTGTGTTTTCATCAGATCTTCTCTTTTTTTGTTTACTTCCCAGATCTTCGAATGGTTTACGGGATCTTTTCGTCATTGTTCCAATGGACGTTGATGTCGGTTCTGGAGAGAATGAGGGCGCTCTTGGTATCTCATCAACACTTGGTTCTTGATTAACTAAAGTTTGCACAAAACTCGGCCAATCAATATTTGCTCCCAACCAATTCTCGTACTTTCTCCTGAAATTATCAAGGAATCGGTTGGATTTCTGCCACCTTTGTAAAGCGGCTCGCGTAAATCTCCGACAAAATTCTTTGAGAACAACACGATCTTCGTCAGACAGGCAATCGCCTATGCGGGATACAACTGCACTGAACAATACTTCATGATCAAATGAAGTACTCTCACTTCGTAGAAGAACAAACAAGTCTAAATTGGTGATTAAACTTTCCATTCTAAGATTTTATAGTCGCAGATTTAGTGTTAGCAGTTACACAGTTGTGAACAAACTAAATCATAAAACAAAACTTTAGCCCTTTTATTGCAAAACGCCAATAATTAGGTAACTACCCTCATTAGTTATCTTCTCATTAGCTAATGAAAATTTATAATTGTCACTAACTATTCTTAGAACTCATAGCACTGCTAATTAACAAATTAGCTTACTTATCAGGAAAAGTTGAATGTAATCCATAGTTGGCATTGTCGTGAGATATTGAAAATCATTAAATCACCTATAAAGACTCATTAGAAGACCTAATCAGTGTAGTTACTTAATCACTTCTTTTCGGACTCATTAGAAGAGTAAACAATTGGTAATTTGGTTGTATGAAAAGTTTTAAAACTCATGATGTGTTGATAAATATCTAGCTCAAACATAGTTGTCTACGTGTGGGTGTACTATAAACCTCTGCCAACTCCTTCGAAAATATAGGAGTGATGCTATTTTATGTTACGTGTACTTAAAAGTCCGTGTTCTTCAACATAAACACTAAAAGGAATCGTTTCATATGTAAAAACAAATAAAAATATTTTGACGATTTAAAAAAAAAACCGGCATGAAATTTTTCGTCAAATCGGCAACCAAAAAATTATAAATAATTAGCACTATGACCACCTCAAAGGATATTACGGTTAAACATGCCGTTTAGGAGATACTCGTAATTCGATTTTTCATACTAGCTTCATACAAATTTTTCGTAAAAAAAATATATTTCCTTCGTTTTTGGGCAGAATTAACTCGGGTGTCATTTTTGTACATAGTAATGACTAATAGAAGCGATATCCAGCATAAAAACAAGCACTTGCGAATTGAAATCCCTAAGTCTATGAAAGCCGATTTCCAGCCCACCGTGCGGCGCCCCCGCGCCTCCAGGGTCGTCTTGCGCTCATTGATAATAATTTGGCAGTAGGTACCTAACCGTACGGCGATTGTATTGTAAGTAATTAAATGGTGATGACATTTTCCATCACAGTTAAATATTTTTGGGACAAAATATAACATGGTGTAAAAATTATTGAAATCGATTCAGTTCCTTACTCTGAACAAACATTCAGGTTTCGCATATACTAAATGTATATAAAATTATTCAATGTCAATGTGCATATAAAATACGGATATAGTCTTGGACAGATCATTTGAGAACCATGTAGATTGCTGTCTGACATGGTCTTTTGACGAAAGAACCACACAGATTTGAGTGCACCTGTCCAGTCAGTGCACGCATTTGTCAGTTATCGTGCAGCTCAACTCAAAACTTAAGGAGCTCAGCGATTCGACGAACAATACCAAAGAAAGGACATTTGGTTAGGCCGCATAAAGTACTCAAACTGCCAGACCTGCATTAATTTTTTTTTGATTGAGAATAAAAATAAGAAACCGGCCTAGTGCGTGTCGGACCACGCACAATGAAGGGTTCCGTAGTTTGGATGAATTTATCCCTAAAACAAACTTAACATTGTAGTTGAAAAACATGTTCTCCCATACATCGATATACGCCACGGTCAATTTTCCAACTAAAAATTTAAGTTTGTAATAGCAATTTTTTTTTGTTATGTGATAAAACTACAAATTTACAATTTTCGGACTTTTTCCTTTACTTTCACTTGTGCTGTGAGACCTTGCTTCTGCACAAATTACATGATTCTAGGTCAACGGGAAGTACCCTATAGGTTTTGATTTATGTGCGAGATATTAGCAATTTTTTTTTTATGTTATAAGACCTTGCTTGTTGCCTAATTTCAAGATTCTAGGTCAACGGGAAGTACCCTATAGGTTTTCATTTATGTGCGAGATATTAGCAATTTTTTTTATGTGATATAACTACAAATTTACAATTTTAGGACATTTTCCTATACTTGTGCTGTAAGACCTTGCTTCTTGCCAAATTTCATGATTCTAGGTCAACGGGAAGTCCCCGTTGACCTAGAAAAGGTTTTGATTTTGTTTGCGAGTATCGAAATATGTCACAATAATTTTTTTAGAGCTTTTGATCGAGGCTTTCAGGCATCAGGCTTTTGGCCGTAACGACAATCGACACAATGACAGCCAAGCTCACATTCCACATGTCAACAAGCTCGTGTCGAGATATTATGTTTCTCTTTCTCAGCTTTCACGAGGTTCTCGTCATGTGGAATGGGAACATCTACAATCATTGCGCGGCGCGCTAATCGATCTATCACCACTATATCAGGCAAATTGGCGACAATAGTCCGGTCAGTAATGATAGACCGATCCCAGTACAACCTGACATGGTAATTTTCGAGAACTAGGTCAGGCATATTAATTATTATTATTTTCCGCCATTTTGGACTTGTTAGTAACTTAAACTTACTACTTGTTACTTTTTTACTCCTCGAAGAGAGGAGGCCTGTGTCCCAGCAGTGGGAACATTATAGGCTAATTATGTATGTGTGTTATGTAGTAACTTAAACGATTGCTTTCAAAATTGATTTTTAGTTTAGATTTTTTTTAAATTATTATGTATGTATCTAGGTATGTGTGAATGGAATCAAATCAACTCCTCATAATATGTAACTATTATATCGTCAACGTGATCTATCAACTCAGCCCTGCGCTGACCAGTGCAGGAAATAGGCCTCTCCCAGACTGCGCCACAACACCCTGTCCTCCGCCTTCCGCATCCAGTCTGTCTCAGCTACCTTTTTAAGGTCGTCGGTCCATCTCGCCGATACGCGGTCTCCATTCCAAGACTCGTCTGTCTATTGGCCATCGGTCCTTCAACAAACATGGGTCGCCCACTGCCACTTCAGCTTGCTTACTCTGCAAGATATGTCGGTAAATCCGGATCTTTTCCGCATAGTTTCATTTCTGATCTTATCCTAAAAAAGAGACTCCGAGCATAGCCCGCTCCATAGTACGCTGAGCAACCTTGAATTTGTGGACCAGCCCGACTGTATGTGTCCACGTTTTGTCACCATATGTCATATCAGGCAGGACACACTAGTTCAAGACCTTGGTCTTTAAACATTGCGGGATAGGTGACGACGAGACTTGACGAAGTTTGCCGAACACTGCCCAACCCAACTGGATCCTTCTGTCCGCTTCATTCTCAAAGTTGTGTCTACCGAGCTGGATGACTTCCCCTAGGTAGACATACTCCTTCGCAACTTCAAAAAGCGACTTTTTGATGTAGATTGGTCTCGGCAAGACGTGTGAATAGTACATGATTTTCGTCTTGTCCAAATTGATACCGAGGCCAACCTGTCGAGAGGCTCCATTTAAGCTGTGCAGCATCTGGTCTAACCTTTTCAGCGTCTCTGCTATTATGCTATGTTGAAAAAGTTTAGTGATTTGAATCCAACGCTAAACAAATTGCATACGTAAAAATTTACCCGCATTCATTATGTACGATATCGGAGCCCTTTACTGTATGTACGTGGTTCGATTGCACTTACTACTCGTTATGTTATAGTTGGTAATGTCCTGAACACAGAATATAACATACGTCCCATCACTACAAACTGTATGCAGGTGCCGTTCGGAGACTTAAAGTAATATTAGAAAACTGTTCCACCGAACCGCACTCATCAAAATTTTGTTTCAGTGCCGTTAGTGGAAGTGCTCAGGTGCGGTTCGGTCAAGTGCTGTTGAAATCAGTGCTCTTAGTGGAATGCCTCTGGCTAGGAAGTTTATTATAAAAACGTATACACTGGCATCTAAACGAGCCACCTATTTTTTTAAGCCTGGTTTTAGGAACAACAAATTTGTGCTTGTTCCTAGTATTTACATTATGGATATCACTGTATTTTTTAAACAGATTAATATTTTTATGTGCATACGAGGGCGGCACTGAAAATTTCGGGAATCAAGGAAGTGACACAACATTACTATTTAAAAATGTATTTATTGCTTTTCGAAGTATTCTCCGCGAAATTTGACACATTTTTCCATACGATGGAACCAATCATTGAAGCAACCATTCCATTCGGAAGTTGGGGTCTCCAAAATGGCCGTTTTGTAGGCGTCCACAGCTTCTTCAGGTGATGAAAATCTCTGTCCACGCAATTTATTCTTTATTTTAGGGAAAGTATAGAAATCATTAGGGCTTAGGTCGGGGCTGTACGGCGGATGGTCTAATAATTCTATGTTTTCTTGCTCTAAAAACTCTTTTGTTCTGTGCGCGGTGTGAGAACTCGCATTGTCGTGATGGAGGATGATGCGGCGGTTGCAGTTCTCTTTACGGAGTTCAGAAACGACCTGTGGCAAACAAATGCTAGCATACCATTCTGCATTAACCGTTCTTTGTCCCTCAAGAGGAATAGTCGTAACATGGCCGGTTTTGGAGACAAACGTGGCCACCATTTTTTTTGCAACACTCCGTGAACGAACAATTTTTGTTGGCTTTAACTCATTTTCGAACACCCAAACTCGTGACTGGTTTTTTGTTTCGGGTTCGTACGCGTATATCCAGGATTCGTCACCTGATACAATGTTGTATACAGCATTTGAGGATCCTGCGTGGAATCTTTCGAGAGTTCTGACGCACCAAGTAACGCGAGCCGCTTTTTGCTCTTCACAGAGCGAATGCGGTATCCATCGGGAAAACAACTTTTTTACACCTAATTGTTCATGCAAGATTATTTGTATTTGACTCATGCCAATGTCTAAAGTTGCCTGAATTTCGCGGTATGTCACATGTCGATCTTCCTCAATCAGCTTACGCACAGCATCAACGTTTTCTTGGGTGACTGCAGTTTTTGGACGACCTTGACGGGGCGAGCTTGACACGTCCACGTTGAAATTCAGCAAACCAGCGATAAATTGTGGTTTTGGATGGGGCTTCATCACCAAATGCAGAAATCATCCGGTCAACACACTGTTTTTGTGTTAAACCAGTTCGAAAGACATAATAAATCATCGCTCTTGAATTTTCTCGAGTCAATTCCATTTTCTCAACGACTAAACAAGTTTGACAAAACCTTGTGACAAGACCGAGAATCTTTTTAAAAAAAAAAAATGGTATTCGATTTTTAAAACCAAGGAGTTTTCAATTAAAAAGATTTTAATATGACAGGAACAGTGGAAATATTCCATTCCCGATACTTTTAGTGCAGCCCTCGTACAATAGATTTTCATAAATATACTGAGAAGCTACAGTCAGTATTTAATCTCTTTAAATTTGTCTCTGAGGGAGTGTCTGGGACTTAATTTATAAATTGAACGAATTGCTTTTTTTTGTAAAACAAAAATTGTCTGAATGTCGGCGGTAATTATTGAAGGTCGATAGCAGCGCCTCCAACGTAACATTTTCAAGCCTATACTTGTAATTCGCTGTGTATTCAGAGACGGGGGCGGGCGGAGGGTTCATAGTATACGAGGATCATTGATTGAGAATTGTCATTGTGTTTTCAAAACACAATGATAATTGAATATTTTAATATATTACGTGAATATTTTGGGACCTTTCAGGGAAAATCGTCGAAATGTCCATGACGCGATCATTTACATAACGTGACATTAACACAACAGGCATTATCTGCGCTGATTGCTTTTGTGGCCACCTTCTAACAACCTCGAATTTCTGGTTTAACTTAGTAAGTAGTCGATTGGAAGTGAGAATTCAAACTTATTACGAGGACGACATTATTATTGTGTACAGGTAATATAATATAAGTATGCTAATTACTTCGGTTCAAATGAATTGTTAATAAGTAGCCTCTTAACATGTAGGATAGCCATTACAATACGATACAATGGCCGCGCGTCAGCGTGCAGCATTTGAATAAATCGCACTGCTATTGTTTTTGACCGAAATTGTTAGCCTTTTCAGTACAGTATGATTAATAGCCTGGACTTGCCTATAGTTTATAACTTACAATTACTGTCCACATTTCTTTGTAGAGACGCTATTCAAATAAGGATATTTATGTTAAAAATTGTTTTAACATAAATATCCTTATTCGAATAGCGTCTAATTGTAACTTCACTGCATTTGACTGTTGACTAGAAGGCTCAAAATAATATCGTTTTCCCTGGCTCCCCCTTCAGTGGAAATTATTCGACCGCTTGGAGATATCAAAACGTGATGAATGAAGTAGTTCGTGATGTAGTGTAGCACGAACTATTGAAGTGTTGATCGTTATAGCACGCGGAGCTTGCGCCCGCTGATACATTTTTCATGTCAGGTTAGTTTCCGAAACTCTGAACATAAATTTGATGATTTTGCGGATTAGATGACCGTTCTCGAATCGTCCTGCATCAGTCAGTCTTTTTTACAATGTTATAAAACCAGAATGCTTAAGTTGCGCTAAAGATCGTGTTTGGGCGCAGTCGTGTTATGTGTGAATCAGAGGCGGGCGGCGCCGGCGCTATATTTAGCATCCACCGCCTGCCCGCCAGCCCGCCATGCCGGAGCCGTCTGCTACTGCCCTCTGCCCACAGTGAAGAAACACTAGTCTGTGCGTACTGCGTACGCTGCTCGGCAACGCAGTCCAGAGGGTGTGAATCTTAAAGTTACCACACTATTGTACAATACAAAATAAGTAAGAAGAAGAGCAGTTTTAAGCAGTGTTCGGTTTAATAAGCTTTTAAAAACGACACGAAATTAAAACACGGCTATACTTTTTAGTTTGGTTTGGAAACGATAGTAACTGTCCGAACTCCTTACAGGCCCTTAATACAAGTGGTCCTTCTGTACGTTGGCCCGAATGGGGGAACGAGTCATCGACTGCGACGCTCGGCCACTCGGGACAGTCGGCACACCGGCGCGGTGCGGCCCGGCGGCGCACCCTCGCCAGTCGCCCTGCATCTAATTAATTAGCTGGTAATCGGCCGGCATATAGCACGCAACCGAACAATGATAACTATTATAATATTATTTAAACTCGTACGAAATGTATACAAAAAGTTTTTTGCGATTAATGACTTTTCTAGTACTCAAACCTCAGTTGATCCTATAGAGGTTTTTGTTCCTTAAAAGAAAAAGAAAAACGATTGGCATGAAAAAAGATTTTGTAAATATTATTTACCATTATCCTGCTGACTGTACATGTTTTTCAAAATCTGTGAATGCAGATCAAAATTTCTCAAAAAAGTTAAGCGCAGTCTCTAAAGACCGTTTTCCTGTACCTACAACGGTTAAGGCTGCCCTTACTGCCCCATCTCAACTTGCGTGCAACTTCCGAGAGCTCATAAAGTTTTGCGTGTAGGTATTGTACGTATACCTACTCTGTTACGTCGCCATCTTTATTATTACATAAATCAAATTGGCGCAAGCGCAACACAAGCAATCGTAGGTGATTTCTGTCTCAGACAAATAAACGTCGTATTGTTGTTTTAATTTCCTCCTCACTGGAACATAGGTATATATAATACAATATGTAGTTATTAGATACAGCGAATTAGTCACGCTTGCAAATGGAATTTGTAAATCGAAAGGAATTTCCTTGTCCCTTCACTCTATGGTAAGCTAAGCACTAAGCGTAAGTAGTCTTTGGTTCATTCATAATGAATAAAGAAACTATAACAGAATGGTATTTTTAGGGCCTCAACCTCAAAACGAAAATTGGAACCCTTATAGGATCAGGATCACTTGTGTCTGTCTGTCTGTCCGTCTATCACAACCAATTTGCTCGGAATCTACTGGACTGATAAGTTGAAATTTGGTACACATAAATTAATTTCTGTGACCCAAACACGGACGGGTATCGTAAATAAATTAATTTTGATTAGGAGCGTCACTTTTGAGAGGCACGTTAGAAAATGAAGGCACTACCCCGAGCAAAATGTCGCATTAGCTGTTTTTGTGCAGTTTTTGGGAGCTATCTACTCGTCATGTATAAGAAATATCAACGAATTAAAAATACATTATTTTTCTACATAATCTTGATTCTTATATTAATTATGTTTAATTAATCTCCGTACAACGAAGCCATAGAAATGAGAAAAAATGATTGATAACATGCATCTCCTCGTGAAGTAAACAATATTTTTATATTTGCTACTAACACTAATGGATAGACAATTTAATAATGAACATTTTGTAAGAAATATTTTATCAAAAAACTAAAATTTGATTTTAATAAAGATTTTATTATAAAATCTGGGTGTATCACTACTGCAACTCATCAAGATTCAGTCTGCCGCGAGCAGCGAGCTCTCGAGGGTGAAACCTGTGCCGTTTGTCACCGCGTCGGCTAGCTTGCTCGCTCGAGTCACATTATCAGTAGATAAATAATATTAGTTTATTGAATTTGTTTTGGTTACATTTTTTGTAGAACGGAGTAAACTGGCAGAAATCGCATTCATACTTACGCACTTACGTATACTTTGTGTGAATTTGGTCAAAATGATAATCCAAGATGGCTGCGGCGAAAATTTTCAAATTTTTCATCATGGGTATCGTTTTCATGGTTTTCGAGGGAACTAAAGCTGATGGTGAAGTCAAAATTTAAATCCAAGATAGCGGCTGTGAAAATAATCAAATTTTTCATCATGGGTATCGTTTTAATAGTTTTCTAGAGTGCTAAAGTCGATAATGAGGTCAAAATGTAAATCCAAAATAGCGGAAACGAAAATTTTCAAATGTTTCGTCATGCGTGTCGTCTTCATGATTTTTGAGGGTGTTGAAGCTGATATTTACATTACGGCCCGTACCCGACCAAAACGCCACGCTAGCTGGTTTTGGTGCAGTTTTATGAGCTATCTACTTGTTATTTCTTAAGAAATATCAACTAATAAAATAATCTAGATTCCATAATGGTACATGTTAATAATACGCAGGGAGCTGTATAGCGTTGACTGACATTTAATAGATAAAGCTAGTTCTACACACAGTGTGCATAGGTGGCATTAGTAAGTACTTAAGGTTTGTAGATTACGTTATGAGATAAACACCTCTGCTTAACAAAATCAACAAACAATAATAAAATAGATTTCAAAAACTATGAAACAGGTAAAATGCCAAGTTTTTCTGTGAAATATTTATGCTTGACAGATCCTAAGCTTTTGCTTAAAATATATGCTGGCATTTCAGCTGTTTCCAGATAATCAATTTTAACTAACTTATTTATTACAGCTTCTCTAACAAAGTGATACCTAATGTCTATGTGCTTTGATCTCCGATGAAATATTGGATTCAAAACCAGTTTCTGTGCACTTTAGCAATCATTATACAAAATAATTGGTTCCAAAGTCCCTAAAATTTGAAACAATAAGTTCATTAAATAAATAGCTTCTTACCTTCTGACATGGAAATATATTCAGCTTCAGTTGAATGCTACATTTCTTTGCTACCTACTTTCAAAAGAGATTACTGTACCTGATAATTTAAAACAAAACCCAGAAAAATACTTTCTATCATTAATATCAGAACCCCGGTCTGCATCTGCATAACCCTCAATATTAGATTTATTTTTACAAAATATGAGACCATAGTTTTTAGTTCCTTTTAAATATTTTAAAATCCTTTTCAAATGTTTCCAATGAGTTTCGTCATATGAGTTATTAAACTGGCTTAGGTAATTAACACTGTATGCAATATCTAGTCTAGTAAGCACTGCCAAGTACATCAAACTACCCATGAGTTGTCTAAATGGAAAATTATTATGACAACATCCATTCTGAGACTTCTCTAACCTTAAATTAATCTCCATAGGAGTTTCTACAGTCTTACAGTCTGACATGTTAAATCTTATTAACAAACTTTCAACATACTGTTCTTGATTAACAGTTATTACGTTTGTACTCGTATGCATATTAACTCTTAAACCTAAACATTGTTTTATCTGTCCCAAATCCTTAATTTTGAATTTACAACCTAATTCATTTATTAATTTATTTGTTACCATTTCACAGTTTGAAAAGACAAAAAAATTGTCAACAAACAATGATATAATAACTTTAACATTTCCTTCATATTTTGTGAACAAGCAAGGTTCGTATTTAGATTCTGATAACCTAAATCTATCAAATAATCATTTACTCTATGATACCAAGCACGGGATGATTGCTTGAGTCCATAGACGATGGCACGTTTTAATTTTAGTATTTTGTTGTCATCACTGCTACCTTTATAAGTTACAGGTTTTTGCATATATACTGTTTCGTTCAAAAAACCATTTAAAAAAGCTGTGTTAACATCAAGATGACGCATATCCAAACTAAGTTTGGCTGCAATAGAAAATAATAACCTCAACGTGGAATATCGGAGCACTGGGGGAAAGTCTCATGAAAATCAACATCAGCTTTCTGCGAGAACCCTTTTGCCACTAGTCTCGCCCGGTATCGCACATTATTTGCACTATCGTATTTCTTTTTGAAAACCCATTTGCACTGCACAATAGTAGAGTCTTGAGGTCGATCAACAGCTTCCCATGCATCATTTTCCTGAAAAGATTCCAATTCCTCCTTCATACTTGCTCGCCAAAACTGACTCTCAGGTCCATTTAAAGCTTCCTTGAGCGTTATATCCTTCTCGTTATAATCTTCTGTCTCTGCAATACATACATAGTTATAACAAAAACGATCAGGTATTTTTCTTGCTCGTTTTGACTACTGAGTTTCTTTACTATTCGCTAGTGAATCATCTGGTTCTGATGCTGTGCCAAAAAAACTATCATCTGAGCCACTCACCGAAGGAACCTCTGGAATATATGTGCTGTCCTTTTCATCTTCAACTTCACTGTCTGTACTATCTGTATCTTCTCTTTCATTCACTTTCTGTTCCTCCGCTGAAACCTTGCATTCAACTGGAATATCTACTGTATTTGCCGTTGGTTTTTCAATAATGATGTTATCTCTGTTTGTCGTAATCGAGTTATTTTCTAGGTCATAAACCCTATACCTTTCACATTTTCAGCATAGCCAATTAAAACAAGTTCTTTCGCCTTCCTGTCCCACTTTAGGCGTTTCTCTTTTGGAATATCCATCATCACTTTGCTTCCGAAGATACGTACATGACATAAGTTTGGCTTTTTACCTGTCCAAACTTCATATGGAGTCTTATTATTTAGTCCGGTAACAACTGATCTATTTCTCAAGTAAACTGAGGTATTTACGGCTTCTCCCAAAACTTTTTATGTAAACCAGCATCAAAACTCAGGCATCTTGCCTTTTCAACCAATTACCTATTCATTCTTTCACTCACGCCGTTTTGTTGAGGCGTGTAAGCATTAGTTTTTTGATGGATTATTCCTTGCTGTTTTAAATATCTCTCAGTCTTCTGCAGAACTCACCGCCGCACACTGTAAGAAAATAGCAATTTAGCGGTATTTAATTCAAAATCCGAACAATGTTTTATCTACCAATTATTGGTGTCTTTTTATTCCTTACCCTCTAATAAAAACGACACCATATTTTTTTTAATGTGGGTATGTCAACATAAATATTAGAAATGTTCATATCAGAAACAAAACTGAGTCACACTCACTACGTGTTTTGCAGTGTTAATTTGTGCCAATTACGCTTACGATTACGAAGTGATTATTGGGTCAATAGTGTTATTTACTTTATTTGTCGTAGTGTTGGTATTTCATATGTAAGTACATACATATTTTGTTCGATTTATAATAGTAATTATATACTAAAATTAACCATTTCTGTTAGGACACGAAACATACTTCGATTTTTTTACATTTTAAATTCATTAGTCCCGAAAACATATTATATAGCATTATATAGTAAAGTATATACCATCACAGTACAGCTGATAGTTTTAACTAACAGATGCAACTCATAAATTTTGCGCTTTTTTGCGGCACCCATACATTTTTTTTTTTCAGCATGGCTACCGAAATAACGAAATTGCAAATTTTCGAAATTTGGACTTCTAACAGAGGGAGTGATCGTTTTGACGAAGTTTTTTCATTTTTTATGAATAGATATCCTCGTGTAACTTATTCTGAATATTCTAAAATTAAAATCAAGGGTTTGCTGAGAGCATTATGCCAACAAATTGAAATAAAATGGACTAAATGCCATCGTCATCGGGATCGTTTTTTAGAAAATAATATGAATTGGTTAAAAACAACTATTACTTTACCTGAAAGTGTTTTACAAGAAATTCCATCATCCTCCTCCTCAATTACTCCAGGAAGACCAGCAAAACGTTTTCAAGACTGTTGTGATAGAACACAAAAACGAAAAATCCAAACACTTATAGAGACGACCAGTCCAGAAGAAATTGCTGTGGCTAATGAATGCAATTTACGCAATGCTGGCAAACGAGATTCTGCAGCCATAGTAAGAGAATTATCGTCTGAGTCCGGTAATAGTGGGACAGTAATCAAACAGGCCCGTAAACGTCAAATTAATGATCCTGTATCTCTATCTGCAGATGAAGGTCTTGGCATGATGATAGATGCTAAATTATCTACTCACCAGTACAATATAATTCGAGAAAAGGTTAATAACCTGGCTAAAAACTTGTTACCTTCTTATGACCAAATACTGGAAGTAAAAAAACAGTGTTATCCGTTAGAGAAGACTGTCACGGAAACAACTGCAGAATGCAATCTTCAATCTTTGGTGAATCATACTATCAATCGTATATGTTTAACCCAAAGAAATGTGTTAGATTGTATTGAAATTTTAAAAGTTGGATCAAAGGAACTAACCTGCCTGATTAAGTGGGGTTGTGATGGAGCTCAACAACAAAGGTATAAACAGAAGTTCACATCAGAAAGTCAGTTTGACGAAAATCTCTTCAGCATTTCGATGGTGCCCATTCAAATGGCTTTGAATACTGAAAAGGAGAATATGGTCGTATGGCAAAACCCTGTTCCCTCGTCTACACGTTTCTGTAGACCTATTAAACTTCATTTCGCTAGGGAAACTACAGAATTAACAAAACAAGAGGTCAGCGCGATGCAACATCAAATAGATACATTATCACCTGTAGAAGTTCATATGGATGACGTTCTTATTTTTGTAAAACCGGTATTCATGCTTACTATGATTGATGGCAAAATTTGCACTGCCTTGTCGACAGTGTCCGGTTCCTCTCAAACTTGCTATATATGTGGAGCAAAGCCATCCGAAATGAATAAACCTGATGTTATTTCAAAGAAACCACTCGATACAGCTGCAATGACTTTTGGACTTTCTCCATTACATTCGTGGATAAGATTCATGGAATGTATACTGCACATTGCATATAGACTCGATATAAAAGTCTGGCAAGTTAGAGGTGATCAAAATAAAAATCTAGTCAAAAACAAGAAGGAGCAGATTCAAAGAAGATTCAGAAATGAAATGGGTTTATTGGTGGACATGCCTAATCAACAGTCGGGAAATACCAATGACGGCAACACTGCCAGACGCTTTTTTCGAGATTCCTCAAGAACAGCTCAGATAACTGGCGTGAATTCAGAACTGGTTCATCGATTTCATATAATTTTAGAATCTCTCGGATGCGGGTTTTCGATTGACGTAAATGCCTTTGATATGTTTGTTAAAGATACCAGGGAACTGTATCTTATGGAATATTTTTGGTACAATATGCCTGTCAGTGTTCACAAAGTTCTTTTTCATGGTAAAGACGTGATATCATCATGTATACTACCAATTGGCCAGTTATCGGAAGAAGCCCAAGAGGCACGAAACAAAGACAATCGTTACTATAGAGAATTCTTTACACGAAAAACTTCGCGTGTAGATACAAATACAGATCTCCTAAATAGACTTTTAATCTCATCTGACCCCTATTTAGCAGGATTAAGGAGCATACCACGAAAAAATAGAAGTATATTGGAGCCAGAAGTTTTGTCATTGCTTTCCCTGCCCACAACGAATGAGTAATATGTTTATTTGCTGTATTTTTCAGTTTTTTAAATTTCAAAAATACACGAAACAATACAAAATTATTTTATAAAACAAAAAAAACATTTAATTATAACTTATATCAATCAAATTAATTAGTTCCGTATCATAAGAATAAAATCCCGTCAGATTGCGATTTTCTTACAGTGTGCGCCGATGTCTGTCCTTAGAATTTTTATTTTTCTGTCTTTATGTTTTTATACCATGAACTGAATACTTTAAAAAACTTGAATACCTCACTTATAAAATAAATGAAACTCATTCTGCTGTAGTCATCAACAAACAAAACATAGTATCTGGATCCTCCGATGGATAGATTTTCCATAGGACCACACACGTCTGAGTGAATCACTTCCAATACATCCTTTGTATTTGTGAGACTCTGCTGGAAAGCTTGCCTAGCCTGCTTCCCCTCACCAGAAATAGTGCACTTAGATTTGTCTATGTTTGCTTTATCTGTTTATGACACTCCTTCTGCAGCTCCATTTTTTATTTTTAACCGATATCCAAAAAGGAGGAGGTTCTCAATTCGGCGGTATGTTTTTTTTTTTTTGTATGTTTGTTACGTGATTACTCCGTTAATTATGGACCGATTTTGAAAATTCTTTTTTTGTTTGAAAGGGTATACTCTCGAGGTAGTCCCATTGCCACCAAATCAGAATCAGATGAGGGGATCCCATGGAAATCGAGAGAAACCCTCAAATTTTATAGGCAAACCTATAGTGATTTGGGTATTTTTTATAGTAACTCGTGCATTTGCTCTCGTAAAGCACCATTTGGTGAAGTGGAACTGATGATGGAGACCACATATGGCCACCGGAACAATATAGTAATGAGTACCCCTATTTAACGGGTTGCGATTAAGCAATTTATGCTCGTCACTATGTATATGGTGAGTGGCAGTTCTCCTGGTTCTTACCAGGAGAACTCCTCAACAATCAACGTCCCAGCATCGGGAAAAGCAATATTTTGTAAAAGGTGATGAGCAGTTAACATTAGGGTATTGTAACTTAGATAAATTCAAAACTGACCCACTAAAAAGTGAAAAGTAAAAGCCTTTTTACAAAAAAATAAGAACCGACTACCAAAAATAACTCTACAAAGTGAAAAATAACTTTAATTTCGGAAGTCGGTGGCAAAAAACTCAAATATAGATCCAAAGACACCGACTTCCGAAATTAAAGTTATTTTTCACTTTGTAGTGTTATTTTTGGTAGTCGGTTCCTATTTTTTTATAAAGTTTTTGTTTAAACTAATACTGTTGATGTGCCCCAAGAACTGCAAATAACTGTTCTGATTCTTTTGAATATAATCTGTACACACCTTCTACTAATTCTGTTATTCCAACGAGATCTTTCTGTCTATTGTAGATCCAGCAACTGTTTTCTTTAAAAACAACACTTAGTCTTTCTTAATTTACTGACTTACTGAAAGCAGGTTCGTTGTCAAATTAGGTATGCACATTACGTCTGAAACTGTGATGTCATATTCTTCACCATTCACAACTGTAATGATGTTTACATCACCAGGACACAGCACTGGAACACATGTTTGGTTTGCTATTATAATTTCTTTCGTTTCATCTTCGTATGATGGATTCGCGATATTTTCTTGTTTCGCTGTCATGTGTTTTCTGGCCCCGCTGTCAATATACCAATTGTTGCGATTAAATTTCCCACTCAGAAAAACATCACTAAAGGCATTAGATTCTTTCCTTTTGCTTAATTCGGGGTTGGGGCACTGGTTTTTGTAGTGACCGGTTTGTTGACATTTATAACATTTTATGACTTTGTCTTTGACAGCTTTTTTTGTGTCAGCACTAGATGGTTTCTGTCTCTGGCCACTTTTGGTGTTGCCATTTTGCAATCTGTGCGAACCTTTCGCGACAAAAGCATTCTCTGAACCGGAAACCATTTCAACTTCACTACACATGTCCATCAACTATGTTTTTGTGACATCCGAATATCTATGCCCGAATGTTCAATAGCCATTAACATAGGACTATATTTTTCTGGCAATCCCGCTAACATTAATGCACCGATGCACTCATAGGTGATCTTGAAACCTGTACCTTGTAGTCTCTGGCCTGTTTCTATAATCTGAGTTACACACTGGGTCATGGAGTCACAATTTTCAAGCCGAATGTTAATGAGCTTGCGTAACAAACCAATTTTTCTCGTGAACCCAGGGTGTCGTCAAACATATTTTCAACTTGCTCAGTAAATCGTATGTTGTAGGTGCATGCTTTATGTGAACGTAAAGCGATGGGTCGATGGTTATTTATTTATTTAAACTTCTCACACACAATAAAGTACAAAGGCGGACTTAATGCCTTAGGCATTCTCTACCAGTCAACCAAAGGTGGTGAAGAGATAAGATGGCGGGTGCTCTGATTGAATACTAGTTTCGCCTTTGTTTTAGCATCTTCAGTAATTTGAGCTGTTGTTGGCGAAGCTGATAACCTATCCGTAATGGCGGACGCCATACCTTTTAACACGGGTGCGTCTCATAACGTATTAACTCATTTGGTCTAATTTCATTTTATTATCGTTCATAAGATATAATCATCGTGAGATATACCAACTGTTGATATCATTTCTTTACATATAACATTTATTTATTCTAAAACTTAATTAGTATAACGTTGTTTGATATAACGTTTATGTAATCGAAAATCATTTGGTCTAACGTTTAATATGTATATTGTTTATTTAATCGAAAATCATTAGGTCTAACGTTTAATATATTATTAGGTTGGGGAAAAAGTCTTTTCGCATTATAGTATATGAACTTGTAATAAAATCTCTTTGGCTATACTATTTGTATCTGGCTAGTTTTGGTATCATTAAAAGTTTAAATTTTAATGAACATAATTCCAAATTCAAATTAGGAAAATGTGTGATTTTCATTTGTTTTTCGTACTGTCAAGATGAGTGAATCTAATGAAGAAATTCGATACATTTTAAAATTTTACTACAAAAAAGGTAAAAATGCAACGCAAGCAGCGAATAAAATTTGCGATGTTTATGGACCTAGTGCAGTGTCTGTGAGAGTAGCACAAATTTGGTTTAAGCGTTTTCAATCCGGAAATTTTGATGTCAAAGATGCACGTCGCTCTGGTCGCCCTATTACGGATAAAATGGATGCCATTTTTGAAAAAATGGAACAAGATATATATCAGTAGTTACGACGTTGCTGAAGAATTGGGAATTGACCACAAAACAGTTTTGGCACATTTGAAAAAAAACTGGGTACACAAAAAAGATCGATATTTGGGTACCTCACGAGCTCACTGAAAGAAACCTAATGAACCGTGTACTCATTTGTGAGTCTTTATTACGACGTAATGAAACCGAACCATTTTTCAAGAAGCTGATAACTGGTGATGAAAAGTGGATCACGTACGACAAGAACGTGCGAAAAAGGTCGTGGTCAAAGGCCAGTCAGGCTTCACAGGCTGTGGCGAAACTCGGGTTAACTGGCAACAAGGTGATGCCGTGTGTGTGGTGGGATTGGAAGGGCATTATTCATTATGAGCTGGTACCACCAGGCAGGACCATCGATTCTGAACTCTACTGCGAACAACTGATGAGATTAAAGCAAGAAGTTGAGAGAAAGCGGCCGGAATTAATCAACAGAAGGGGTGTGGTTTGTCATCATGATAACGCTAGACCTCACACATATTTAGCCACTCAGCAAAAATTAAGAGAGTTTGGCTGGGAAGTGTTAATGCATCCGCCGTATAGTCCTGACCTTGCACCTTCAGATTTCCACCTGTTTCGGTCTCTTCAGAATTCTTTAGGCAGTGTCAGGTTAACATCGCGAGAGGACTGCCAAAACCACTTGCCGCGGTATTTTGATCAGAAGTCCCAAAATTTCTATAGCAATGGGATCATGTCCCTACATACAAGATGGCAAAAAGTTATCGAACAAAATGGTACCTACATACTTTAGTTAAATGTAAATAAACTATATTAAAAAATGTTTTGAATTTTCTTAAAAAATGCGAAGAAACTTTTTCCGCAACCTATTATATAAAAAACGTCATTATGGTTAACACCCCGACTCCGAGTACCCCGACTCGGATAGGTTAGGTTAGAAGGCTAAGGCGGGAGCGTAGCGGAGCGGAGCTCCCGCCTTAGCCTTCGTGGTTTTTTTTTTTTAAGCCACCCAGAAATCCCCGATTTATCTTAGCGCAGGTGGTAATCAGTTACTAGTTATGTTTAATATCTGCAAAATTTCGGTGGCGCCATCTTGAATTTTGATTTAAACCTCAGTTTTGTTATCAACTACCTCGAAAACCATGGAAATAACCCATGACGTAAAGTTTGCAAATTTTTGGTGGCGCCGTCGAAAACCATGGAAATGATATCCATGTCGAAAAAAAATAAAAAGGTAAAAAAAATAAGTAGCTCCATCTTGAATTTTAATTTTGACCGTTCGTTATCAGCGCTGTCAAAACCCATAAAACGATACCCATGACGAAAAATTTGCAAATTTTCGGTGGCGCCATCTTGAATTTTGATTTGACCCCATAATAGTTATCAGCGCCCTCGTAAACCATGGAATTGACACCCAAGACTAAAAAAACAAAAAGTTAAAAAATAAAAGTTTCATATTAAAATACAAACTAGAAGATACAATAAATATACTTGCACTCCTTATTCTATTTATCTGAGAATTTATTGAACGCCGTGTCTTAAATTCTAAGGTTACTTTTATTCGTAAGTTGTCCGCCAGTTGGCGCTAGTAATGTTTTACGAGGTATTGTAGAGGTGAGGTGCGGCATAAAGGGAACGAATCGTCAAGGTTATTTAGTCAGGATAGCGCCTTAAAAAAAAAGAGTGCTTTAGACCACACGACCGACTGAAGTAAAACTTACAAAATTAAATAGTAATACTAATTATACTTCAACAATAAGCTTGCACTGTGTCTTAGATATACGAAACGAAACTGGCTATGAGAGAAAGAGAGAAAGAAAATGTGTGCTCGCACCTCTCTCTTTTGCCCCTACAGTAATATACGAAACGGAACTCTCTCTTTCTATCTTCACTGACTTATATCTCCCTCTCAACTTCCGCTCGCTCGCTTCCGTAACGCTCTCGTCATGCATTCACCAGCTTACTCCCCAAGTCAAGCGTGCGTAAAGAAGTTTTAAATCAAAATAAAAATTGCAAACTCTACCTACCGTGTGACATCAAATGAAAGGACTTGCCATTCCTCCCTAATCTCCGAAACTACTAAGCCATAAATTAAAAAAAATACAGAATATAGTTCTTTACTTAAAATTATAATGTATTACAGGAAAACCTATAGGAAGTCAGGAAGTACATGGTAAATCTCTCAATATTGTGCGTACTAAGTTATATTTGCAGTTGGAATGTATGAGGGAACATGTTTTTCAACTACAATGTGAAGTTTGTAAAATTCATCCCAACTACGGTACCCTTCATTGTGAGTGGTCCGTCCGACACACAGTTGACCGGTTTTTGTTTTTTAAATGACAACATGACAATCGACCTTGTAAGTTGCGCACTATCTTCGGTATGAATTAGTTCTGGAAGTAATACGAAATTTGTAATAAATTCAAAAGCCGTTGGTGTTGGGCCAGACGCGACGCGGCTGGCGTAAACAATCGATGCGTGCGCGCGCAGCTCGGGCTTCCGGCGCGCATGCCTCGACGCAAGATAATGAGCCGCTCACGAGTGATCACGAGTCACGCAGCATGCACCGGCGCGGCCCGGGCGGCGCACGCATACTTCCACTCCCGCACTGCTGCCATGATGGTGCGTGCGATTTTCTTACAGTTACTGCTATTAGTGCTAGGAGCATTGCTGTCACGCATTATTACGCACTTTGACTTTTGTCTTAGGCCCGTATTTTGAGTCTTTAGAGTTAGGTTCTGTAACCTAACTAAAGACACATGAATTACTTAAAACTACACTCGCGAGCAATAAATTGGAATCACTTTGTCGAGCATTGCTCAAGACAATTTTTTACAATTTCTATGCAATGAGCTGTGGATTGTGGTATATCACCTGAAAGGTAATTTTGTTAGGTTTCAAATGATATCAAAAAGATGTATTAATTAATTTTTCTACCTAAATTTAGAATTTTTTTGCAATAGGTCGAAGTTGTGGTGTACGTTACCCCAGCAGGAAAGTGTCTCCTAGAGTTATATGAGTGGAACATTTAATTGGTGCCTTAGCTGCTGTAAATGTGCCCCCACATAAAAAATGTGTGCCCCCTGTCGTTTTGGAAAAAAACGGACAAAACGATTCCTGCTGGGGTAACGTTTTTCTAGCAGGAAAATTCTAAACGAATGATCGGAGAGAGACAAATTGTGCATGGCCAGATAGCTTATATGTGTGCCAAAATGTGCCCCCATAAATAAAATCTGTGCCCCTTCAGGTTTTCGAGATATTGCATTTCCTGCTGGAGTAACGTTTTGCAGAATCGTATATCTCTAAAACCATTGCATGTGCCCCTGTAGAATAAACATACACGAGTAGCTCTTAATGTGTGCCCCTTAGTGCCCCAATTAGATTTAAGAAAATATTTGTAGTTTTCAAGTTATCGCGGTTTTATGAAAACCCGAAAAAACATCGCAGCGCCTAAATGAGATAAGGTATAAGTTCGCTGAAAATTGTATTCGGTCCTTCTTGACGCTAATAATAACCATGCAAAGTTTCAAAACTGTTCATGCATGCGTTTTTGAATAATCTTGCTAAAAGTCAAAACGATGGTGTCATAACTTTGACGGCAAAATACAAGGAACCGGCTCAATCCCAGATGTGTAGGAGTAAACCAAAATCTTGTGCCTTTAGTCAAAAATATATGGTGAAAATATTCAGCTTGGAATGTTTCGCATTAAGTAAATATTAACAAAAAACCAAAATATGTAAACAACGGCTGGTTATCCGACCAAATTCGAATGACTACTAAAAAGCGATGGATTCATACATATCGATGACCTTCTTTATTGGACGTATTATACCTGAGCTGCTGTCCTTACAGTCACGTTCAAAAGTTTTGGGGGCTAATTAAAAATATATATTAAATGCGCCTTGTGACCATTTAAATGAAACAGCTTGTTGATGTGGAAATTATTATTTTTATTCCCTTAATTTTTCTTTCGTTCACACATAAATTACTGGATGTATTTTAATTAAATTTGGAATGGAGAAGATAGCTTACCTTGGAATAGCACTTAGGCTACTATTTATAATGTACTTAATCATGTGTAAAGTCACAGAAACAGCTAGTGGAATATAATCACAAAAAAACCAACATCCTAAAAATGACCTAAACATACTATCACGCACACACACACACCCACACACACACACACACACCCACCCACACACACACACCCACACACACACACACCCACACAATCACCCATAATACACATCTACTAACATTCGTCTCGTTTAACTTAGATATTAATTAATCATATTATAAAAAACTATAACATGTCGTATGATTCCTTAGTACATTCTGTCAGCGCGCTTAAATACATAATTTATAAAATGAAAATGTAAAGGGGTGGGATCCTGGTGTCCTGAAACACAGGCCGCGAGCCTAGCTTAGGCACCAGTCTCCCACAATATATTCTTACCTGAATTGTGTAACATTGTCGAATCTGACCAATGTAAAATAACATAATGTATATTGTGGTGAGAAAAATAAAGTTGATTGATTGATTGAATCCAATAACAACTTTATTTTGTTACTTACTAGCTGCGCCTCGCGGTTTCACCCGTGTAAGTCTCGATCCCGTAGGTATATTGAGATAAAAAGTAGCCTATGTCTTATTCTAGGGTGTCAGCTACCTCCATACCAAATTTTATCAAAATAGGTCCAGCCGTTTGAGCGTGAAGAAGTAACAAACATACACAAACACACACTCACAAACTTTCACCTTTATAATATTAGTGTGATTACTTTTCTACTTCAGTGTACTCAGGCACAACACGTGTGAACCGGTTAGTGAGTAAAGTAAAGAAGGTCATCGATATGTATGAATCCATCGCTTTTTAGTAGTCATTCGAATTTGGTCGGATAACCAGCCGTTGTTTACATATTTTGGTTTTTTGTTAATATTTACTTAATGCGAAACATTCCAAGCTGAATATTTTCACCATATATTTTTGACTAAAGGCACAAGATTTTGGTTTACTCCTACACATCTGAGATTGAGCCGGTTCCTTGTATTTTGCCGTCAAAATTATGGCACCATCGTTTTGACTTTTAGCAAGATTATTCAAAAACGCATGCATGAACAGTTTTGAAACTTTGTATGGTTATTATTAGCGTCAAGAAAGACCGAATAAAATTTTCAGCGAACTTATACCTTATCTCATTTAGGCGCTGCGATGTTTTTTCGGGTTTTCATAAAACCGCGATAACTTGAAAACTGCAAATATTTTCTTAAATCTAATTGGGGCACTAAGGGGCACACATTAAGAGCTACTCGTGTATGTTTATTCTACAGGGGCACATGCAATGGTTTTAGAGATATACGATTCTGCAAAACGTTACTCCAGCAGGAAATGCAATATCTCGAAAACCTGAAGGGGCACAGATTTTATTTATGGGGGCACATTTTGGCACACATATAAGCTATCTGGCCATGCACAATTTGTCTCTCTCCGATCATTCGTTTAGAATTTTCCTGCTAGAAAAAAGTTACCCCAGCAGGAATCGTTTTTTCCGTTTTTTTCCAAAACGACAGGGGGCACACATTTTTTATGTTGGGGCACATTTACAGCAGCTAAGGCACCAATTAAATGTTCCACTCATATAACTCTAGAAGACACTTTCCTGCTGGGGTAACGTACACGAAGTTGTGGACGTCTAAATGTAATATGAAAATATAAAATGTTTATTTACAATTTATGTTATTTACCCCTTAATATTTTGTGTTACTCCCCCTGGCCCTAATGATGACTGCATGTAAACGGTTTTTCATTGACCGAATGAGTTTCCTGATGGAATCCTGTGGGATTTCCTGCCACTCTTCGACTAAAGCAGTTTTCAGGTCTTCTATTGACGCCGGAGCTGGACATCTTCCTCGTACCCGCCTTTTCGGATTTAAGTCAGGGCTGAGGGTTAACCAGTCTAGTGTGAGAATCCCGACTTCTACAAGGTACTGTCTAGTCACTGCAGCGGTGTGGCAGCGGGCATTATCGTGCATTAGCAGGAAATCTTCGCCAATAAACCCCGGCGTACGGGAGCACATGGCCTAGCAAAATGTCGTTGATGTATCTTTCTGCGGTTAGCTCCCCTTCCCGACCTCCACCAGGTAAAAATATCAACACCGTTTTTGCTTCAATAGATATCCCCGCCCACATCATACAGGACCCACCCTCGTATGCAACTGTTTCCGCAAGACAGCATTGTGTGAATCGCTCCCACGGTCTCCTATAGACTCTGCAGTCGACGGTCGCTACCATGCAGGCACATCATGGATTCGTCCGAGAACAGGACTCGCCTCCATTGCTCGATATCCCAATCAAGTGATCGCGAGCAAACTGAAGCCTGGCTAGTCGGTGGGCTGGAGACAATTTAGGTCCCGTGGTTGGCCTTTTCGGGGTCAAGTTCGCTTTTTTGAGTCTTCCCCTTACTGTCCACTCGCTGACAGCCCTCCGTCGAACTTCTCTGAGCTTCTGCTGGACGTCTACGCCGGTCAGTTGTCGATTTCGGGGAGAAGAGGTGACAATAAATCGGTCATCTCTCAACGAAGTGCATCGCTGTCGTCCAGATCTTGGTCTCCGGACTAAGTTTACAGTCTCCCTGAACCTCCGCACCGACACGCACTTGGCCGGTGTTTTGTTTTACGTTCCATGACATAAGGTGAATAATCTTTGGTTATGATATTGAAAGAGGTTGAAAGCTAACAAAATTGCCTTTCAAACGATATGCCACAATCCATTGTTCATTGTATAGAAGTTGTAAAAATTTGTTTCGAGCAGCAGACGGTGATGTGATTCCAGTTTATGGCTCGCGAGTGTAGTTTCAACCAATCAAGTGACTTTAAAAGCTAGTTTTAAGTTATGCTTGGGTATTGACTCTCGATTGAGATTCTGTCATACGGGCTTTAGAGAGGCCAAGAAGTAGCCATTCGCTTTTTGTCGAAAATTGTGGACATGTGCATAGGGCATGTGGGATGCTCATTTATAGCATTTAGGTCATACTACCACGCCCTATACGGGACGTCGGAAGTCGCCCAGTATAAATTCTGCAGTTATTCTCTACTAGCTGTGCCCCGCGGAGTCACCACATAAGTCTCGATCCCGCGGGAAAAAGTAACCTATGTCCTAATCTATGTCATGGTCTACCCGTGTGCCAAATTTCATCCAAACCAGTTTAACCGATTTAGCGTGAAAGCGTAACAAACAAATAAACAAACTCACTTTCGCATTTATATTAGTTAGGATAGGAAAGGAAAGGATTTGCATGTGTAACAAGATTGGCCCAAGAATGCTTAGATACCCCATTGTCAATGTACTCGTATTACAGCTAGGGTGAGCTTGGTCACGTAATAATTAATGGGACTCCGCTTACTGGCGTTTGCCAAATTCTTAAGCAAAATGGGAATTTAGAGACTATCGAATGCCTTGGATAAGTTCAAGAATGCTGCTACGTAAAATTTTTTCACCCAAATCGCTAACTTCGCCTTCCGATAGGCCCATAGATACGAGGGCGGGTCAATAAGTCCGTGACTTTTTGAATGAAACACAGGTTTTTAGATAAAAAGTTATTTTATTTTTCAACAGTCTCCTTTGAGTTCTATACACTTTTTTTTTTTTTTTTTTTACCGGGGTGGAAAATCCTCATGGATGTCCTCCGCCCTGGGGTGGGCGGAGGGGTCTGTCAGACTCTTACTGACTAAAAACCACCCCGGTGTTCCCTTCCCAAACTTGCACCGGGGATCTTGGGAGCTAGTATTACTTCCGTGATCCCCGGCTAGTGCCGGCCCGCCTCTGCCGGCCACCTCAAGTCTGCGGGGAGGTGAGGTGCCCCCCCGCGACGTTGAAAGGGGCGCGTGTGGAACACTACGCGCCGCCACCTCGTGCCCAGTGTGATAGGGGGCGGCGGACGTCCCCGAGTCCGCCGTCCCTGGACCCATTTAGGGGGGCCGGAAGAGGGCATTATCTGCCCTCTGCCGACGCCCGGTGCGCCTGCTGCGGGCCGGGTGAGCGGACGAGATCTCCCGCTCCATTTCCGCAGCCTCCTTCTGCGACTGTTTCGCAGAAGGATACCACCGCGTCCCAGGACTCCTCGCTGCCGGCCATCGACTCGACCACGGCCGGCAGTGACAGGTCACTGCCTACTTCTGAGATGAGGGCACGGCGTGGCTCCTCCCAAGCGGCACACTCTGCCAGCGTATGCCGCGCCGTGTCCTCCCGGCAGTCGACGCAGTGGTGACACCGGGCGTCCGGCTCCCTGTTTATGCGACACAGGTACTTCCCGAAGCAACCATGCCCCGAGAGCACCTGCGTCACCCGAAACGACAGGGAGCCGTGCCTCCTCCCGAGCCAGGGCTCGAGTACCGGACCGCCTCGATGGTGGCGAGGCCGGCGCTAGGGCGTGAAAGCCTGTCCCGCCATCCCGCCACCAGGACTGCGCGAAGCTGTGACCGATGCAACTCCACATGTCGCTGCATCAGCCGAGTTCTATACACTTAGTCCAACGTTTCTCCAATTTTTTTATCCCTTCCGACAAATAAGATTTTTCGAGGTCATCAAAATAGGCATTTGTTTGTGAGATGACTTCGTCGTTGGAGTCAAATCTCTTTCCGCCGAGCCATTTCTTCAAGTTTGGGAACAAGAAATAGTCACTCGGGGCTAGATCTGGAGAATAGGGCGGATGAGGGAGCAATTCATAGCCTAATTCATGAATTTTTGCCATGGAAACTGCACATGTGTGCACCCTTGCATTGTCCTGGTGGAAAATAACTTTATTCTTGCCCAAATGCGGTCGTTTTTTTTTCAATTCCTCATTAAATCGATCCAATAAGTTGGTATAATATTCGCCATTGATTGTTTTCCCCTTTTGAAGGTAGTCAATGTGGATTATACCGAGTGCATCCCAAAAAACGGTCGCCATGACTTTATTGGCTGACAAACCCACCTTTGCCTTCTTTGGCGCCGATTCACCAAGAGAGACCCACTGTTTTGACTGCTGTTTGGTCTGCGGTGTGTTGTGGTGTATCCACGTTTCGTCCACGGTAACGAAACGGCGCAAAAACTCAGCCATATTGCGGTTGAACAACACCAAACATTCCTGCGAAATTGTCACACGGTTGCGTTTGTGGTCGATCGTGAGCAAACGCGGCACCCATCTTGCGGAAAGCTTTCTCATACCCAAGTGATCTTTCAAAATTGAAACCACTGAGCCATGTGAGATGCTTCCTCAATCTCTCTCACTTTCAATCTTCGATCGGCTTTTTAGCCGATCGAAGATTGAAAGTGAATTATATATCCATAGCCATTTCCATATCGTGAATTTTTTCAATTGTTTCGGATGTAGAGACCTCAACTGGGCGTCCAGAACGTTCGGCATCTTCCGTGCTTGTACGGCCACATCGAAATTCAGTAAACCACTTCTTTACCATGGAAATAGTTGGTGCAGAGTCCCCATAATATTTATCAAGCTTAGTCTTGGTTTGAGTGATGGTTTTTTTCCGCAAAAAAATAATGCTTAATGAGCACACGAAATTCACTTTTTTCCATTTTTTTCTCAAAACGCGCGGTAGTCTGCTATCAACGGCTGCCAAAGAGAAACTAAATTACGCAACTTGTTCAAATTTTGACAGGAGTCAACTGATAGTTGCCTGTTGACAGGAGCAGTGTTGCCATTTAATTAAGAGGCGGGAAATTCAAAAAGTCACGGACGTATAAGAAAGAAGATAGGCTTCTAATAGAGCATCCTCGCTACTGATGCCACATTAAAATATTTCACAAGTCTGTTGTTTAAAGTGCGCCTGAAGATCTTCGAAATAGACAAAGTTTAGTACCAGTATCGGTGAAGATGCTTTTTCTTCTTCGTCGTGTTGATGGCAAGACAATTAATTAAATGTTGTTGTCGAAAACTGCCACTTTCATGGCATCATCGGTGGCAGTGCAGAGGTCGCTATGGCTGTTTTTTTTTGGGACATAGAGGTGAAGATTCAACCACTTAGGGGATTACCTGATTCATAGTTCATTCTTGTAACTAAGTATTATAAAATATTGAAGAATTTATTTAACGTCCGCTTCAATTCAGATTCGGGCCGGACTAATGGAATCCATCCTTCGGGATCTTTTAAGTGATTCCTTGATAAAAGTTTCACTCCCGACTCCTTGAGCTACTGAAGCTACAGTATTTAGCATTTTCTTATCGTGCATAGCTGGTGGCTATTTTACTGCCAATTAGCTACTTAGTTCAATTAACGCACTGAATGCCTCTAGGCCATTTTAAATTGACCATTCCATCTCCGAACATACGAGCCTAAAATTGACCACTACATCTCCGAACATACGAGCCTAAAATTGACCATTTCATCTCCGAACATACGAGCCTAAAATTGACCATTCCATCTCCGAACAAACTGAGCCTAGAAAGAAAGAAAGAAATCATTTATTTGCTGATAATGTAGGTATACATATAAGTTGGAATAAAATGACGAATGATGTTGGCCTAAAATTGAACCCTCCGAACATACTGAGCCTAAAATTTTGAAAAAAATACAGAAAATAGTTCTTCGGTCCGACACGTATCTATCCGACAAACTACAATCCAAATAAAAGTAAAATAATTTGAAGCACCTGTTATAGTGGTATCGCATGTAATCAGTTGTGTGGTAGTTCCACGCTGGCTGAGCGTGCTTTGTGTCGGGGAGCGGCGCGGGTTGCGACCGGTTTGTGGCGCCCCGCACCCAGTCCCACGCCGCGGCCCTGCTGTCGCGGCCGGCTCCAGCGCCCGCTGCCGCCGCCGGTCACTTGCACAAGGAGTAGCGACAGTGGTGTGAGTGGCGGACATGTTACGACGGCTACTGATCCCCTGGCAGATGTTTTACGCACCGGTTCCTAAATGCAGATGTGCAGTTTTGCTTTTACCTTTTATGGGATCTTTTTTTCACTGTATTAAGTAAAAAAAAGTTAATTAAAAAAATCAAAAAACCCAACTGCGTAAAAAGTGAACTTAAAAAAAGATGGAAACAAAATTTATATAAAATACTACTCTAAACAATCTCATGCAGTCTTTTTAATTAACTTTTCTATTTTACAATTTTTTTGATATTTAAATCGACTTTTTTATTTCACATTTTGTAGTTAGGATTAATAATTAGGTTATTTTTCTCACTATAGGTAGGAAGTACTGCTTAGGATAACGGTCGCTAAAATTATTTATTATAAATAATTTAAAATAAATAAATAAATAATAATAATAAAATAATAATATAATGTTTATTTACTCAAAAACAAAGCATTGTAGTACACGTTAAATAAGTACTATATCTACAAACGTGTGGGTGAGCACTGCTCTCCTAGCTAGGTGATGAAAACCTGTGTTAAGGAGAAGCAGTGCGGTCACCTAAGGTATAATGTCGTAAAGGTTACATAGTGCTTCTGATGTTATTGTTACAATTTTGGAGTATTGAGATGGAGAAAAAGTTAAAGATTGTTTTATTAAACGTGAAAATAAAATAATTTTAGATTTCTAAAAATTTCTTTATTTCTTTATCTTTCAAAGCAAGTAAATTCTGGGTATGTCACTCGATTTTAAGAATTGTATTGAATTATATTATAATAATTATTTTTCATGTTAATAAGATTTATTATCTATATATAAATAAAAAGACAAGTCCTGACTGACTGACTGACTGACTGACTGACTGACTGACTGACTGACTGACTGACTGACTGATTGACTGACTCATCAACGCCCAGCCTAAACCCTTGCCTAAACCTAGAAAGCTGAAATTTTGTACCGAGGTTCTCTTTATAATGTAGACAAGGAATAAGAAAGGATTTTTGGGAATTCCACCCCAAAGGGGTAAAATAGGGGATGGAAGTTTTCTTTTTTTTTCTTTTTCTTTTTTTTTTAGTTTTCAAGTTAGGATCTTCAAATTTTGTGCTTAGGCTGTCGATTGAAAATTAATATATACGTGTTTCAGTGTTTTTCATAATTCCATCCTCGAAGGGTTAAAAAGAGGGATGAAGTTGTGTTTGGTAAGTCCTTCATTTTAGAATGTAAAAATCACTAAATGTATTATCTAGGCTTATGGTCAGAAGCTAACGCAACGGGGTTCTTAGAATTTCTACCCTTAAGGGGTGAAAAGGGGGATGATTTTTTAAAAAAATTAAATTTCTTTATTTTTAAAGTTAAAATCGCTAATAGTTCGGCTGTTTGGGTTGAAATTAAAAAAAACAAACCATATTGTTTTTTTAAATTTCAACCCACAAGGGGGTGAAAAGGGGGTTAAAGTTTTGTATTGAAGTTGTTCATTCGCAAAATTTTGTATTCAAGTAAAATAATAAAGTTGATAAACTTGAAACTTGGCACGAATACTTACTTAAGTAAGTAATAAAGTTTTCTATTCTTAGTTTATTCAAAGTTCCCCCTGAATTTATATATGTTCCCCCTGATTGGGGGATGTCAAAGTTTGTATAGAAGAATTTTAACTCGCAGTACGATTAACTAGCAACTCAGTATTTATATTTAAAAGCAAAAATAAAGAATAAAATGGATCAGCTTTTTTTTAATCTTTCCCTAACGGGATGAAAAGGGGTTGTCAATTTGACAAGGAAGGATTTTACTGCGTGGCTTGATTAACTCTAAATTATGACGTAGGCATCTGCTAAGAAGGGGTTTTTGGGAATTTGACCTTTAAAGGGATTTCGTTTGTATGAAAAATCTTATTCCTTGAGTTAATAAATCTGAAACTTGGCACGAATACTAACCTAAGTAAATTATAAAGTTAGTAATTTTTTTAAAGGGGGGTTGGGGGATGTTAAAGTTTGCATGGAAGAGTTTTAACGTGCGGTCAGATTTACTCGAAACTCGGTATTTTATATAATTATACCTAATGCTCACAGAATATAAAGCCTTACATGTTTTGGGTTTATTCAAATGTAACCCTTACGGGGCAAAAAAGGGGTTTTTAAGTTTTAGGGAAGGATTTTACTGTGCGTCTTGATAAACTCCAAAGTAATTGAATAACACATGATTGAATATTTTTCAAAAATAAACTTCTTTTGGGGTGAAAAGGGGGACCAGTTTTTATCAAAATTATGTTTCCTTTGATCAATAAACTTGAAAATTGACCCGTATATTTTCTTAATAAATAAAACGACCATAAACCATTTTCGAAAACAACCTTTTAAAGGGGGTGTTGAATTTTATGGGGGAAAATAATTGTATGGAAAGATATATCGCGCGGTTCGATTAACTTGAAAGTCGGTATTTATATTTAAGATCGGAAATAAAGGAAAAGGTTTATCAGGGTTGTCACAAAATCTACCCCTAATGGGGTGGAAATGGGTAGTCAATTTTAAAAGGGATGATTTTATGTTTCCGATTGGCGCAAAAATGGCTGAACGGATTGAGATGAAATTTGGTAACATAGTTTATAATCTGTAATATTTTTCCGACATCTACGCGGGCAAAGCCGCGGGCAAAAGCTAGTACGATTATATAAGATCTTTATCACAGCTTTATTATAAGTTTTGATAATTTAAGTGAGAATGGTTGCTAACCAACTTTAAATCGTTATACTCGTATATCCTAAATGGTCATTCAAAATGAAAAATGATTTGAGAAACCTAAAGATGATTTTCAAATACCTATCCAATGATACCCTCACATGATGTAGATTGTCGACTTAACTTTTTTTCTTTTTCACAATATGGCGTCTGTTTGTTGCCATTTGACTTTTGATTACTGTCATGTCTTTAGTGACACTTACAAGATTAAGACAAATCGATTGAAGTAAGAATCATCACAATCGGCCACGCGTTTGGTCTCTAGAGTACCACAAAGGAACAAACATTTTCTAATTCAAAGTTTACTTCAAGTAGGTATGCTATCTACGGTGGATGCCATCTTGCTCGTTCGAGCCCTCACGACGGGGGATGCTGTTGCCCGGGGTGGGGTTGTCTTGGCGGTGTCTCTTGACATCGCCAATGCCTTTAATACCCTGCCCTGGAGTTGCATTGGGGAGGCACTTCGGTATCACCAGATGCCGACCTACCTCTGTCGCGTGGTCGAGGCCTATTTGACGGACAGGGCCGTCATCTACCCCGGTCACCAAGGAGAGTGGAACCGGCGAGAGATGTCGTGCGGTGTCCCACAGGGATCGGTCCTGGGGCCGCATCTGTGGGACATCGGGTACGACTGGGTGCTGCGCGCCGACCTCCCTAGTGGCGTCAGCGTAGTCTGCTACGCTGACGACACGCTAGTCCTGGCACAAGGGAGTTCGCATCAGGCGGCGGCCGATCTTGCGGCACGTGGGGTTGCGACAATCGTCGATAGGATCCGGCAATTGGGACTCGAGGTGGCATTGCACAAGTCCGAGGCCATGTGTTTTTATGGTCCTCGGAACGCGCCACTGTCGGGTTCCCAGATAACGGCGGGAGGGGTTCACATCGGCGTCGAGTCGACGATGAAGTACCTGGGACTCGTCCTCGACAGCCGGTGGAACTTCGTGGAGCATTTTCGACGTTTGGCTCCCAGACTGGAGCGGGCCGGGGCTGCTTTGAAGCGGCTCCTGCCCAATCTAGGGGGTCCAAACGCCTCCTGCCGGAGGCTCTACGCGGGGATCGTGCGGTCCATGGCCCTTTACGGGGCACCGGTGTGGGCGCGTTCTTTAAGGCTGCGACCAGCACAGCGGTTGAACGCGTCCCAGAGGGTCATGGCCATCAGGCTGGTACGGGGTTACCGCACGGTCTCCCGTGAGGCAGCGAGCCTCCTTGCCGGACTGCCGCCATGGGATCTGGAGGCAAAAGTCCTCGCGCACATCTGGGAGTGGCGCGAGGAGGCGAAACGCCGGGGTGAAACTCCGCTGCCGCGAGAAATCACGGCACGGCGGACAGAGCTCCGGCGGGATCTCATGGCGACATGGAGAGTGCGATTGTCGCAACCCAGCGCTGGGCACGCCACAATTGTGGCGATAAGTCCCCTCTTTGAGGAGTGGCTAGAGAGGCGCCACGGCGTCCTCACCTTCCGCCTGACGCAGGTCTTCACCGGACACGGTTGTTTCGGGAGGTTCCTGTTCAGGATAAAGCGGGAGGAAACGCCCGGGTGTCACCACTGTGTGGATCGCCCGGAGGACACGGTGGAGCATACGGTGGAGGTCTGCCCAGCTTGGGCGGAGCACCGCCGTGTCCTCACGGAGGCGATCGGCGGCGGCGATCTCTCGCGTCCGGCCCTGGTTCAGGCCATGGTTCGGAGCGAGAGTGCATGGGAGGCCGTCACCTCCTTCTGCGAAGCAGTTATGCTAGCGAAGGAGGAGGCGGAACGCGTGAGGGTGAGACAAGGTTCGCGCCCTCGCGCCCTTAGTCGCCGCAGGAGACGCCCCGGGCGTCGGGAATCGCAAGCCGATTTCCGGCCACCGTAGGCGCGGGCCTGCGGACGGTGAGCGATGGGTAGCTCGCCGTCCGATAAGGACCAGGCCCGGGTCGACGGCGCGTTGTGTTCCACGCGCACCTCAAAGAGATGTCAGCACCAATTGACGGGGTCCGATAGGACCAATGCCTGCCGGGGTTGCGAGTTTGTCCGAAAGGGATATCGTGGCCCTGGCACACAGGCAACGGAAGGAACACGGGTGGGTTTTAGTCAGTAAAAGTCTGACACGCCCTCCCGCTCCGCCCAGAGCGGGAGAAGTTATTTGATAATTTCCCACCCAAAAAAAAAAAAAGTAGGTATGCTATTTGTGAGCACCGCTGTAATACGAAGACACAGCCTCCCATGATACAGGATTTTCCTAGTTTGGGGGGCAGGGTACCTATTCTTATTAGTATTTCGACCTCATTACAGTCACTACCTACCTTTTGTATCCAACCTTTGTGTAATTTTACTCAAGTCACCCTTCTGTATATTTATTGAAAGTTTGTTTTGTGAAGAAAAAAAAAATGTAATATGAAAAAGCTCTAAAAGCTGGTGCATTTCCGATTTGGCATATCTTGCATACCTTACCTATATGTACTTTTGTATTTTAGATATCATGTCGAAGGTTCTAATGATTGAATGAATGCATACAAAAAGGTTTTTAGAATTGCAGAAATGATTTGGAATCACCAGAACCAGCATCTGAGATACCAACACTGAACACAAACTCACAAAGTGATCGTTCCGATCCTTATGACAAGTAATACGCAGGATTGCGTCAGTTATAAGATTCAGAGAGATTATAAATCAAGAGTTCAATGTCATTGGCCCCACAGGACACTATTAGCCAGCATTTGTTTGTAAGCAGGGTATCTATTTGGTGCCAAATACCTATACTTTTACCCGCCACTTCGGTCTTCCTGGCGCGCCGTGTACTCTCGTCTGCCCCCCCCCCCCCCCCCCCTCCTGCTCGCACCGCCACCGCCGCCGCCCGCCGCACAGTGGATCGTCCCCATAGAAGAGGTTGGGCGTAGGCAGCTTGTGAAATCAAACACAATATAAAAAAAAAAAAAATCTACAAATAAGCGGGGTCCCGTCGACCGCTCTTTATTATTTCCATTCGAGGTTATTTTTTTAAAACCATTGAGCCCGATTACGCATTTACGCCTTTTAAGTAACTTTATAGTGTTTGAGGTTAGGTTAGTCAAATATTGTTCTAAGATTTTTAATAATTGGACTCATATTTCAGGAGAAAATCGATAAAGAGTGTTTTCTTAGTATGGAAATGCTGAGTTTCGCCTTGTTTCGGGAAGTCATTTCTTTATTTAGTATCTATGTATTGAGTGCCACATTTTGTACAAAGATACTTGGTGTCCCAATAGTGCACTTTCTGAGATATAGTCGATTTTTATCATAAAAAAAATACAATAGCATGACAAAAATACCATGGCAAGGCAACCATGAATTTTCATTTGGCTTGAATCAAAATAATGTGTGTATGTGTGCCTAGGTACATTTACTTCCAAAATAGTGCGCATTATTATAATATAATTGTAAGTATTTAATACTTAGTTTAAGAAACCGACCCCAACATAGTTGGGAAAAGGATTACTGATTGATGAAAGTACTTGATAAAGACTATCTATTTTATACCGGCCATAGATATAACAACGAGTTAAGTACCTTATGTTGAGTAGAGTAATTTTTTTACCATTGCCAATAAAAAGGTGGTTGGAATAATATTAAAACTAAATTAGTCATAAATACTAAAATAAAAATGTAATGTTATGAAATATTAGCTTAATTGCTAATAATATATTACATTTAAGCTTTCATCAATGACAAATTTTTCCTTAAACAAAAAATACGAACTAGGTACTCGTGAAAATAATTGCAACTTATTGAAATACATCATCACTGTTGGCATCATCATAATCCGCGTCGTCATCATCATAACCACTACATTCTATGTCAGAATCAGGTAATGTGGTGACATCAATTAATCAGTTTATTTTCGTCACGCATTATTAAATCATCAACTTCCTTAAACGTAGACAAATCTTTTGGAGTCATCTTGGCCGAATAATTTTCAGCAAAGGATCCGAAGAAAGCAGAAGATTGTGCAAAATGTCTTCATTAGTTGCCAAACTACTGCATTTTCGGATATGGCTTTCCCTATACTTTCTTGTCTTGTTTCTCGCTTCGGAGGTTTCTTCCGATAGGAAGCCTATAGGCACTATAGATAAATGCTCTACTATTTGCGGACCATGAATCAAATGCTTGTGCAGTTTTCTCTTCATTTCTGCGTCTTTAGCCTGCCATGATTTAATCTCAATTTTATAAGAGATGTGCTGTAAGCACTCCATGGACCTAATCCACGCATGCAGTGGACTAATTTTGATTCAAGCCAAATGAAAATTCATGGTTGACATGCTATTTTTGTCATGCTATTGGTATTTTTTATGATAAAACGAAAATCTACTATATTATCTCAGAAAGTGCACCATTGGGGCACCAAGTTAGGGCCTGGGGACAAAATGTGGCCCTTAGTAGATAGATACCAATTTTATTATAGAAATGACTACGCCGAAACAAGGCGAAACTCAGGCTGTGCGGGAGTTTAAGTGTCCATTTCCATACGAAAAAAACACTTCTTATCGATTTTCTCCTGAAATATGAGTCCAATTAGAAATAGTCTTAGAACAATTATTTGTAAGTAGGTTTTTGATAAAGGAATACAATAGCATTTTAAAATTAAAAAAAGTATTTCGATTCACAATCTGCCTACGTCCAACCTCATCTGTGGAGACAATCCACTGTGCGCCGGCTGCGCCCCGGGCCCCGCTGCAATGATTATTGGATCGGGATAAGGTTGCGTCTCTACTGCAGCATCTCGTTACGAAAAATGCTTTCATAACAGCTAGCAGATGATATTACATTGTGAGAATGGTCGATGTCGTTGTGCATTGTTTATTGTTCGTTTCTGTTTTTTTATGTACGACTCATACAAAATTGATTTTATTTATTCCGGGGCCAAGTTTAAGACACTATTTCGCGTGTTGCTGGTGTCAAAAAGTTATCAATTCGGTACTTATTTATTTCTAAATCATGTAACGTGATGTGGTCGGGTGTTAGTGAACCGCTCAGAGGTCACGTCGGTGTCGTGACGTAGGAGGGTGCAAGCCGGCGGAAGCGGGGCTGTGCGCGGGAGGGGGCGGCCGGGGCGCATCCCGCGGAGGCTGTGCGCCGGCTCGGGGCCACCACTCCGCCAGTCGACCGCCGGCGGGCGCGTGCCGCGTCTGCGATGTTCCACTGTATAGTACAGCCGCGCCACGACTGGGGCACGCCCGATCTCGCCAATGCCTTTCCCGGTACGACCGCCGCGGTTGGAGCCGCGCGCGCCTCACCGCAAGCACTCTGATTACTCCGTTGCAAAGTCTCTTTGTGTTAAATACCAATAACTAAATTATAACTGAGCTTACTAGAAATAAATAACTTGTGGTTTTTACCGGAGTGGAGAAGCGGCGGTGCGGTGCGGCGGGCGGCGACTCCGCGGCTAACGTTAAACTGTGTCATTGTTGTCGTTGCATTGTGTTGGATGCGTGAGAAGACGGCTCGTACGGTTCTCTGTACGATGCCTCTAAGTATGAGACGCTCGGTAGCTGCCCTTGACAGAGATGTTGATAGTGTTTATGTTTTGTTTTGTTACTGTACTCGTATATTTTTTGTGGTGCAACCGGAGCTCGTTACAACGCAAAGCATTGAAAGCATAACGCAGGTGTGATTACAAACTATATAATAGTAGGCAGGTAGCTATCTACAGCCAGAGCCAGACGTTGATATTTAATTTAATGAACTTAATCTGAAAGATTGCAATTAGCACAATTTTTATTAGAATTTTGTGAAGCTTGATATTGTTTGGCAAACAATGCAGTCGAGTGTAACGTGCACTAACGGCGGTGTCAGTCGGGACCTCGGGAGTGCGTGGGGCTGGTCCCTCGCACGGAGCGCAGTACGACCCTCGCCCGCAGCCGTCACCGCGTCCGTACACACACCACTAACGATACGTTTACTTTTTTTTTGTTTGCCCCTCGCCTTCGCGGAAAGTATTCGCTGAGACTTGATCGTAAGCTTATGCTTGTGATGGACGTGAGCTCTATGTGACACGAGTGGGGCTGCCATTATAGTTACGCTTGTGATGGACGTGAGCTCTATGTGACACGAGTGGGGCTGCCATTATACTTATGCTTGTGATGGACGTGAGCTCTATGTGACACGAGTGGGGCTGCCATTATAATTATGCTTGTGATGGACGTGAGCTCTATGTGACACGAGTGGGGCTGCCATTATACTCACGAAGTCACGACTCAACCGCTTCGAACCTTTGTACGCTAGGTACACCAAGGAACTCAGCTTCTTTGTTATGGAGAAGATATTCAGTCGATTGCTAAATCTGGTGAACGTTTACTTTTGGTCAATAACTTAAATATTCTCAGGAATACCTACGTAGTAAACTCAAAATTAAACCTTCAGAAATATCTGAACCAGCGGTGTTGACTGTTTACACGAAGCTGTTATAAATAAACTAGTTATCTTCATGTGCTCTGACGTCGCGCGTAGCTTCACGCTTGTCAATCATTACGGTCTCCCGTGCGCGTGCGCCTACACTTCTACTACATTACGGTCTCTTCCGTGCGCGTGCGCCTACACTTCTACTACATTACGGTCTCTTCCGTGCGCGTGCGCCTACACTACTACTATATTACGGTCTCTTCCGTGCGCGTGCGCCTACACTACTACTATATTACGGTCTCTTCCGTGCGCGTGCGCCTACACAACTACTACATTACGGTCTCTCCCGTGCGCGTGCGCCTACACTGCTCGCATGTCTGTTGATGTCAATCATTACGGTCTCTTCCGTGCGCGTGCGCCTACACTACTACTACATTACGGTCTCTTCCGTGCGCGTGCGCCTACACAACTACTACATTACGGTCTCTCCCGTGCGCGTGCGCCTACACTGCTCGCATGTCTGTTGATGTCAATCATTACGGTCTCTTCCGTGCGCGTGCGCCTACACTACTACTACATTACGGTCTCTTCCGTGCGCGTGCGCCTACACTACTACTACATTACGGTCTCTCCCGTGCGCGTGTGCCTACACTGCTCGCATGTCTGTTGATGTCAATCATTACGGTCTCTCCCGTGCGCGTGCGCCTACACTACTCGCATGTCTGTTGATGTCCGTCATGCGTGTTATTGTTAGGTCTTCCTTCCTAAGGTTGCTTTCATTGTTCGCGAACAACTTTAAACATGAAGCATAGAATGGCCAATAGTCGTTTGATAGGCAAAGTAATGGATAGAGCAGGAAAAGATATTCCTAACCAGGATAAACAACTTCCGGCCTCCCTTGTAACCAAAATAAAACGTGGGAAGAAAACAAACATGTTGCTAGAAACTACTAACCACATTCCAATCAAGGAAACAAAAATTAGCACTTTAAAGCTTAAGTAATATTACGCAAACGGATCCCTGAATTGAAATGGTTTTCACAACTCTGCAATATTTTTGAACGGCCAATGATATCCCACACTATAAAAAAATATCTGTCTAGATTTTATTAGGTCAATGGAGGCTATTGCAACTAAAAAAACATTATGTTAAAACTTTAACTTGTGATAAAAATATCTACTTGACCTTATGCGGGCAGAAAAAGTCACATTAGCCCCATGTAAATGTTGGCTATCTCCGAGTTGCACCAGTAGAGTCTCGATCAGACTAAAAGTTTTTTTTTGTCTATGGATTAGTGTTGTGTAGACGTAAAATAATATCGATAAATTTAAAAAAGTGTAGGTAATCGATAATGATGGGTACAACTGAAATAAAACTACGCATTCTTTTTAATTTCTCTTTATGTTTGACTTCACTTTATACTAAAACAATGACACATATTTATCACATTTTCATACGAGGACTTTATGCTTACCTAATTGAAAAAACAGATATAAAAATAACAGTTTAGTACAGTGATTCTCATACTTTTTGGAGACGAACCCTTTTGGAAAAGTAAATATTTGACGGAGCCCTAAAGTAATCAAAAATGGTTTGATGTGTATTCTCTATTACTAATCATATTACTTGACATTAAAATTTGCATATTTTTTTTACTTTGTTGGAATATTTAGATTGATATTATTTAACTCAGGTACCAGAGTAAAATAAAATATAGTAGGTACCACTGTAGCATTTTTTTTATTCCGACCAGTATTCGCGGACCCCCCACAGAGGCTTTGCGGAACCCTAGGGTTCCGCGGAACACACTTTGAGTACGGCTGGTTTAGTATAACATCTCTTCCTGGTGCAATCAAAAGCCCATATTTATTTTTTACCAATGGTGGATTTCGGATCCCCAACAAAGGAACATTTTCAACAGCACTCTTAAAGCGTGATCCTTCTTATTAGACTCACTGTTACGAATAAAACACTTTATAATACAATCAACTATATTTAAATAACTTCCACTTGGAGCACTTTACACTTTAAAGGTTGAACGACAATTGAATCACATTTTCATTATGACACAAAACTACGTAGACGTACTATGGTAAAGCAGTACGGCGCACCAAGCGCCATCTGTTAACGGACGTTATAACGATGCACTGCTTTACCTTAGTAAGTCAAATAAATAAATTTTAATAATGCAATATTAACTACTAATATGGTAAATTCTTAAATTCATTATTTAGTCAAGACAACATTTATCAAAAAATAATTTAGGTAAAACGCAATTTGAGTAACAAAACAATAATCAGTAAATCAATTAATTACTTATTAACTACTGGTCTTACATTCTTTACTATGATATATCTTCAGCTTATAGCTTCATAAACCTGCGGATAGCTTCACCACACTCCGCTAGAGGGGCAGTCGATTTATACGGCACGACGGCTTTTATTTAGTACGGCAGCTGCACAGATAATGAGCCCCGACCGATCAAAAATCAAAAGTGACACTTTGTCGCATCCATTATGGACCCTGGCAGTGACTGCATTCGAAAGGGCTGTGGTAGAGAACCCCAGGTAGCGCTTCCCACCAGGCAAGATCGGAAGATTCTTCCTTTTCAATAGAGGAGTGGTACCTACACCTTTAAGAGGAGGCTCCCTATTTTTATGCATTTGCATGAATATTCTGAAACAGTCACACATACAAGCAAAGTGAAACTTTAGTATATGATTTATTGGATCTTTTTCTTTCCATGTTGAAGACAGTTACGTAATATTGTAATATTTTCGCTCGACACATTTTTATTCGAAAATCATGTCTTTTTTAAGGATAATTATAAAAAAACCGGCCAAGTGCATGTCGGACCACGCTCAATGAAGGGTTCCGTACCCGTTCCGTAAGGCGTTGTACCACTGACGCCAGTGTTACCCTAATAAAGAACATTTTTAACGCCTGGGAGGAAGCACAAGATGCCGTTGGAATCTTTTGCGACCTCTCTAAAGCGTTCGATTGCGTGAACCATGAGACACTTTTGCTGAAACTAGAGCACTATGGGATTAGGAATGCAGCTATTGATTTACTAAGATCATACCTAAAAGATAGAAAGGTTAAAGTTCAAATAAACGGCGTTAACTCATTAGGGTCTGAAATGGCAATGGGCGTTCCTCAAGGTTCGATATTGGGTCCATTCCTCTTTTTAGTTTACATTAATGATTTACCCCAATTACTTCAAAATCAACCGAAGATGGTGTTATTTGCTGATGACACATCATTGATCTTTAAAATAGATCGACGATCACAAAATCTTGACGAAGTGAATAACTCTATTCTTCAGGTCCAAGATGGTTTACGGTAAATAATTTGGTACTAAATGAAAAAAAAACCAAATGTATTAGATTTAAATTACCTAATGTTAGAAGTAGCGAATGTGATATCATATTGAACGGAGAAAAACTGGATATTATTAATCAAACGGTTTTCCTAGGAATCACTATAGACGAGAAACTGCAATGGGGACCACATATAACCTCTCTGGCGGGGCGGCTAAGCTCGGCCGCTTATGCTGTTAGAAAGATAAGACAGCTAACGGATATAGAAACCGCGCGTTTGGTTTATTTTAGTTACTTCCATAGCATTATGTCGTATGGCATTTTACTGTGGGGTCGGGCTGCTGACATTGAGTCCATCTTTATTTTGCAAAAGAGAGCTGTCAGAGCAATTTATAATCTCCGTCGCCGCGAATCTCTTAGATAACTATTTAAAAGGATTAATATTATGACGGTACCTTGCCAATTCATTTATGAAAATATTATGTATGTAAGGAAAAATCTACATATTTTTAACAAGATAAGCGATAGTAATAATTTTAATACTAGAAATAAAGATAAAATAGATCAACCATTTTTCAGATTATCTAAAGTACATACATCTTTTATGGGGTACTGTGTTAAATGTTACAACAAAATACCTTGTGATATATTGAAATTAAATGAGAGAAAATTTAAAACACATATTAAAAGTACACTTTGTAAACAAGCATATTACAAGTTAGAGGATTATATCCAGGACAGGAATGCTTGGAAACATGCTGGTCCAGCTCCATAGGACAATCTAGAGTCTACGACAAAATCAAACTGGTTGCTATTTTTATGGTAAAATCTGTTATTTTTATGATATTGATTTTACATTCTGTGATAACCTATACTCACACACTGACTTATTTTTTTAGAAAAACATACTTGTATGATGTTTGTAAATATGTGAACACCACGTATCTATCTAATAATGAAGTGATTTTTCATTGCTTAGTTTTTAATTCGTTTTACCTATTATGGTATAGTAATTTTATTCTAGGTGCATCGTCTTCACATATAATCATATAATTAATGTAATCAAACAAAATATTGTAAAACATTTTTAAAAGAGTACCGGTGGAGTTTCTTGCCCATTCTTCTCCATACGAAACTACCTTTTGGAAGGGGCAACTAGAATCAATTCTATTTTTTTTTGTAAAGTTTGACGTTCAAAAGTGCCTCTTATGTGCCTATTTGAAATAAATGGTTTGACTTTGACGTAGTTAGGATGAATTTATCCCTAAAACAAACTTAACATTGTAGTTGAAAAACATGTTCTCCCATACATCGATATACGCCACGGTCAATTTTCCATCTGACAATTTAATTTTAATTATGTGATTAAACTACAAATTAACAATTTTCGGACTTTTTCCTTTATTTGTGTTGTGAGACCTTGCTTCTGCACAAATTTCATGATTCTAGGTCAACGGGAAGTACCCTATAGGTTTTGATTTATGTGCGAGATATTAGCAATTTTTTTTTAATGTGATATAACTATAAATTTACAATTTTAGGATTTTTTCCTATACTTGTGCTGTAAGACCTTGACTCTTGCCAAATTTCACGATTCTAGGTCAACGGGAAGTACCCTATAGGTTTTGATTTATTTGCGAGTATCGAAATATGACGCAATAATGTCGCTTATATCACCGTATTTTTTTATTACGTTGACTTGGAAGCTTGATTTTTTTAGAGCTTCAAGGGACCACAGACTTACGTATGTGATATTAATTTCAACTTGATAACTCCTCGCGTTCCTGAGAAAAAGGGGTCTTGACAGGCTGACAGACAGACAGACGGACAACTAAGTGATCCTATAATATATATAAGGGTTCCGTTTTTTCTTTTGAGGAACGGAACCTTAAAAACATTTTTTGCGATTACAAACTTAAATTTTCGGTCGGAAAATTGACCGTGGCGTATATCGATGTATGGGAGACCATGTTTTTCAACTACAATGTTAAGTTTGTTTTAGGGATAAATTCATCCTAACTACGGAACCCTTCATTGTGTGTGGTCCGACACGCACTTGGCCGGTTTTTTCTTAGCAGTAGCGGTTTTCATAAGTTAATTGTAATGCTGAGCATGAGTTGTGTTGAGGTTGACTGACAGGCTTCAGGGTTGAACGTACCACTTCAGTTCTTTCTTGAGTCGCATGCTTTTAGTAGTAGGCACATGGTGCTCATTCCAACTGCCGATAGTTTTCGCCCAGATAGGATCCTTCTGTGACTGCCACACAGGGCCTTTTACTTGAATCACACTGGCAACATCACTGGCTTTGCCATTACGTATGTTGATTGTGGTGTGTGACGATTTTGGCAGACATCCGCATGCAGCTGTCGGAGCAGACGCGCGTGCTGGAGGCGCGAGCCGAGGCCACTGCGGGCGTGGCGGGCGAGCTGCACGACTACTGCCGCCGCCGCGCCGACGCCGAGCACGAGTACGCGCGTGCGCTGGACAAGCTCGCGCGTGCCGCGCACCAACGCCACAAGGACCAGAAGCATAAGTCAGTGGCCGTACCCATAGCGCGCAAATGTACTACTACTCAAATCATACAGCATCTCTGGTGGCTCGCGGCCCAGCTGAGTGATAACATTAGCATGCTAAACAACATCTAACAAAAACACTGTCCGAGCCGTGAGGATGTTAGTTTCATTATGTTTGTCATTTTCAAATACACCGCAGTTTTATTTGTATGGGGAATTTACCTGTAGGTAGACACCCGCTAAACGATGGCCGCCCGGGCCATAACTTATATCTATCCTATAAAAATATAACCTTTTGATAATATAAATATTATTGCAGTACTTATGTGGCCTTTTCGGCTCGGACGGGGTTTGTGTTACATGCTGAATAATACCTATGATGGGAGCAGAAGTCGTAGATTTTTGGTATTACGAGTAATTTTTATTACAATAAAATATGTGTTTTAAAGTGTCTGTCGACACTCTATATATCATGCATTGTATTCCGCAGACGCGAGCAGTGGTCGTTGACGGGCGCGTACGCATGCTGGCAGGCGGCGCTGGACAACACGCGCGCGCTGTCCCGCGACCACGCGGCGCTGGCCGACCTGTACGGCGGGCCGCTCGCCACGCGCCTGCAGCGCGCCGCCGACGACGCGCTGCGCCTGCACCGCAAGTGTCGCGATATTGGTACGTCACTACATGTGCATGTAGAGGAGTACAAAGTTAACTGCCCCGTTGGTCTCGTGGCTGCTGAGCGTTGGGTCCCGGGTTCGATTCCCAGGTCGGGAAAGTGTTATTGGGTTTTTCCATTAGGAATTTCTCAATAACAGCCTGGAGTTGGGGAGTAGTGATACACTCGGAAAGCATGTTAAGTCGTCGGTCCTGCGCTTCATCTCTTTTCGGTCGTGTCGGATCGTCCCCGCCGCGCCTGGGACGACGTGGCACAGTGGCCGAGCGACACGAGGAGGTGGGCGCGGCGCTGGCGGAGGCGGCGGGCGCGGGCAAGGCGCACGCGGCGGCGGCGGCCGAGTGGCGCGCGGCGGCGCTGAAGCTGCGCCACGCCTACGACCAGCGCCAGCGCGTCGTGGCCGCAGACCCGCCGAGGCACAAGAAGCTCAAGGCGCTCGACAAGGAGCTCGATAAGGTAACGTCCTACTTACTTGTCTTCGCTCCTGACTGCTACGTTGGCGACGGTCTGTTTCGGTTCGTCGGGGTTTAAGTATTTTTGATGTGAAACATCTATAGGCGCACGTAAAACCGATTGCTGGCGGGGCGACGCATGCCGCGTTGCGATCCGCCACTATACACTTATACAGTCTATATGTAGTAGTGTGTAAATCTGTGTGTAGTGCGATGTTTCACAGCTGCTAGTCGTCCAGTGGAGGCTCAATTTTTTTTTCTAGGAGCGAAGGGACTTACGTGGTTTTTGAGAGAGCTAATGCTGAAATCGAGGTCAAAATTAAAATTCATAATCACGATTATCATTTTTGAGGTATTTTTTTGGAATCAGCACCCCCTACAGGTATATAAAAGTGCATTCAGGGTCCTGCTCTATTTTGAAAATAAAGAAAGTGCTTTGAAATTATTTAACTGTGAAAGTTTTATTAGTTCAGGATACAGGGTTCAAAGGTTCGACGAAACTAGCTTATGTTATGGTATTTTGAGGCAGATATAGGAACAGAAGAACCAGAAATTCTTGAAAATCTGTCATGTTAACATGACCTATTATCAATACAAAGGCTAAAGAGAATGTCTGATAGCGGGGAATGGATAGATTCAGAGACAATACGAATTTGTTTTAAGGCCGCCACTTTGCTGCCGTATGTATTTGGGTACGGTTGTAGGTTCAAAGTGGAGCCGTATACTTTTCCAGTTTATCAAAGCTCAGGATGCTGGAAATATGGCCATCTTTCCAGAACATGTCAATTAAAAAAAATATATGTCCCAAATGCGGTGGTAATCACTCAAATTGTGAAACAAATAACTATGTTTGTGTGAATTGTAAAGGACCGCATTTGGCCATGTACAAGAAGTGTCCAATCTTCCTAAAAGAAAAAGAAATCAGAGACATCATGATCATGACCAAGCAAAACTACACCTACAGAAAAGCATTAGAACTATAATATATTTGAAAGACAACAGAAGTCAAGAAACAAGTGTTGATAAAGGGGAAATTGAAAAACAATTTAACGACATCAATTCACAACATGGAAATAAACAGAATACTCAGGAAACTTATAGAGATATAATTGTAACAGAGCGAATGGCTAATAGCAGTAGAAGTGATGATAATTATGCTGAATAATGTCACTGAAGAGAGGAACTCAAGGAAAAACCATACGTCGGCATGAACATGTATCTAAATAGAAGACGATGGAGACTAGAGTTTCGGACAGGTGTAGTTTAGGTGAAGATAAATCTTTATCACCACCCACCTATGAACCTATATATTTAGAAAAAGAAAAAATCCCAGAAGGTACGAAAAACTCAAGCGTCAGCTTAGATTTTTTTTAGTACTTTCCAGAGAGTCAAAGATATATGTAGGTCTGACACCGACTGGGACCCCAAACTTAAACAACTAGGTAAACTTGTAATTGAAATATGATTGAAATATTAAATTAAAATATTAAAATATATATTCAACTGATTGTTAAAGTTTTGAAGAAAGATGACATTTATGCTAAATTTATATCTATGTTTAACAATGGCTAACAATACAACAAGAATGTCTACTCTACGTATTGTACGGTGGAATGCACGAAGCTTACGACCTAAACGTAATGAGTTTGAGTTGCTAATGGCACAAAAAAAAATACATATAGCTTTGATATCTGAAACGTGGCTGGAACCTGAATCTCATTTCAATGTAACTGGGTATAATATTTTTAGAACAATTCCCCAATTCTGTAAAATAACCAACTTGTCAATAGTGTGTCGGTAGTGTGTCAGTAGTGTCTCAATAGAATAGTCATTGACATTTGGGCCCAATTCTGTAACTTTGAGTTAAGCAACACGCCATTGACACTCTATCGACACACTACAGACATTCTTTTGCCACTGTTGCAAATTTGGCATTCTGCAAAAACTTCAATGGCGTTTCAGTGGTGTCTCAATAGTGTGTCGGTAGTATGTCGATAGTGTGGCAGTACAATAGTTTTAGTGTTGCTATCAAAAATCTACCATGAGGTAAACCAAATCTACCACTTTTTCAAATCCAATTTTTATCAATTAAATCTTTATATTATGGGTTTATTTATTAATAAAAACGTTTTATTATTAGAAACATCAAATTTCACTAAAAACATGCGTTTAATAATGTTTAATGAGTGTAGCCTTAGGGGCGCTATGGCGCGAGGACGTTTTTTTCGAAATTCTACCAATTTTATTGCAGTATCGGGACCTTGACCATAGAAACCATTTAGGCTCGGAGACGCATGGCCTCACGACGCATAGTTTCCGAGATACGGGCCTTCGAAATAACAAAAAAAACCTTGGGATGCTGTTTACACGGGGGGTGGTACATAGGGGGGGTCAAATTTTGGTTATTTTTTGCCTAGGTTGCACCGTTTTCGAAATTTTTGAATTTGTATATTAATAAAAAAAATATTAGATAAAAAAAAACATTTTTTTTTTTCGTAGATTTTTTACATCACTTCATGGTTTTCGGTCGGAGTTTAGGTACCTTCACATACAAACCTTTAATTCAGCAGGGATTCCATTCCGCCGTCGCTGTGTCTGGAGAAAGGGAATGAGCTCGTCAATTAGCTTCCATGCTTGCTCTACGTCCACTTTATCAATTTCACTACGTAAGTCGCACACACACACGGACACATTATTTCAAATTTAAAAAATATACAAATTGAACCCAATCAACAATAGGGAAAATAGGTGTCGTTGTTCGATGGCTTCACAATGGCGGTTCGATGGCCAAAACATTATTCAAACACGATAGAAACAACTGTCAAATACACTTAAAATATTTACAGACTACCGTAAGCTTGGCCATCACGATGCCAAGTAACATTATAGTGGACCAGACTACCAATTATTGTTGCCAAATTTGCAACAGTGGCAGAATAATGTCTGTAGTGTGTCGATAGAGTGTCAATGGCGTGTTGCTTAACTCAAAGTTACAGAATCGGGCCCCTGATAGGACGGATGGGTATGGGGGGATAGCTATTATTATTTGCAAGTCGATAAATGTACAACAATGTTTTATTTCTACTAGAAATTCAGGCATAGAAGTTATGACAATTAAGCTTTTAAACTGTAATGAAGTTAAAAATATAATATTGTTATATTGCCCTTCTTCAGTTCACACAAGCATTGCTGACTGGGAACAAATTTTCTCTCAATATCCCAGTAAATGCATAATAGCTGGGGATTTTAACGGCCACCATGCAACCTGGTCCTCTAAAACCGATGGAAGAGGAATTCAGATTTATGACGTGGCTTTAGATGCTGGATTTATTATTTATTTATCCTCTCACTGGAACGCCATACAGCAACGGAGCAAAAAATTACTTCATTAATTTATTCCTCTTAACGATGGAAGTGCCACTAGTGTCACTTTGGTAGATAATATTGTTCAGAGGACATCTCCCGATGTGACTTTTGTTTCGACCGATTTGTCTGTTTTACTAAGCTGGAGTGTGATGAACGAAAATCTCGGACCATCTATTTGTTAAAATTTCATATAAATATAATAATAATATGAACGCTGTTTGTATAAATAAAAAGCGAAATTTCAAGCTATCAAAGTGGTCAGAGTATAGTAAATCTTTAGAAATTATTTATTACAACCTTTAGATACACTTAATGTGCAGTCCTTATATGATAATTTTATCAAACAGATGAATAAAGCAGCCGACGAACACATACCTTTGATTAGGAGCTGTGACAATCCAAAAAATTACTTTAGACCTAAACCTTACTGGAACACAACCCTCACACATTTAGTGGCGCAACGTAGGTTGGATTTAAAAAAAATCTGAAGTAATCCTACACCAAGTAATTTAACCATAGTTGAACGCAAAACAAAGGCTGCAAAAGATGTTATCTGTCAAGCGAGGACAAAAGATTGGCAAAGTCACTGTAGTAGCATTGATGAACAGACGTCAAGTTCTGATATGTGGAAACGCATGGGCTGGATCAAGGGAGTCAGTTCGTCCAGATCCCGCGTTTCGAATGATCAGAACGATTGAACTTCTGGAGCGAGGTTGAACTTCTTTCCAATCTCGCTCCAGACTATGTTTTTCCAAGGGTCCAACATTTTAATTCTAATAATATATTACTCAAGGCCAATTTTACCTTACAAGAAATGTGTACAGATATTCTATTTCACGAAGTCCGTTCGGCTTTGATTGTAGTAGTGACGTATCCCGACAAGCGCGCTTGTGTGTGTAAAAGTAGGTAACGTTAGCAAAAAAATCTGATATATATTCAAGTCGAGATTTAATAATCTAAATAAAATTTTGGTTTTAAAAGTATATACATTTTGTAAATAAATTAGATTAGGTTGCAATAAATACAAAAATATTAAGAATATGTAGGCATTTAATTAAGCATTGGTGTTACAGAATGGAAACGAAACAAGTAGGACTATTCAGTATTTTCAATCACTATCAGATAAATTTTCGATTTCCGATTCCGTTTTGCTGTCGTCAGAATCATCTTGTACATTGATTATAAATTCAAAATCGAGATCAAAATATTTCAAGTAGTCTTTTTCAATTTTTTCAACATGAGCACAAGTTTTTTGCTACGTTTCACTGCTAACTTGGCCCAAACTTTCATTGATCAGTCTTTCCGTATTCGTCATGTTTTGCTCGATATTTTTAGATGCGACATAATTTTTAACGATCCCCCAAATATTTTCAATCGCATTTAATTCTGGGTGATAAGGGGGAAGGCGTAAGACATCAAAACCCTTGCTTTTTATAAAATCGTCAATCTTGGGTGTTGGGCTTTGTACTTCTTTATTGTATCGTACAATTCCAATTTAAGAAGAGATTCATCAAATGCTATACCCTTATCCCTGAGCCATTGCTGCATATCGGCTTTCTTTGTAGATTGCGTCGGTAGTCGTTCAGCCCGTGTGTTGTGATAAGATGCATTGTCTAAGACAATGACAGAGCGCGGAAGTAAATTGGGTAGCAACTTTTCATTTAGCCATTTTACATAGTTATCATAGCTCATATTTGAATGATAATCACCAGCTGTTGAGTTGGCTTTATAAACCAAGGAAGCATTTTCAATAAAACCGTCCTTGGTTCCCGCGTGCACTAAAATAAAGCGAGTGCCTGTGCTAATTTTTTTAAAAAACGTAGTTCTTTCCTTTTTTTTTGCCCAGGTGTTGTTTCGCACGTGTGTCGAAAGGACGTAGCTCTCATCGGTGTAGACAATGGGCCGACTTTGAGAGCGGTACTCTGTTATTTTTTTTAAATATTTTAAACGCCACATTTGTATATCATGACGCTCCGTCAAGACTTTACGGTTGTTCTCTGTTTTGCGCCACTTGTAACCTAATTTCAACAGTAACTTGCGAACAGTTTCTAAACAACCTTCGAATCCGATTTTTTCATTCAATGCTGTTCTTAACTTAGCTAATGTTGGAATTTCTTTATGGACAATATGGAAATCTTGTACAGTACTGCGAACCACATCGGCTGTAAAATTATCTATATCCACTTTATTATCTCGCTTTCTCCTTTTCTTCATAGGTGAAGTGAATTTTGATGAAGTGGATGAGAATTCCTTCTCTTCTTTTAATATTCTTTGAACTGTTTTTTGGCTCACACCCGTAGCTTCAGCTGTACGGCGTGTAATGTCTCGTAAATGAGACAAATCACAGTTGAGTTCCATTAATGATTTTGTAAATTCATATTCTTCTCGCAGAAAATGATAAACACTAGCTATCATGTTTCGACCCTAAAACAAAATGTAATCAAAATAATTAAGTAATATAAACATTTTATAACACAAAAAAAACATTCATTTTATAAATACTTCTATTGCTATATTAAGTATCTTTGTATAACATTTTAATTGAAAACGTATAAATAAATATTACCACACTATGGACAACTCTTCTTCGTTTTGTTGCCATGCTGACCTTACTCCGTGAAACAATTTGGCGCGAACTAAAAACCACTACTGATCCGGACCGTGTCCCGATCGACACTGAGCGCTCTCGAGGTTACGCACACAAAAACAATGTGCATGTGCACGCTTGACAACATTCATAGCCAAACGGACTTCGTGACATAGAACATCTGTAACTGTTTTATGCGAAAGGATACAGCACCCGGTAACGACGGGATTACATATTCCCTCATATACCATTTACCTTAGGTAGGCAAATTATACTTATTAGACCTATACAATTACATTTTTAATACCGGTAGTATTCCGATACAATGGCGTGACATATTAGTGACTCCAATACCAAAACCTTCACCTAACGGTGGTACCAAACTCCGGCCAATCTCCTTAATCTCTTGTTTATGCAAAATCTTTCACGAAATGTTGACAAAAGGGCTAGAATGGTATATAGAGAAAAAATAAACTGTTGTCCCCGTTCACTTCTGGATTCAGGAGAGGAGAGTCGTGTCAGGACTGCCTAGCCAAATTAGTAAGCCAAATTTACTTGGGATTTTCCGCGAAAAATTTCGACTATAGCGTGTTTTTTGGATATCACTAATGCCTATAATAACGTTATAATAGATGTATTGATAAATACCTTAGACGAAATAGGAGTTGGGGAAAAAACTTTGCCAGTATCTGTGGAACTTTCTAAGTGAACGGCATCTTATTATGAAAAATTAAACCGAACGAAATAAGTACTTTATAAGATATAAAAATCTGTCCTATTTAACATAATTACAATTAAATGTTTTGATAAAATTTGAAATGTGACGATGTGTCAATATGCAGATGAATTTGTATTATATTCGCCTTCCAGAAACCTAAGAGAAAGTCAAATAGAATTTCAAACAGCGTTAAATGCATTTTGTCTCATTCTGGATGAAAGGGGGTTTTGTTTATAGCAGAGGTTTAGAAGATTACTGAAGGGGTATGGGATAAAAAGCACCTTTTATAGCAATAAAGTCTATTTAATAAGGATAATGATTACAACGATGTTAGCGGCGCAAACGCGGAACCGAACTCAAAAACTTGCGAATTAACTTATAATAGATGGCACTGCTCACGCACTTCGTATTACATTAACACCTCCCCTCGAAGAAGTGAGCATGTATTATCGACATTCATATACATTCATCCATCATACCTAAATTACGTAGACATTCATGATGCTTTGTTCCACTCAAGCCTTTGGTCAATACATCAGCAGGCATTCGGTCAGTACACAAATATCTCAAATTAATTACACCTTGTTCGCACATATCTCGAACAAAGTGGTGCCTCACATCAATATGCTTCGTTCGTGGGTGATAGTTCCTACTTTGAGCCAGTTTAATCGCACCCTGGTTGTCGTTAAATAGCGTCACACACTCACACTTAATCCCAATGTTATTTAAAATATCTCGTAAATACATTGCCTCTTTAGTAGCTTCGGAAATGGCCAAGTACTCAGCTTCGGTGCTCGATAAGGCAACAGTCCGTTGCTTTCGCGCCTCCCAACTAATTGGAGCACCTCCCAAAATAAATGCGAAACCGGAATAGGATCTACGATCTATCGCATTCCCTCCCCAGTCTGCATCAACCACACCAAAAAGAGGCAAATCTGTTCTTTCGTACACTAATCCGTAATCGGATGTACCTTTCAAGTATCTCAGGACACGTTTAGCAGCCTTCCAATGTTCAATATCGTAATTTGTATTGAATTGGCTTAAATAGTTGACGGCATACGTGATATCTGGTCTCGTCGATACGGCCAGATGCATCAAGGCACCTATCAAACTTTGATACGGATACTGTTCCATCATATCACATCTGATACACTCAGGTTTCTCTAATTTCACATTAACATCTATACGTGTGACAACAGATTTACACTCTCTCATACTAAACCGTTCTAGCAGTTTATCTATATATGATTTTTGACTTAAGTAAACTCTATTTTCACCATCACGACTAAATTCCAATACCTAAACAAGTTGATATTTTGCCCATATATTTCATTTCAAAGGCATTCGATAATTGTTTCTTAATATCTTGCATCCATGCATCATGATTTGTTGATATAATCAAATCGTCAACATATATACCAATTAACATCATTCGCTCACCTTTCTGTGCAATAAATACACAAGGATCCTGCGGCAACGCCTCAAAACCAATATCACTCAACTTTTTATGCCACTGCAACCCTGATTGACGCAAGCCATATAAAGATTTTCTTAACAGACACACACTATCCACACATTCATCAAGATCCTTATTCCAGCGTTTAGCTGTTTGGAGTATGTTCTTTTCTGTTATTATTTCCTTTTGTGAACCAATCTTTTCTTTTACGAGTACTCTCTTTAGAACATCGCTTAATTGTTCTGGAACTTCCATAAACACCTCTTCATCGAGTGAACCATTAAGGTACGCTGTTACCACATCCATCTGATGGATTTCTAGTCCAAATTCAGCCGATAAAGCAGCTATGAGCCTTATTGATGACGATCTCACAACCGGGGATGAGGTCTCGTGAAAATCCTCCCCTGGCCGTTGTGAACATCCTTTTGCCACGAGGCGCACTTTCTTGCCAGTACCTTTTGTACTAAACACAAACCTACTTCCAATAACTTTTCGTTGTTTTGGTCGGGGTACAATTTCCCAGGTTTTATTCTTTATTTGTGACAAATACTCATCTTCTAGAGCAAATTTCCATAAATTTACGTCGCTTCTCTTCTCTACATCTTTCCACATCATTGGTTCTATCAACGCTATCCTTGCACTTATCTGTTCATTCGGTTTATCTGATTCATTTTCACTATCTATAGTTTCCTCTTTTTCTGTATGATATTCTTTCCGCGGTCTACCCACCATACCAGTACGAATTAAACGAGGTCTTCCTCTTCCTCTTTTAGCAGGTTCTATTAAATTTTCCCACGAGACAGTTGAGTTCCTCTTTCTATGTAATTGACTTCTATCTGTCTCTTCCTCTGGTTCATGAACTCTTTCAATCAATTTTCTTGATCTACTACCATCTCTTCTGGTTCTCAATATTTTCCGGTTATCTTCTTCTCCAAGTAAAACAGCAAATGCAGATAACCAAATCTTCGTAATAACTTATGAATTGTAGTAAACAAAGGCGAACGTAACTTGCAAGTCTACGTTACACTAATCACCTTGGTTAAACCTTAACTCGCGTAGACGCGTTTATAACTTTGCTTACGACGAACTGTTTTAGTTCAAATCACTGCAATTGTTCACTAATCAGTTTAGATTTCACTCACTGGCAAAGCCTGGGCCCATAACCTGAAGGGGTATGGGATAAAAAGCACCTTTTATAGCAATAAAGTCTATTTAATAAGGATAATGATTACAACGATGTTAGCGGCGCAAACGCGGAACCGAACTCAAAAACTTGCGAATTAACTTATAATAGATGGCACTGCTCACGCACTTCGTATTACATTAACAATTACAAATAGAACTTAAATTAGATAAGGAGAATTTAGAGATAGTAGACAATTACAAATATTTGGGTTGTGGTTGGACAGATCGCTGCGCTGGAGTAGACACATTAACATGACTGTTGAAAAGGTGCAAAGGAGTCTAAATTGAGTTAAGGTTTTAGCAGGTGCTTCCTGGGGTTTACATCCTGGACACCTAAGACGTATATATATTGCAGTCATCAGAAGTCGCATAGACTATAGCTGCTATTTATATGATGCAAGCGCAAAATGCCATCTAGATAAATTAAATAAAATTCAAAATCAGGCTATGACGATAATAGGAGGTTTTATAAAAACTTCACCGATTCACGTTATGGAAAGTGAGCTAAGTGTAGCTCCACTGTACTTAAGGAAATATTTAGCTTATAAATTCTGTCTAAAGTCAAAGGCTATAGAAGATAATGTAACTTGTCAGTTATTAGAGAATCTCTACGCTCTTCGACAAAATTGTTATTGGAAAAATAAAAACATTCCTTTATTAGTATCAGTTTGGAATGAGGTTAAAGAGTTGCAGGTAGCTTCTTCCTGTTCATTATTAATGTATACTTTACGAACATGGATAACTAATATTAATGTAAATGAAATAATTATAGTAAATTTAAAATCAATAAAAAAATCTAATCGTTCATACGATAGTAGTATATTAAAATATGAAGTTATTAGTGAATTATATACAAAGTATAGGTTGGTTTTACATATTTCGAAGAGAAAAGGGTGGGTCGAAGAGTGTAGAAGGTCGTGGGTCCGCATATTATATACCGGATATAGATATAAGTACTCAGGATAATTGTTTTAAAATAAGTGAACCTACATCCATTATGACGTTGGAGCTCATTGCAATCTCAGAGGCCGGGAAGTTGTCATTTGTACAGACAGCAAAAGTTCATTACAACATATAGCTCTGTAGCTGCAACACATCAACACATCCGTCCGCCGCTACAGCCAAAGGTTCACTGACGATTCCGCATTTTTTTTTTTTTTTGAATGGCATCCCGCAGTTGGCCTTGAGAGGCCGTGACTGCTTAACCGGTCTTTCCTGTGGCTGCCCTAAGGTATTAGCTTAAAGCCTCCAGCCAGGAGCGTAAATATAAGTATTAAAAACTAAACGACAGCGCTCTAAGGGCCCCCCCTGTGGGGTACGAACCTCGGCTTAGGGCGTCGTTGGGAAAAACAGCAAATTGGGGACGGGCTGGATCGAAAGTTTAAATTCATGATTATTAACGGGGATTACTATTAAATGCTACGGCTCACTCAGCCTCGGGGCTGGCGGTTCGACGTGCAAGGGACGGGGGGAACAATTAATTCTTGAACTTCGCGTGGTACCTCGGCGGCGAGGACGGAATGACGGTTTGTATTTGTGCACTGTACTTGTGGCCCTATTGCTTTCCTGAAGGAGAGTAATGGGGTCATCCGGGTCTGAGAGAGTATGCCTAGGTCGGCGAGTCTGACTAATTTGAGAAGGCCTATAGCTAGCTGCCTGCACAACCAAGGGGTTGCGATGTCTATCTGCGGACTCGAAGAACCGCTTTGTCGCGCGTTTCATGAACTGCTTGATGGTGGGGATTCTAAGATCTACATGAAGGGTTTCGTTCCGAACGAACCATGGAGCGTCCGTAATTTTACGGAGAAATCGGTTTTGAAGTGCCTGCATTCTATGAATGAGATGGGGACGGGCGTGTGCGAAAGCGGCACACGCGTACGTCATAATCGGCCGGATGCACGCTGTGTAAATACGCAATTTGCCCTTAAGGGACAACTTGCTGCGTGAGTTCAGAACGCAATGAAGCCTACCGAGAGCGAAAGCGGCGCGCGAACGCACTTGCTTTATGTGCTCAGCGAACGAAATGTGATGATCTAAGATCACACCGAGATATTTGGCTCGCTTCTCCCAAGGGATAGGCTTGCCGAACATTTTGATCTGTCGTGGTAGGTCCGGTCTACGCCGGGGCCTAGAAAAGAGGACCGCTTGGCTCTTATCAGGATTGACCTCGATCCTCCACTTCCTGAACCAGTCACCGAGTCTGTTGACTTCGGTCTGTAGGATGCGAGAGATCTGGTCTTGACTGCGGCCGGTGTAGTAGATGGCCGTGTCGTCTGCGAACAGAGCTAACTGCGCCTTTCCACTTTTCGGGATGTCACTGGTGAACAGCGTAAAAATGAGCGGAGCCCGCACAGACCCCTGAGGGACGCCTGCGCGGATCGGATGAGGGGAAGAGAGCGCACCCTCGATGCGATAGCGGAAGGTGCGGTCCAACAAAAAGTCCCGTAAGATGAGCACGAGACGATCTGGCACACCGAATTTGTATAGCTTATACAATAAGCCGTTGTGCCAGACTTTGTCGAACGCTTTCGCGATATCGAAGAACACAGCACCCGTCATGAACCCGCGCTGGAAACCGGCGCTTATGTGTTCTATGATACGGTGGACCTGTTGTACGCAAGAATGTTGGGTTCTAAAACCGAACTGTTCGTTGGGAATGAGCCCCTTTGTCTCGGCGTAGTCTCTGAGACGCTTATAAATAAGCCTCTCATAGACCTTGCCGAAAACGTCGAGAAAACTGATGGGACGGTAACTGGAAGGCTCGGTCTTAGGCTTGCCGGGCTTCGGGATACCGATGACGGTGGCATTTTTCCACGATTGTGGAAAAATGTTATTACTAAGAGCACCATTGAAGATGGTGGTCATTAGCATGATCAGGTGAGCTGGGAACAACTGGACCACCCTATTGGTGATACCATCTGATTCAGGGGCTTTACGGGGTTTCAGACCCTTGATTATATCGTGAACCTCGTCCGGGGAGACGGGGTCTAGAGGACAATCAGGGTCTTCGACCGGAGGGAACGATTCCGCATGGCGCTGCGGGATATTTATACAAATGCCACACCGCGCGACCGCGAGTCCCAAGAGACATCACACGGATAGATTATAAACTAATTTTACTAAACTATAATATTTAATGCTGATCTCTTATTGGTTCGCTTATGTAAGTAATATGCACAACATACACTATCTGTTAGGAATTATAGCTTTACAGAATAATTATCAAAATACATACAATTTACTATCATCTGGAGTTTTACTTGTTATACCTACCAAGCGCTACAGCTCGATGCGCCTCTGGCCACAGAGGTGCATCGATAGCTTATGTTATTTTATCTAAAATTGATGAAATTACTTTAAAAGGCATCCAGCTGAGGTTGCAGTGGGTCCCATCGCATATTGGTTTGCGGGGCAACGAAGAGACTGACACGTTGGCGAAATTAGCGGCTAGGATTGGAAAATAAATAAATATTATATTATTCAGAATTTTTACCTGACTGCCTCAGATGGAGGTTATGATTTTCGAGTGTATGTATGTATGTATGTCTATTTCTTTGGCACGCTCTGTAGCCTAAATGGCTTGATGGATTAATAAAAATGATTAGACATAAAATGATTTATGGCTTTCGTTAGATGGCGCGAGGAGGCGAAACGCCGGGGTGAAACTCCGCTGCCGCGAGAAATCACGGCACAGCGGACAGAGCTCCGGCGGGACCTCATGGCGACATGGAGAGTGCATTGTCGCAACCCAGCGCTGGGCACGCCACAATTGTGGCGATAAGTCCCCTCTTTGAGGAGTGGCTAGAGAGGCGCCATGGCGTCCTCACCTTCCGCCTGACGCAGGTCCTCACCGGACACGGTTGTTTCGGGAGGTTCCTGTTCAGGATAAAGCGGGAGGAAACGCCCACTGTCACCACTGTGTGGATCGCCCGGAGGACACGGTGGAGCATACGGTGGAGGTCTGCCCAGCTTGGGCGGAGCACCGCCGTGTCCTCACGGAGGCGATCGGCGGCGGCGATCTCTCGCGTCCGGCCCTGGTTCAGGCCATGGTTCGGAGCGAGAGTGCATGGGAGGCCGTCACCTCCTTCTGCGAAGCAGTTATGCTAGCGAAGGAGGAGGCGGAACGCGTGAGGGTGAGACAAGGTTCGCGCCCTCGCGCCCTTAGTCGCCGCAGGAGACGCCCCGGGCGTCGGGAGTCGCAAGCCGATTTCCGGCCACCGTCGGCCATAGCTCGCCGTCCGATAAGGACCAGGCCCGGGTCGACGGCGCGTTGTGTTCCACGCGCGCCTCAAAGAGATGTCAGCACCAATTGACGGGGTCCGATAGGACCAATGCCTGCCGGGGTTGCGAGTTTGTTCGAAAGGGATATCGTGGCCCTGGCACACAGGCAACGGAAGGAACACGGGTGGGTTTTAGTCAGTAAAAGTCTGACACGCCCTCCCGCTCCGCCCAGAGCGGGAGAAGTTATTTGATATTTTCCCACCCAAAAAAAAAAAAAAAAGGTGTCGTTAGATTCGTTTTAATTGCAGAAGTGTCATAGGGTATACAATTTTCACATGGCATCTGCGAATCAAAAAAGACAGAAGGAATAAAAAAAATATTTTGTGATTTTAATAATATGGTTATCAAATAAAAGCTAGTAAAAAGCCAATTCCAAATATATATATATTATAACACTTTTTAGCTACTATTTTGACTCAAACTACAAAAAAGTACATTTTCTATACAATAACAAAATGATAGCGAAATCAAAATTTGTACATTGAATATTTTTGAAAAAAGCAATTTCTATGAGGTTTGGAATCGATTTTAATGGTGAAAATATAGTTTTTATAATTTTTGTCTGTTTATCTGAATGTATGTTCCAGCATCACGAAAATTTTAATGGATAGATTCTGTTCAAATTTTGCATAATATTACCTATAAGTCTGGTCACCCGGTAGGCTATATTTACTTTATCACCCTATTTATTATGGGGGATAAGCAATATTGTATTATGTTTGTATTACTCTATGGTTTACAGTAAATTGTAAAAAGAGCCAAACGGTTAGAACATTGCAGATAGGTACATATTTAATCTTTTAAATGATTATCATTACGCTATATCTTTATGGGACTAAGCAGTCAATCATCATGACATATACACGGTGGATTTTTAAGATAGGGAAGTAAATCTTAACTGTATCTACATAATAACGCGAAATCGGTCTTAGGAGACTGTCCTTAAAATTTTGAGATATTTTATTTAATCTGCATAATGAGATATTTTCACAAAAAAAAAATCCAATAGATCCTGATTCTTATGGGAGAGTTAGACCAACTGTGGTTGAATACATCGGATCTAGTACACTTGCGTGAATGACATTTCCACTAAAGACACTTGCGCGAACTTACTTGCACAAAAATATGGTTGTCGTGATTTTGTGATGACTTTTGTGTGGTTTTCATGTTTTCGAGGTCTCTGATAACAAAACTGGGGTCAAAATCAAAATTCAAGATGGCGCCAACGAAAATTTGCAAATTTTGCTTACGACGATAATGGGTGTCAAAATACAAACGCAAGATGGCGCCAACGAAAAGAAAACCGAAACCCTCATAGGATCACTTCGTTGTGTGTCCGTCCGTCCGTCTGTTTGTCTGTCAATACCATTTTTCTCAGGAACGCGGGGAGGTATCAAGTTGAAATCAATATCAAATATGAAGGTCTACGGTCCCTAAAAGCTCAAAAAAAATCATCCTTCATGTCGACGCAATAAAAAAATACGGCCATTCATGCGACATATTTTGATGGGATAAATTCATCCAACCTACGGTCATTGAGCGTGGTCCGACACGCACTTGGCCGGTTTTTTATAATGAATAGACTGGCCGCTACAAAACGCAGAAAGCGTTTCCCATCAAAATCGTTTATTTGCATAAATGTGTACAAATGGGTACAAAAGGTGTATACAATTCAGTGCAGTCATGCAAATATTTAATGGACGTTAGTCAGTTAAAGGCTCTTTCAGACTAACTCGATATTGCGGGCGTGACAGGCTCCGACAAAGAAATTGTGCTACTAGTGTCGCGTATATATTTTGGCTGTTGAGATCAAAACTACAAACGTAGCATACAGGGAATTCTCATAAAAATAACATAACAGCCTGTATTCCCCGAAGGGTTGGGCAGAGGTGTACTTAGTACGGCACATTTTGCCAGTTATGTTTAGGTCCCATGAATAGGGGGCGAGCCTATTGCCACTAACTGGGCACCAACCCAGACGTCGGACTGTTACTGGGAAATTTCAGATGGAAAACCCAATAACACTGCCTGACCGACCTCTGACCGGAATCGAACCTAGGACCTCATACTCAACAGTAGCACTTCCGACCATCAAAACAACGTGGCTGTATTCTATAAAACTGTGGCTGCTATTTTATTTTAGTATATCTTACGACTTTCACGCGTACGAAGTCGCGGGCAGAAGCTAGTCTTTTCTAAAACCTATCCTATCATATCTTGCTATAAGCTAAACGAACAATACTTAACTGAACAATTTGTTCAATAATAACACTAAAAAGTTTAAAATAAAACAAATTATAAAAAAAAAAAACAAAAAACCCGACTGCAAAACATGAACTGAAAGGATGGAAACAAGATGAACAGTAAACCAGTACCAAAAATAAATAAATGCAGTCGGAGGCAACTAGGATGTTACGAACGCCTTAAAATTTGCCTCCGACTGCATTTATTTATTTTTGGTACTTAAAGGATACTGGTTTACTGTTCATCTTGTTTCCATCCTTTCAGTTCATGTTTTGCAGTCGGGTTTTTTGTTTTTTTTAATAATTTGTTTTATTTATAGAGAATATTTTAATAAACGGTCATTAGAGAAGGGTATATAGTATAAAACCATACAATGTGAACCTCTGCGCGTGCCCTGGCTCATGAATGGTGATGTTAGTGGAAAACTGATTGTTACTGCTCTTAGACTCAGATCTGGACACATTCCATGCAAAAAAATTGCCTTCATGATGAAGAAAATCGCTTCACCCAATTGCGAGGAATGTGGAGTTGTCGAGGACCTACAACATTTATAGATGGAATAATTCTGTAAGGTCACTGAATTTGAACAGAATTGATGTAGGCATGTTCCATAAAATTCCATCCCAACCAAATGGCGACGATGCGAAAGGTTTGTTCATGGCCCACGTGTTGTGAAAGTATTATTGTTTAGGATACGATGGGACTGACATACGCTATGCGTAAAAGCTCCTATAAATAAATAAAGAAAAAAAAAATGTAAGTTGGTCGACTATGACTCTTTAGTTTGTAAAGGCTACTTAGCTGTGATACTTTTCCTCTTAATTTCGTTATAATTTATACTACTGCCATAAATTTTTTCACATATCCAAAAACAACTATTTAGGACCCTTGACTTTAAAAAAAAATAGCACTTTAAAGCTTTAATATTAAATTGCCGTTTTAAGACCAGGCAGTCTAAATCAGATTTCCACGCAAGCTCCGCCCCTTTCTCCCCACCACTCCTTTATGTGCTAAACGCTAACACATCAGTAATAAAGTTGAATATCGCGTGCGCTTTTTGATCGTATTCGAGCACGAAACTAAATAGCATAAGTCTCAATTCTTATTTCGTTTATAACTAAAGTAATAATAAAATTGATCTAGAGAAAAAATATCTGGTGGCTGTAAACTATATTTTCTTGCTTTGAATATTTAGTTTAGATATAAAATCGAAACAATCTTGTTTGTTTTTTATATAAAACATTTCCATGCCGAAAATTTTAGTAAACTCTTACCAAATTTATCTTGACTTTTCCCAACAATGTAAATTAATCTGTAATGTTACTTACTTGTGTCACAGCCCTATGCAAATTAGATTATTTATGTCTTGAAATTTGGACATTTCTGTAATCCTGTGAATGTATAGTCATGGTATTGTTGGTGTTGACTCCAGAGGCGCACGCGGCACAGCTCGGCGCGCGTGCGGGCGCTGCGGGCGCGCGCCGACTACGTGCTCAGTCTGGACGCCGCCAACGCCACGCTGCAGCGCTACTACCTCGACGACATCGCCGACATCATACTGGTAACGCGAGCACGTCTCGACGCACCGGCAACTGCCGTCGCGAGCTGGTTCCGACTAGGAAACATTCAAATAAAATTTTGCTACGTAACATGTAATTGCATTACCTTTTTTACCCGACCGAGGAAGGGTTATGTTTTTTTAATTGTATAAAAACTTTATATTTTGGCAGGTTGATTGAGAGATATATCCTAAAAAACCAAAAGACAAGAAAAACAGATAAAACTTTTACGTGGCAAAGTGTTATTTTGATTTTTCCATTAGGAACTTCTTAGTAACAGCCCGGACTTTGCAAGTTGGCGGCGTGTTGCCCCCGGGGCTCCGCGCACTACATTGTGAGCGTTTGCGCCCGCAGTGCATGGAGGTGGGCTTCGAGGCGGGCGTGGGGCGCGCGCTGCGCACGGCGGGCGCGGGCGAGGCGGCGTGCGCGGGCGCGGCGGGCGCGGCGGCGGCCGGCCTGCGCGCGGCCGCGGGCGCGCTGGACGCGCTGGGCGGGCGCCAGCGCCTGCTGGACGCGCACGCCGCGCCCTTCGCGGCGCCGCGCCCGCTGCCCTTCGTGGGCGCCGCGCCCGCCGCCGCCGACGCCGAGCTGCGCGACCTGCTGGCCGACGCGGCCGACGCGCGCGACGACGCGGCCGAGCGCGTGGCGCAGGAGCTGGCGCAGCGCCTGGCGCAGCTGGAGGCGGGCGCGCGCGAGCTGCGCGCCGAGTGCCGCGAGAACGCCAAGACGCTGGACGCCGCCGAGAGCGAGCTCGTCAAGCAGGTACGCGACTGACCGGGTCTACAGTTTGTCCCGGGGAATCCGCTCGCAACGTTTGTGGCTCGTTCCAGCAGTAATTGTTCATTTATAATAACTAGTAATCGTGAATACCATGGTTGATTATTTTTTATTTGTAGCCATGTTTGTTTAAGGACTAAACATTAGGTATATTACGTATACAGATGGAGGGCAGCGACTCCATGTGGGACGTGAGCGGCCTGTTCGGCGCGGGCGGCGCGGGCGCAGCCGGCGTGCCGCCCGGCCCGCCGCCCGTGCCCGACGACCAGGAGGATTACTACCTCGCGGTCAGTACTCGCTCACTCTAAGTGGGACATGAGTGGTCTGTTCCAAAATTTGTAGTCTATCTCAATATTCTAATTGGATTTTTAAAGAACCTAAAGAATTTACGTAGCAGTTTTTTCGCATCTCGTCTGTCGTCAGTATCAAAGTGCAGCTGTCACATTACAGAAGTTCCGGTCGTACGTAGCGTGCGCGGGCCGCCTGGCGCGCCTGGAGAGCAAGAGCGCGGCCGTGCGCGGGCGCCTGCTGGCGGGCGCGGCGGGCCCCCCGGCGCCGGGCCCCTCGCCGCCGTCGCCGCCGCGCCGGGCGGCCGCGCGCGCGCGCCGGGGCCAGTTCGCGGCCCCGCTGGCGCTGCGCCTGCCCACCGTGCTGACGTCGTGCGTGCGCGTCATCGCGCGCTACGGGCGGCGCCACCAGGGCGTGTTCCGCGTGTCGGGCTCGCAGGTGGAGATGCAGGCGCTGCGCGCGGCCTTCGAGCGCGGCGAGGACCCGCTGGCGCGCGTGCGCGACGCGTCCGACATCAACTCCGTATGCGGCCTGCTCAAGCTGTACCTGCGCGAGGTCAGTGCTTTCGTTCTTACGATCCGGTGATAGTAAAGAACTCTACGTTGGTAGACCTTTGTCGATTCTGCCAGTTCTCAGTGAGTTGTTTGATTGCGTTAACCGTGAGACGCTTCTGCCGAACCCATTATAAGATCATACCTAAAAGATAGTCCAACGGCGTAAACTCATTAGGGCCTGAAATGTCACCGGACATTCCTCAAGGTTAGATATTGGTTCGCGTAATCTTAGCTCCTTCTACAGCCTTCTTAGCCCAGAATACTTACTACGCCTAAGTGCTCATTCACGTTGACTCGCGGGCGCGGTCACGACATATCAAACATATGGCGTAATATCCAAGTGTTCACGTACGAAACGCACGTGCGGTGTAAGTAGCGGGCGAGCTAGCGACCGGCGCGCGCGGCGATATCAAACGCTTGAGATGTTTGTGTGTGTTCACGTTGAACTAGCGGCGGAGCGCGCGATTCAATCGCGACGTCAGGTAAGTAAGTTCAACCAGTATGAACTTGTCGCTAGAAACGATAGCTTGTTTTCTTCATGTCTTTCTATAAAGAAGAGGATGGAGGAAGAGGATGTTCTCTCAAATTACTATATAAAGTATGAAATTCACGATACCGTTCTCTTTCTTTATTAATTTCGTGCACACCAATTCTAATTTTTATCATCTCCCACTTGGTATGAATTTTCGGTTAAAAATAAAAGATCGTCGTCCATTTTTCAACCTCTTACAACACGTCACACTCGCGCAAACGCCTGGCGGGCAATGTGAACACGAACTCGCCACGTCTACCACGCCCGCGCGTTCCTACGTGAAGAAGCACTTAGTTTTGACAATCAAGTTGAAACTCATTTAGTTTTGGCATATTATTATTCTTATTATTGGAGTATACAAAATAAATAAATCGGAAAACTAAAATAGTTAAAGGAGTATGGACAAAAGTAAGAAACGGTGTCAACGGGACTTAAAATCTTTAATACGGATAGTGTTCTCATGAAATAACGTCAAAAAAACAAGTTTATTGAGTTTGTTTTCATCATGATTCATGATGTAGTGTCATGAGTATGTAGTATCATGTAGTGCCGCTATCTGACGAGACTCAGGTGCCCTGCGGTACCGTGCCGCTATCTGATGAGACTCAGCTGCCTTGCGGTACTGTGCCGCTATCTGACGAGACTCAGCTGCCCTGCGGTACCGTGCCGCTATCTGACGAGACTCAGGTGCCCTGCGGTACCGTGCGGCTATCTGTCGAAACACAGCTACCTTGCGGTACCGTGCCGCTATCTGTCGAGACTCAGCTGCCCTGCGGTACCGTGCCGCTATCTGACGAGACACAGCTACCCTGCGGTACCGTGCCGCTATCTGACGAGACACAGGTGCCCTTCGGTACCGTGCCGCTATCTGTCGAGACTCAGCTGCCCTGCGGTACCGTGCCGCTATCTGACTAGACACAGGTGCCCTTCGGTACCGTGCCGCTATCTGTCGAGATTCAGCTACCCTGCGGAACCGTGCCGCTATCTGACGAGACTCAGGTGCCCTGCGGTACCGTGCCGCTATTTGTCGAGACTCAGGTGTCCTGTGGTACCGTGCCGCTATCTGTCCAGACTCAGCTGCCCTGCGGTACCGTGCCGCTATCTGACGAGACTCAGGTGCCCTGCGGTACCGTGCCGCTATCTGACGAGACTCAGCTGCCCTGCGGTACCGTGCCGCTATCTGACGAGACTCAGGTGCCCTGCGGTACCGTGCCGCTATCTGTCGATACTCAGCTACCCTGCGGAACCGTGCCGCTATCTGACGAGACTCAGTTGCCCTGCGGTACCGTGCCGCTATCTGTCGAGACTCAGCTACCCTGCGGTACCGTGCCGCTATCTGTCGAGACTCAGCTACCCTGCGGTACCGTGCCGCTATCAGACGAAACTCAGCTACCCTGCGGAACCGTGCCGCTTTCTGACGAGACTCAGGTGCCCTGCGGTACCGTGCCGCTATCTGTCGAGACACAGCTACCTTGCGGTACCGCGCCGCTATCTGTCGAGACTCAGCTGCCCTGCGGTACCTTGCCGCTATCTGACGAGACTCAGGTGCCCTGCGGTACCGTGCCGCTATCTGTCGAGACTCAGCTACCCTGCGGTACCGTGCCGCTAGCTGTCGAGACTCAGCTGCCCTGCGGTACCGTGCCGCTATCTGACGAGACTCAGGTGCCCTGCGGTACCGTGCCGCTATCTGACGAGACTCAGCTGCCCTGCGGTACCGTGCCGCTATCTGATGAGACTCAGCTGCCCTGCGGTACCGTGCCGCTATCTGACGAGACTCAGCTGCCCTGCGGTACCGTGCCGCTATCTGATGAGACTCAGCTGCCCTGCGGTACTGTGCCGCTATCTGACGAGACTCAGCTGCCCTGCGGTACCGTGCCGCTATCTGACGAGACTCAGGTGCCCTGCGGTACCGTGCCGCTATCTGACGAGACTCAGGTGCCCTGCGGTACCGTGCCGCTATCTGTCAAGACACAGCTTGGCACGCCCCGGTCTGCTCTTTAAGTTGCGGCTTAAAGAGCAGACCGGGGCGTGCCAAACACGATTAATGATTTTTTCATGTCCAGCACAAAATACAGACCATTGGCATCATTTTGTTTTTCTTTCGCCAGTAATGAAACTTGATTCCTCCGTGCCTCGGAAAGCACGTTAAGCCGTTGGTCCCGGCTGTCATTTTTAGATCTTTGACAGTTGTTACGGGTCGTTAGAAGCCCAAAAGTCTGACAACCACTCTTACCAAGGGATATCATGTTACCCAGTAACTAGGTTGTGGAGGTCAGATAGGCAGTCGCTCCATGGAACATACTGGTATTCAGCTGCATCCGGTTAGACTGGAAACCGACCCCAACGTAGTTGGGAAAAGGCTAGGCAGATGATGAGTAATGAAACTTAGATCATTATTAGAGGACTATCTGAGAAGAACTTAGAAGAAGAAACCAAGACTCTAAGCCCTAATCAGCTTCCCGATGTACTCGATGTAGCATTGCGCAAGAATGTATACCTCCGTTTGTACTCTATAGAGACGCTACACAAGCTAAGCTCTGACCACTGCCCAGTTGTTATGCATTTAGCTTTTACTCGGACCCAAGCATCCTTTATTTTTTTGGTAACGGGCTGGATATCCTCTTGGATGTCCTCCGCCTTGGGGCGGATGGAGAGGTCTGTCAGTCTTCTATTGACTAAAACCACCCCGCTCGCACACTAGCACCGGCCCCTGCAGGTCGTGTCTGGTCCGGCGATGTCTAGAGGGCACGCGTGGAACATTATGCGCCAACATCTCGGGTCTTATATGATAGGGGGTGGCAGACGTCCCCGAGTCCACCGTCCCTAGACCCATTTAGCGGGGCCGGAACAGGGCATTATCTACCCTCTGCCCACGCCCGGTGCGCCTGTTGCAGCCCGGGAGTACACCCCAAAATCTCCCTCTCCCTTTCCGTTGAATCCTTCTGCGATATGACATTTTCGCAGAAGGAGATGACTGCGTCCCACGAGACTGCGCCGCCGACTATAGAACGAATTACAGCCAGCAGCAACAGGTCACTTCCCACTTCCAAAATGAGGGCACGGCGCAGCTCCTTCCAAGCTGCAGGCCAGGCCCAGGCGCCGGATGCAGTTCAGCACCTGTGAGACCGCAGCCGTAGCCAGTAACGCTGCCTCCCTGTGCGAGCGGCCCCGAGCGGGACCAGCGTAACACGTCAGGTTCACTCCCGGCTGGAGCTCCCCCGATGTCCTACAGGAGCGGTCCTATAACCGAACCTTGTGGAACACCTTGTTACCTGTGCAGGTGCGGCCGCCGCTGCTGCCGCCCGCGCTGCAGGAGCGCCTGCTGCGCGTGGCGGCGCTGCCCGACGACGCGCAGTTCGTGCGGCGCATGCGCGACACGCTGGCCGCGCTGCCGCCGCCCGCCGTGCTCGTGCTGCGCTACCTGTTCGCCTTCCTCGCGCAGTACGTACCTCGCGCCCACACCCGCACCCACTCTCCCCGCACTGCCTGGCTCACGGCCGCGTGTTGCAGCCTGACGGAGTACAGCGAGCACAACATGATGGACGCGTGGAACCTGGCCATCTGCCTGGGGCCCACGCTGCTGGCGGCGTGGGGCGAGGGCGGCGCGCAGGTGACGGCGCAGAACCTCGTGAACGAGCTGGTGAAGCGCATCATCCTGCACCACCAGGACGTGTTCCCGCAGGACCTGGCGCCCTACGCGCTCTACACCCGCTTCAGGTCAGCACGCATCTATTCATTCATATTTTTATGCGACTTCCAAAAAAGAGGAAGTTATTATGTTCGTCTGTTTGTTTGATTTTTTTTATGTGTGTTCACCGATTTCTCCGTCATTTGTGGACAGATTTTGAAAATATTTTTTTGTTTGTAAGGGTATGCCCCCAAGGTGGTGGTCCCATTATCACAAGGTCTGATGAGAGGAACCCATGAAAATCGAGGGAAGTCCTCAAGTTTTATAGGCACACCTATTAGCTAACGTTTCATGATCACATGGCATCAGTAGCAAAATATTCATTTAGGCGATTAGATTTCATACTGCGCAATGCTAAAAATCTACTCGTAGCAAACAGTCCAGTGCACACACACCTTACTCACCACACACACTCCACACCACACTCCACCCCACACACCTCCACACTCCCCACACTTTACTCTTAGAAAAGGCACAAAAGGCTTATCTTAGGTATCTATATAAACGTTAGAATGGATATTATCCATTTATGTACCCTCCGAACTTTCTTTTAGGCTGTTTAGGTTACAATTCTCTCGACGTTAGAAGAATAAATGATCAAAATTATAAATTTTTATTTTATTTTATTAATTTTAAGAAAACTTACAGCTAATACATTCGAATAGTCAGAAGTAATAGGTAGAAGAAAAAAATATGTGTAAGATCCTTCACCGTAGCAGGAGGCACAGAGTCCAACCGTCGCTCGAGCACAGTCTCCTGTCCCTCGCACACTCTCTGCGCTTGACGCTCTCTTGGACGCTAAGCCTCACTCTGATGTGTTCGCGGATGAATGGACGAAGATATTGTATACATGTCTGGAGTATTGATAGATGAGCGTATGACTGTCGAGTAGTTGTATACTTTTGTTTTGGTACTTAAATAATGTGTTTGTATCTTTAACTAATGTAATTGACCTTGATCGTTTTCTGTTAAAGTAAAATAAATAAATACATAGCGATTTGGGTATTTTTTATAACAACTCGTGCAGTTGCACTCGAAAAGCACCATTTGGTGAAGTGGATCTGATGATGAAGACCACAGATGGCAACCGGAACTACTTACTGTAGCGGCATGTATACATATATATATAATTTACACGTATATACACAAGTATGCACAGTATTTACATCTTTTCATTATAATCAATTATTTACATAATCACATTTTGTGTCGGAACTTTGACCGCTGTAGCTCAGTGGAAAAGCACCATTCTATATAGGTCCATAGTTATATATTCTATAAACCTACACGCCGGCCGACCGCAGGCGCGGGCGCATGAAGGACACCAGTCTTGATCTACTCTCGACGCGGAGCGCTTGCCGCTCACTGCTTACTATTCTGCTCATACCCCCGCTTATAGTTTATACTAAAAGTTATTGTGACTTGAATAAACTGTATTCAGATCTTACCGTGCTATCCAGATCGGACGTGCGTTCGCTTCTGACACTCGTGCTTGTGAACCCAGTGACTAGTAACTGTGATCTACCTGTGCTTCTTAATGCTCCGTTCTTCTTGGCTTAAACCCTCTCTGTGTGCCGCTTTGGAGCGTAATATAACCTAGCTACAATAACCACCAGACGGCTTTCATTTCGTCGCCCCGAATCGCCCCTACTTATAAGGAAGGAAGTAATAACAGCGACAAGGTAGGATTTACCCATATCATTACTACACTTACTAATATACATTTCACGGTTTCGATTTGATTAAAGTCGTCGCAATCTAAGAAGTCGGATTTGACAGCTATAAAAATACTTTGTGTAGTGAGGGGAAAAAAATCGGATGCTTTAAAAACCGATTCTTGAGACATATCGATTTAAAATAATTAGTTTGTAATCGACAGTTTTATTACACGCACGAGTTTGTACTATTTAACAGTTATTACATAGATTCCAATGAAGTTTAAATTTGGGCGAGATTCAAAGCCAAACCAAGACATAAACGAAAACTCGACATACTGATTTGTTCCGGAAGGTTTATGTATATTAAATAAAGTAAGTAATACATTGTATGTTATGCATCAGTGGCGTACCTAGACGCAAGGTTAGGGCAAGCCGCTGATATCATGGTCCCGTGGGAAGCCTGGGCGGGTGGGTCGCTAGTCAAGAATAAAAATATATTTAAAAGAATATATTTGTATTTTTCTGTTCCTTTCTTCTTGTATGTTTATAAATATGTGTGTACATAAATGGTTAAATAAATAAATAAAGGCTGCAGTCTGTACGAGCCTTAAGACAGCACCTAAAATGACCGCTTATTGGATAATCCGACAAAATCATGGAAGGCATGCGGTCCAAGGAAGTGGAACAATGACGCCGGCGACGTCATCAGATGCAGGTGAGGAGATAGCCAACCTCACGGCACAGTTCGAAAAGTTTCAATTTGAAGGACCGAGCACACAAATGTATCAGCCCGTGTAAGTGGAAGAATAAAATGCCGGAAAACTAACCTGGGTGCAGCCAGCATATGTATGCACTATATCCGGATCATACCGCCTAAGCTTGACTGACTCCAAAAGTGGTCTCCTTCCTTTTTTTTTGTTGGGAAATTATTTTAATTATAAATATGTGGGAAATTATCATTACTTCTCCCGCTCTGGGCGGAGCGGGAGGGCGTGTCACGGCTTTTAGTGACTAAAACCCACTCGTCTTCCTTCCGTTGCCTGTGTGCCAGGTCTACGATATCCTTTTCGGACAAACTCGTAACCCTGGCATGCATTGGCCCTATTGGACCCCGTCAGTTTGTGCTGACATCTCTTTGAGGCGCGCGTGGAACACAACGCGCCGTCAACCCCGGCCTGGTCCTTCTCGGGCGGCGACCTACCCATCGCTCACCGTCCGCAAGCCCGCGCCTACGGTGGCTGAAAATCGGCCTGCAATTCCCGACGTCCGGGGCGTCTCCTGCGGCGACTAGGGGCGCAAGGGCGCAAACCTTGCTTCTCCCTCACGCGTTCCGCCTCCTCTTTTGCGAGCATTACTGCTTCGCAGAAGGAGGTGCCTCCCATGCACTCTCGCTCCGAACCATGGCCTCAACCAGGGCCGGACGCGAGAGATCGCCGCTGCCGATCGCCTCCTTAAGGACACGGCGGTGATCCGCCCAAGCTAGGCATACACCCGGGCGTTTCCTACCGCTTTATCCTGAACCTCCCGAAATAACCATGTCCGGTGGGGACCTGCGTCAGGCGGCAGGTGAGGACGCCGTGGCGCCTCTCAAGCCACTTCTCAAAGAGGGGACTTATTGCCACAATTGTGGTGTGCCCAGCGCTGGGTTGCGACAATCGTACTCTCCATGCCGCCATGAGATCCCGCCGGAGCTGTGTCCGCTGTGCTGAGGCGTTTCGCCTCCTCGCGCCACTACCAGATGTGCGCGAGGACTTTTGCCTCCAGATCCTATGGCGGTAGTCCGGCAAGGAGGCTCGCCGCCTCACGGGAGACCGTGCGGTAACCCCGTATCAGTCTGATGACCATGACCCTTTGGGACGCGTTCAATCGGCGGGCTGGTCGCAGCCTTAAAGAACGCGCCCACAGCGATGCCGATACAGATTACTTCCCCATGACCAGACGATACTACACCAAACCTTAATACAGATGGGTAACAGTTGGTTTGTTGTTTAGATTTAACATATTGCCAAAAACCCCTAGGATTTTTGATAAGATTTTATTATAAATATATAATATAATCTTATATAAATATTACTACCACTAGCTTTTGCCCGCGGCTTCGCCCGCGTGGATGTCGGAAAAAATGTCACGAGAACGTACTACCGAAATTAAAGTACACTGTGTTAATGCAGATTATAAACTATAAAGTATGTTATCAAATTTCATCTAAATCCATTCAGCCATTTTTGCGCCAACCTGAAACATAAAACCATCCCCTTTAAAATTGACTACCCCTTTCCACCCCGTAAGGGGTAGATTTTTGACAACCCTGATACACCTTTTCCTTTATTTCCGATCTTAAATATAAATACTGAATTTCAAGTTAATCGAACCGAGCGATATATCTTTTTATACAATTATTTTTCCCCACAAAATTCAACACCCCCTTTAAAAAGTTGTTTTCGAAAATGTATGTTTATGCTGGTTTTATTTATTAAGAACATATACGGGTCAATTTTCAAGTTTATTGATCAAACGAAACATAATTTTGATATAAACTGTGTCCCCCTTTTCACCCCAAAAGGAGTTTATTTTTGAAAAATATTAAATCATGTGTTATTCAATTGCTTTGGAGTTTATCAAGACGCACAGTAAAGTCCTTCCTAGAACTTAAAAACCCCCTTTTGCCCCGTAAGGGTTACATTTGAATAGACCCAAAAACATGTAAACGTTATATTCTGTGAGCATTAGGTATATATAAAATACCGAGTTTCGAGTAAATCGGACCGCGCGTTAAAATTCTTCCATACAAACTTTAACATCCCCCAATAACCCCTTTAAAAAAAACCAAAAAATTATTAACTTTATAATTTACTTAGGTTAGTATTCGTGCCAAGTTTCAGATTTATTAACTCAAGGAATAAGATTTAACATACCAACGAAATCCCCCCTTTTCACCCCTTTAAAGGTCAAATTCCCAAAAACCCCTTCTTAGTAGATGCCTACGTCATAATTTAGAGTTAATCAAGCCACGCAGTAAAATCCTCTCTTGTCAAATTGACTACCCCTTTTCACCCCGTCAGGGGTCAATTTTCGAAAAACTCTGATACATTATTCTTAATTTTTGTTGCTAAGTATTAATACCAATTTTCAAGTTAAACAAGCCACGCAGTAAAATCCTCCCTTGTAAAATTGACGACCCCTTTTCATCCCGTTAGGGAACGATTAAAAAAAAGCTGATATATTTTATTCTTTATTTTTGGTTTTAAGTATAAATACTGAGTTTCGAGTTATCGGCCACGCGTTAAAATTTTTCTATACAAACTTTGACATCCCCCAATCCCCCTTTAGAGGGCAGTTAAAAAAAAAAATGACAACTTTATAATTTACTTCAGTAAGTATTCGTGCCAAGTTTCAGGTTTATTAACTCAAGGAATAAGATTTTCCATACAAAAAAAAATCCCCCGAATTCACCCCCTTAAAGGTCGAATTTTCAAAAACTCCTTCTTAGCGGATGCCTATGTCATAATAAGTATCTATGTACCAAATTTCAACCCAATCCGTTCAGTGGTTTGAGCTGTGTGTTACCAGTCAGTCATGGTTTCCTTTTTGACTACCTCTTTTCATCCCGTTAGCAGTAGATTTTTGAAAAACCCTGATACACGTTATTCTATATTTTTGGTTTTAATTATAAATACTGAGTTTCGAGTTAATCGAACTGCGAGTTAAAATTCTTCTATACAAACTTTGACATCCCCCAATCCCTTTACGGGGGGAACTTTGAAAAAACTAAAAATGGAAAACTTTATGATTTACTTAGGTAAGTATTCGTGCCAAGTTTCAAGTTTATCAACTTTATTATTTTTACTTGAATACAAAATTTTGCGAAAGACAACTTCAATACAAAACTTTATCCCCCTTTTCACCCCCCTTGTGGGTTGAAATAAAAAAAAAAACAACGATTTACGTTGTATTAGCCAACCATAAGCCGAACTATTAGTGAATTTAATTTAGAAAATAAAGAACTTTAATTAAGAACAAATTTTCACCCCTCATGGGTTGCAATTATAACTACACCGTTGCGTTAGCTTCCGACCATAAGCATAGATAATAAATTTAGGGATTTTTACATTCTAAAATGAAGGACTTTCCATACATAACTTCATCCCTCTTTTTAACCCTTCGGGGGTGGAATTATCAAAAACACTGAAACAGGTATAAATTAATTTTCAATCGTCAGCCTAAACACAAAATTTGAAGATCCTAACTTCAAAACTGACGGACTTTCATATAAACTTCCATCCCCTATTTTACCCCTTTAGGGGTGGAATTCCCAAAAATCCTTTCTTATTCCTTGTCTACATTATTAAGAGAACCTCTGTACAAAATTTCAGTTTTCCAGGTCCAAGGGTTTAGGCTGGGCGTTGATGAGTCAGTCAATCAGTCAGTCAGTCAGGACTTGTCTTTTTATTTATATATAGATATACCAGTCGTTTATTTTGTTCTGTCGTGTACTCGTAGTGTAAACTGATTCTAAGATTGAGGTCGTAGGGCTCGACAGAGCCAAGTAAAAATAACGAAAGCTGTTCTATAATAATTAGAACATACTTGAATGTAATTAAGTATTACGTTTTTGTGGTTTCCAAAGGATACAAGTCCATAATGTTACAAAGTAATAGTTATACCATATACAATATAAGTTAATAGTTATACCTATTCTAATTACCATTAAGATTATTTTTTTATTTTTGGAAAGAAGGGGGATGGGTGTAAGGGCACGCTATTTGCATACGATGCATTCGTAGCTGAGCCTGTGCCGCGGTACGGTACAGTACTGAATCTCTCCTGTTGTGACAGTGTTATAATTAACAATATTACAGTGGATCTTCGTTTCATTTATCTTACACAGCAGAGCCTACTCCACACTACTAACAAACCATGAAGAACGTAAGAAAATCAGCCAATCTTCAGTTGGTTGTTTTTTTTTATCGTAAAATCTCTGTCGGCTTGCCCTAATTTTGATCCCTAGGCTCGCCACTGAATACGGCGGCACAAATGTTTCCCTTTCCAGTATCCTTCGACTGCGCCGAGTGCGACTAACATCTGCCTCTAATTATAAATACCTTCACACTAACCACCCGTGTCAGTTACACTTCACCACTGTCTAGTATTTTAACTGGGTAGAAAAAATGGTGTAACAAACTCTCCAGAACACTCCCCGGTCGGCACTCTGTGTTCGTATGGTTCAGTTTAAAGGTGTTATACTGCGTTTGAACTTGTTGTGTGACGACAGTGAGGACGAGGGCGACGGCGACGGGGACGGCGACGGCGCCGGGGACGGCGACGGGGGCGGCGGCGCCGAGGGACACGCGCCCAGCGCCGCGCCCAGTGCGCCCGCGCCCAGTGCGCCCGCGCCCAGCGCGCCCGCGCCCGACGCGCCCGCGCCCGCGCCCGGCGCGGACGAGCCGGACGCGCCTCACGAGCTGTCGCTCTACGACATCGACGACGACGACACCGGTAACCCGTCCGAGCGTGTTTGTTCTGACCGCGCGGCGCACTGCCTCATTTTATTGCGCGAGTGTTGTGTGCGAAATCCAATTTCGGGGGGTAATGAGTCCACGGCGGTTCGGAACAGCATAGACGTCACTTTGTTTTTCTGTTATAAAATTTAACAAGGAAGCACCTTTGATCTATAATACAGCGTGTGTCGCGTGACTCACATCTCTTTTTAAAAGTTTCGTAGCGGTTTAATGAGTGTGTTTACTGTTCAGATTACATCAGTGACGACGACGGTGAGAGTGGAGACTGGGGGGAGCGCGACTCCGGGGAATACCGCAGGTGAGCCGCAGCTGCAGCCGAGCAGTGCGGGCAGTGCGCGGGCAGAGCGCGGGCAGCAAGTAACGAGTGTGTGTTGTTGCAGGTCGGACAGCGCCGAGCGGCCCGCCGCGCCCGCGCAGGTACCGCTGCAGACGCGCGTGTGACGTCACGCGAGCTCCGCTGCGCCTACGCTCGCGACTGTCTGTTGTTCGCGGACACTCGATATTGATTGCGGTGCTTGATACCGATATTACATCGGTGTATCGATGTGATATTTTTCAGTCTTTTCTGTTGAATAATTATTTAAGCATCCATAAATTACGAATACGTTCGAACACGCAGACAGGCGTGGTCGAGGTCATATTTTTATGTTTATTTTTATGTAATTGCTTAAAATAAACGAATATTGAATTGCATGCTGAAATATGTCACCGTCTTAAGGAACTTTATTCTAATCGTTTTGTATGTGGTGTGCGGGCTGACGCTTGCGGAGCTTTTGATGTCGTTCAGTTGAGATGCCACCTGGTGCGCCTGCGCCACGCCCACGCGACACGACCGCGAGGTTTCAGTGGATCAGCCCGCGCCAGATGGGATCTTGATTTAACAGAATAATATATTTCCGCACTAGTGTGATTGCATGACGCTTTGTTTTATTTTTATGTTATATATTATAGTACAAGATCCCAGAGCGATCAGACATAACTTATTTTCACATAGATGAAACTTTAGGTTCACAGTAACGTCTCATGTTCTTTGAATACCTGCGTGCTTGTGCAGCTCGCATTGTGACACCTGGGCAGGTACCAGGTAAGAAAGGTAACTAAAAATAAGAGTTACTTAACCTAAATTTCTAAGGCTGAATTTTATACAACGTGTTAATGAAATAACCCAAAACCTCGGACACCCCAACCGATTTTTTAATAAATTGATATGACGTATAATTATTTATTTTCATAAATTATAGTAAAAGATATTTGTAAATGTTGTTATCGCGCTCCTTCTTACAGATTCGTAGCTCTATCGCTGCGCCGCTGTTAAACGTTTGTTGACACGGGAGCACTATCGTTTGAGGTTAATCCCCTCCTTCTGTTATTAAATAATGCGTATGTTTTGCTTTGGAATAGAAATGTGACTCAGATTATTTCGGGTACCTCCTCTGTCTACTGCGGTCGGGGGCCTAAATGTACCGTAATCCCGTAAGCGTTGTGTAGCGGGCAACATTGTCTCGTTCGACACAGATACACCAAACTGTTCCTGATAAATTCGATTCGAATTCACAGCTAAATTAACGTTATTATCACATCGCGCTAACATTCGCACCATTTCACAATATTGTACATTTGTGAAGCGAAACGCCATTTTGCCGCCGGGAGACATAGATCGCACGCGCTCGCCCTGCCCCGTGTTGACACGTAGCCGCGAAGGAGACATAGATCGCACGCGCTCGCCCTGCCCCATGTTGACACGTAGCCGCGAGGGAGACATAGACCGCACGCGCTCGCCCTGCCCCGTGTTGACACGTAGCCGCGAGGGAGACATAAATCGCACGCGCTCGCCCTGCCCCGTGTTGACACGTAGCCGCGAGGGAGACATAGATCGCACGCGCTCGCCCTGCCCCGTGTTGACACGTAGCCGCGAGGGAGACATAGATCGCAAGCGCTCGCCCTGCCCCGTGTTGATACGTAGCCGCGAGGGAGACATAGATCGCACGCGCTCGCCCTGCCCCGTGTTGACACGTAGCCGCGAGGGAGACATAGATCGCACGCGCTCGCCCTGCCCCGTGTTGATACGTAGCCGCGAGGGAGACATAGATCGCACGCGCTCGCCCTGCCCCGTGTTGACACGTAGCCGCGAGGGAGACATAGATCGCACGCGCTCGCCCTGCCCCGTGTTGACACGTAGCCGCGAGGGAGACATAGATCGCACGCGCTCGCCCTGCCCCGTGTTGACACGTAGCCGCGAGGGAGACATAGATCGCACGCGCTCGCCCTGCCCCGTGTTGACACGTAGCCGCGAGGGAGACAGATCGCACGCGCTCGCTCTGCCCCGTGTTGACACGTAGCCGCGAGGGAGACATAGATCGCACGCGCTCGCCCTGCCCCGTGTTGACACGTAGCCGCGAGGGAGACATAGATCGCATGCGCTCGCCCTGCCCCGTGTTGACACGTAGCCGTGAGGGAGACATAGATCGCACGCGCTCGCCCTGCCCCGTGTTGACACGTAGCCGCGAGGGAGACATAGATCGCACGCGCTCGCCCTGCCCCGTGTTGACACGTAGCCGCGAGGGAGACAGATCGCACGCGCTCGCTCTGCCCCGTGTTGACACGTAGCCGCGAGGGAGACTGTGGAAGTACGGAGGGCAGCCAGCGCCAGCTCTAGCACCCCCTCTCCCCACCCTCGCCCGCGCTGTTTGTTTACATGGCCTTGGACAGTATCTAGTGTACAGCGTCGTCAAAAAATATTAAATGCGGCATGACAAATAATTATTTTTTGGAAAAAAATAACCTATACAATATGTAACAAAAACCCTGTTGTTCCTTCTACCTACGTTTTAAGAATCGGTATACATACGTAATAAAGCAAGTCATTTATAAAAAACTGTTCAACAAAAATAATTAAAATAAATATTTAATTATTAATATTTGAAATGTTTAACTGATTTCTTACCTCTGCAATTCTGCATGAAAGCGATGCCGCGAAATCAGAAAATAGGTAGAACATTCCCGCCACTCTCTTTGATCGGTGCCGCTGCGCCCGTGCACCCGCGCCGCTCTACCTATTTTTCTGCACAAGTTCGCGACCTTGTCAGCTGTTGTTTATCACTGAACACGAATGAATCTTTGAAAATGTTGGTTTACACGGTATTTGCACAAGCACAATTATTGATAATGTTAAAACTACATTATTTTAACACTTTTACATAAAAAGAAAAAAAAGTCACCGCGTCTGTCACATAAAACCTTATGTAGGTACCTACTTAATTTATTATGATGTCTACTTGACGGCCACGGAGATGCTGTTCAATATGACCACCTTGTACCTCGACACATTTGTTGCAACGCCTAATCATATTTTCACGTACACTTCGCAGAACGGACGTATCGGACTTGATGTGGTCAAATGCTGCTACTATGCGTGAACGCATTTCGACCTCCGTATCACACGATTTTTTGAACACCTGTTGCTTAACAGTGCCCCAGAGGAAAAAATCTAATGGCGTCAGATCAGGTGATCTTGCGGGCCAATTGATGGGTCCACCGCGACCAATCCATCTCTCTCCGTATTCAACATCTAAATAGCTTCTCACAAGGCGGGAGAAGTGTGGCGGCGCGCCGTCATGTTGAAACCACATACGTCGCACGATATGGAGCCCTAATTCCTCAAGTTCATCACTCAGCTGTTCTTGCAGGAAACGAAGATAGTTGGCGCCGCTCATTGTTTGGTCTAAAAAACAAGGTCCAATAATTTTGTCACCAATAATTCCAGCCCAAACATTAATCCTCCACCGATGCTGGAAGTGACTTGGTTTAATAGCATGCGGGTTTGTGATCGACCACACGTGCTCATTGTGCGAATTGAATACACCTGTTCTAACAAATGAGCACTCGTCGGTGAACAGTATCCAATTCAAGAAATCACTATCTTGTTCGATCTTGTCGAGTACCCATCTACTGTATTCTATTCTTGGCTCATAGTCGGAGGGAAGTAGTGATTGGACGCGACGATAGTGAAATGGGTGCTGGCCATCTTCTTTGAGTACTCTCCAAACGCGCATATGGTTTACTCCTAGTTCTCGTCCCACTGAGCGCGTACTTCGCGTTGGATCGTGCTCAAACAAATCCAGGACTTGCTCCTCGATGTCACTGTCTTGAGTCCTCGGCCTGCCTGCGTCAGCTCGATGTTGGTCTCGTCCGTGCACACTGCCGGTATTGTACGTACGTATGTGCAAACGTTGGAATGCCATCGCCGACGGTAATGGTAGACTCGCAAAACGTTCTTGGTAGAGTCTGCGTGCTTCTGCATAATTGCAGTCACATTTCCCAAGACACATCAACATGTTAAAATATTCTACGTTAGAATAAGACATGGTTAACGTTAACGTAAAAAAACACAAGTCACTCACTCACTACGTAGGTCAAACTCAACAATAACATCCGTTCGGAAGTAAGCTGCGCGGGAGACTAAGGAAGTGATTCGCAGGGCGGCGGGTGGCGGGGTAAAGGGGTAGGTAGGCACGTGGGGTAGTACTGACCCGCGGGGCACGTGCGCCGGCCGCGGTAAGTTTTGGCGGCATCTTCTGTCGCATCAAAGAAAGCCGCCGAGCTCGTAGGCTATTTAGCGAAATAAAGATATACTTGTAAAATCAGATACTCCAAACATTTTTTTGAATGTGTCGTTTTTAATACTTATTTGATTTTGACCTCTCCACTAGCCAATGTTGATTTTTTAAAAATTATAATTTCATCATTGTTGTGCTCGTAGGTAAATGTATACGTTCCTAAAAGGAACAACAGGGTTTTTGTTACTTATTGTATAAAAAAATATTGTATTCGATTTTGCAGCCGATTCTAAACAAACTAGTTTCAGCTTTTGGGTTATTTCATTAACACATTGTATATGTTTTGTAGAATATTATTCTAAAATAGTATCATAAGTGTCAGACACTTTCCATGGACCAAAACTTTTGTCAGACGCTTTAAAGCTCCACAAAAAATAAATGAACTTTACTTATTTTTACATGTCTGATTTTTAAATATGACGGCGTAAGCGATGGCTGAGCGATAGCGCCGTTGGCATTAGGGTTCGGTGGTACCGGGTTCATGACGAAATGTTAAAATAATAGTTTCGGTTCACAAAAATCACAGTTTATTATTTAACACAAATTTAATAAATAACACTAACAAATAATCTCCACAAAATGGGCAAACCGACAGTTTCATATTAGACAAGTGCCTCGACCCGTGTCTCAAAGTGAACTGCCAACTTTTCGCTCCGCACTTTCCAACACGACTCTGTCCACGTACCGTCATTCAAAAAAATAACAAATGACGTTACGGCGTTTGCCCTACTACTACAGTAATCAATTGAGTGACTTTTATTAAAATGATATCGTTATCCACGACACGGACAGCCTGACATGTTACACGTCCTCGAGTATTACAGTATCTGTAACAAAATAACCAACTTAAAAGCGTCCGCGCACACTCGGCCAACCTGACCGTGCCGTTACATTACATCAACTACAAGTACGTGTTTATAACCAAATAAACTTCTAAATAGTCTAAGCTAAACACAAAAGGTTCCTCTAAGTCTCCTAATTATCGAATCTCAATTCATCACATCATCAACGCAATAGATCACATACATCAATAGCCCGGCTGCCCCAGCAGCTAGTGACAATTCACTATTGTCACCCATATCGTCATCACCTCATGTGATACGACCAACACTTCATCTAGAGTCCCAGACTCCCAGGTCAATACATGACCACACAATAGTCTCTTCCGAGACCCGGGTCCTCGCCACACCACTAGCTGCCCATCGCTCCCTGAATAACTACCAATAGTCACAGTTACGACTACAGACTAGTGCGTGCAGTGCGACCTAGCTATCGTATGTGTTCTATTTGCTGGTGGAGGCACCCTCCTCACCATCTTCTACATCAGGCAAATCTAACTCAACTGGTACATCACTTAGAGGAATCCTTCGCTTGCGTTTCCGGTAACGATATTATTGTAAACTACAAAACTAAATAATAGATGGCGCTGTTCGCTGTACTGTGGTGCCATCTATCCACGACACGGCCATCTCTGACTAGCACCCATCCTCGGGTGTAGTACCTGTGGACAAAATATGCTCACAGAGTAAACTAGCTCGGCTATCCTGCCAATACGTAATAACTAAGGTAGCTCGGCTAACCTGCCAATACCTAATAACTAAGGTAGCTCGGCTAACCTGACCACATCTTTAAGGAAAAGCATAACTTGAAAATAACAGTTGTCAAACAAAAGGTTCCTCTAAGTCTCCATCATATTTACTCAGCAACTAAATCAACTTCGATCACATACAACGCTCATGGCCCAGCTGCCGCAGCAGCTAGTGACACTTATGCCACCCATATCGTCATCACCTCATGTGATACGACCACACACATCACATAGAGTCTGCGACTCCCAGGTCAGTACAAGACCAAAACAACAATAGTCTCCATTGAGACCCAGGTCCCCGCCGTACCACCAGCTGCCCATCGCCCCCTGAACAGCTCACAAGTGAGCTGCAGTTACGACTACAGACTAGTGCGTACGGTGCGACCAAATAGCCATGGTATGTGTCTACTACTCGGTGGAGGTACTTTCATCACCGTCCTCTACGTTTAACTCATTAGGAACATTACTTAGAGGCATCTTTCGTATACGATCGTGAGCGTACTTGTAGGTTCTATTACCATTCAAAGTTTTCAAAAGATAACGATCACCGTCAAGTACTTCTACAACTTTAAACAGTCCCTCATATTTGGGGTCTAATTTAGTCTGATTCCGTTCTTCATTTTGAATTAAAACCAAATTACCAACATCAAATTTTACCAACTTAGCTTTACCTTTATCAAATCTAGATTTTTTCATAATTTGCACTTTTGTCAATATTTATTACCGCTTGCTCTCTCGTCTCGTCAAGGTTAATCTCCGTTTCGGTATCGTCTAACGCTAAAAGATTTAGGGGTCTAGCTACGCGGCCTATCAAAAGTTCGAGAGGGCTTGCTTTTATGACACGGTGGACAGAACAATTTAATGCAAGTTGGACGTCTTCTAGTGCGTCTTGCCAAGATCGATCGGATGTCTCTACCGAAGTCAACATGCCTTTGAGTGTACTCATAATCCTTTCGACTTGCCCGTTAGCGCGGCTTGATCCCGTCGCAATCAAGTGCAAATTTATGCCGTGAGACTCGCAAAAATCTTTAAAATCTTTGCTGGCGAAGCATCGACCTTGGTCAGCAATAACACGAGTGGGTGCTCCAAACAACGATACACTAGACTTTAGAGCTTTAATTGCGCTAGCTGAATCGATTCGAAGAGTGTGATATAAAAGAACAAATTTAGTGAATGCATCAATTAGAACTATGACGTACTCTTTAGAATCGTTTTTACCACTAAGCTTGCCGGTTATATCAACGTGAACTGTATGCCACGGGACACTAATTTTGGGGATCGGATGAAGTTCGGCCTGTATACGAACTGTATGCCACGGGACACTAATTTTGGGGATCGGATGAAGTTCGGCCTGTATACGCCCGGAATGAGACTTAGACACTTTGCAGGTTATACATCCATCGGTAAATTTACGAACATACTTAGCCATATGTTCGAACCAGTAGTGTTCTTATACCCTTTCAAGTGTCTTTTCCCAACCTAGATGCATAAGTGACTCGTGCACATGGTTAATAACCGACCATCTGAAAGCACGTGGGACTATAGGGAGGCAGCGAGTACGATTGTTACGTTGTACTTTGCGATGCAATACACCCGAACGCAATTCGTAAGTCTTGGCAACGTCCGGTGGAAACTGACTTTCTTTAAGATTGGTAACCAACGATTGAATCTCTTGATCACGCAATTGTTCGGCTAATAACCAATTTTGTGATAAAGTAGCGATGTCAACACGCTTCTGCTCGATTTTTTGCATACCTTTTTGCTCAGACGGAGTACTCAATGGATTTCGGGAAAGGAAATCGACATGTGCCATACGACGACCTTCGCTATAAAAGATTTGAAAGTCAAATGCTTGAAGGAAAGCCCACCAACGATGAACACGTGGTGTAATATCAATTTTGTTTCTCGAAGCCTTCAGTGAATTACAATCGGTAATAACTTCAAAATATCGCCCTTGTAAATAATGACGAAAGTGTTTTATTGCGTTTACTACGGCCAGAGTCTCCAGCTCATATGAGTGGTATTTTGACTCGGCTTTCGAGGTGCGTTTACTAAAGTACTCGACAACTAAAAGTTCATTATTTACTTTTTGAAAAAGAATAGCGCCATACCCATCAGCACTTGCATCAGTATGCAATTCTATTGGGTGCTCAGGGTTAACAATAATTAAGACAGGCTTAGTAGTTAAAATTGAAATAATTCGTTTCTTACTAGTCGTCAATAAAAACAGAGGGGACATAATTTGAGAGAAACCTTTAACAAACTTACGAAAGTATGAGGCAAGGCCAATGAATTGTCTGAGCTGATGAATATTGTCAGGGGGAGGTAGTTTAGTTAGGGCTTCAATCTTTCTGGGATTCGGCCTCAGCTCGCCAGCTGTGATATCATAGCCTAAAAACTCTACAAGACGTTTCAAAAATGAACACTTCGAAATATTAAGAGAAAATCCGGCTTTAGTCAGTGCTTCTAAAACTTCGCGCCTGATAACCTAGCCACTTGATCTGCTATAAGAGGCAATGGAAACCGGTCAGGGATAGTATTAGAATTTAGTTCCCGATAATCTACTACCATACGATCAGAACCGTCACGTTTCTTAACCAAAAGAATAGGACTTGCAAAAGGGGACTGACTAGGCCGAATGATATTAGCGTCTAATAATTCTTTAACCTTAGATCGCACTACTTGCCTTTCGTCTGGGCTGAGTCGGTAAGGTCGACGATAAACAGTACGGTTTGGGTCTTGAAGCCTAATTTTCAGTTCACCAGAAGTAACACGTGTACGGGGTAACCCGTTAATAAAAGCATGGGAATATTCATTCAACAACGATATCAAAGGTACACTATTTTGCATATCGGTATCGACATCATTAAAACAAAGTAACCGATTATTTTCATAACTACAAACCGCTACATTTTTTTTTGTTTAGAAATAATTAAGGAAGAGCTGGTCATGTTAATTGTAAAACCTAATTTTAAAATTTCACGTCCGATCATCACACTATATTTCAAATAATTATCGGGTAGAACATGAAATAAAATCGGTAAACAATGACTGTTAATAAAAACGTCGCAAAGAATTTGTTCGGTACAATCTACATTAGCACAACCAATACCTTTTATACGAACTATCGAATAAACACGTTGACCTTTGAAGTAACGGCTAATAGATTGTTTGACAAGAGAGCATTCGGCACCGGAATCAAAATAAAAATAATACGACTCACCGGATGGCAATTGCCCGCAAACACCTGCTATTTCGCAGCTATCGACGCCGATTCCGCTGCTATAGACCGCATGGCCCGCAGAGGACGCGCCGCCCTTGCTGAGAGCTAAGATGAGCGATGCTCCCTCCAGTGGATGTACATCCAGGCAGATGTCTACCGTTGCGCACCAGGCACGTGGATCAGTATCTGGTAGCTCCGGATTAATTTCTGGCAGCGTGATCTGAGGTGCCACTGCTGGTGTCCTGATGGCTTCGATCAGCTGCATCATGTTCTTCTGCTGCATCTCGAACATAGCACGCCAGTGGGAATCGAGTCCAGATCCCACTTCTGATGACGGCGTAAGCGATGGCTGAGCGATAGCGCCGTTGGCATTAGGGTTCGGTGGTACCGGGTTCATGACGAAATGTTAAAATAATAGTTTCGGTTCACAAAAATCACAGTTTATTATTTAACACAAATTTAATAAATAACACTAACAAATAATCTCCACAAAATGGGCAAACCGACAGTTTCATATTAGACAAGTGCCTCGACCCGTGTCTCAAAGTGAACTGCCAACTTTTCGCTCCGCACTTTCCAACACGACTCTGTCCACGTACCGTCATTCAAAAAAATAACAAATGACGTTACGGCGTTTGCCCTAATACTACAGTAATCAATTGAGTGACTTTTATTAAAATGATATCGTTATCCACGACAAATATGTTATTAAGATAACTATTACAAAGTTATATTTCATTAGTCAGACAAGCTGTAGTGACCAAACATCCCCTAAACACAAAAATTATTCAGCCGAGAGAATGAACGCGAGAGAACTATACGCATGCCTCTCAGAGTAAAATATTTAAATATTTTACTGCTTTCTGCATTCGATTCAATATTTTATCATCTCGTATTTAAATAAGACGAACTTCAACATTAAAGTAATCATTAATTAATATTTAAGGAAAATAATTTATTGCATATATTCGGGAAAGTAAATTTATTCGGCGCAATTTTGTTTTAAGAAGAATTATTTTCATTTTATTACAAAAAGGTACCAGTTGGAACAATTAAAACAAAAATCATTTTATAAAAAAAAAAATTTACCATGATTAAGTAAAGAAAGTTTTTGTTTATCCTTTAATCATCGTAATCATCGCCATTATCATTGGAATGTTCATCATTAGCCCGATCGAGATTTATTGTCCATTCGAGACATCATCCTTATCATCATCAGCTATGTTGTTGCTGGCAGCTTCTTCTTTTTTAAACTTGAAGTCTCAGTACAGTACCTGATTCTTGAAGGGACTCACTAACGTCTCCTGGTGATTGGTCACCATCAAACCAATAAAAATGATCTGGTTTTCTTTTAAATTCCACCTATTGTTTTCAGGAGTTAAAATGGTAGGTTGCTTTTGATTTGCATTGTTCCATAATATGCTAGCAATGTAATTAGCTCGGAAGAATTGTTGAAATAACTCAGATTTGCATGGTGGAGAACTGCTAGCATCAATTTTTTTTTAATTTTTGGATTGAACGTTTTTGTTTTTACTTGTACATATATGCTTATCGGTAAACGACTCTGGATCTCCAAATTGCATAAAAGCTTGCTGATATTCATGTTTCTTCATTAATATAATATAATAGTCTTTGTTTAAATTTCTTAAAAAAGGCGGGATTAAAGTCACATCCAGTCAATGCATGAAATCCTGGCAAACTTATGCAACGCATGCATACAGTGCTCTCGCGCTCATTCTCTCGGCTGAATAATTTTTGTGTTTAGGGGATGTTTGGTCACTACAATTTGTAAAATTAAAAAAACATATCCCACATATCAAAAAGTGAACTAAAAAGATGGAAACAAGATAAAAAGAAAACCAGTATCCTTTAAGTACCAATAATAAATAAATGCAGTCGGAGGCATCTAGGATGTTACGAACGCCTTAAAATTTTCCCCCGACTGCATTTATTTATTTTTGGTACTTAAAGGTACTGGTTTTCTTTTTATTTTGTTTCCATCTTTTTAGTTCACGTTTTGATATGGCACGCGTGTTTTTTATTTTTTAATTATTTGTTTTTTATTTTATACCTTTAAGTGATTAAACAATATTTTTGCAAACGCACAATGTGCCACGAAATGTGCTCTGTCCAGTGTCGTCCCTTGCAGCTGGTCCACTGCTTGTTATATATTTTTGTTAAGTACTAAGCAAGCTCTAGACGATGATAGTATACGTAGTCTAATTTTCATGAAAAAAAACAAATTATTACCGTTTTTTAGGGCTCCGTACCTCAAAAGGAAAAAACGGAACCCTTATAGGATCACTTCATTGTCCGTCTGTCCGTCTGTCTGTCTGTCAGTCTGTCAAGACCCTTTTTCTCAGGAACGCGTAGAGGTATCAAGTTGAAATTAATATCAAATACGTCCCTTGAAGCTCTAAAAATCAAGCTTCCAAGTCAACGCAATAAAAAATACGGCGATATAAGCGACATTATTGCGTCATATTTCGATACTCGCAAATAAATCAAAACCTATAGGGTACTTCCCGTTGACCTAGAATCATGAAATTTGGCAAGAGTCAAGGTCTTACAGCACAAGTATAGGAAAAAATCCTAAAATTGTAAATTTATAGTTATATCACATTAAAAAAAAATTGCTAATATCTCGCACATAAATCAAAACCTATAGGGTACTTCCCGTTGACCTAGAATCATGAAATTTGGCAAGAGTCAAGGTCTTACAGCACAAGTATAGGAAAAAATCCTAAAATTGTAAATTTATAGTTATATCACATTAAAAAAAAATTGCTAATATCTCGCACATAAATCAAAACCTATAGGGTACTTCCCGTCGACCTAGAATCATGAAATTTGGCAAGAAGCAAGGTCTCACAGCACAAGTAAAGGAAAAAGTCCAAAATTTTTTAATTTGTAGTTTTATCACATAAAAAATACTTTTTGCGATTACAAACTTACATTTTCAGTTGGAAAATTGACCGTGGCGTATATCGATGTATGGGAGAACATGCTTTTCTATTACAATGTTAAGTTTGTTTTTTTTAGAGATAAGTTCATCCCAACTACGGAACCCTTCATTGTGCGACACGCACTTGGCCGGTTTTTTAATGTACCATGGCTCCCCCTGTATATTTTTTAAATGTTAACTAGCTTATGTTACCCGGAATAGTTCAACGCTTCTAACAATACCACATACATTAAAATCGGTTAAGCCGTTTAGAAGTTATGGTGGATTAAAGAAACTCACAAACATATATCATCACATACATACATGGACCCTGAAAACATAACACTCCTTTTTTTGGGCAGTCGTGTAAAAATAAATAAAGTTCATTTATTTTTTGTGGAGCTTTAAAGCGTCTGACAAAAGTTTTGGTCCATGGAAAGGGTCTGACACTTATGATACTATTTTAGAATAATATTCTACAAAACATAAAAATCAGCCTTAGAAATTTAGGTTAAGTAACTCTTATTTTTAGTTACCTGTCTTACCTGGTACCTGCCCAGGTGTCACAATGCGAGCTGCACAAGCACGCCGGTATTCAAAGAACATGAGACGCTACTGAGAACCTAAGGTTTCATCTATGTTAAAATAAGTTATGTCTGGTCGCTCTGGGATCTTGGAATATTAGAACTATTTATCGTCTGTTGCACCACGAGTACGTGGGCTCGGTGCGACACGTGGTGGCACTCGCCGGCCTGCGACACGCGCGTGCGTGCGTGCGACGCGCGTTTGAGTCGCGTCGCGCGTGTGAGAGTCGCGCATGTGAGAGTCGCGCGTGTGTGCGTCGCGCATTGTGAAAGTCGCGCATGTTAGTCGCGCGTGTGAACGTCGCGCGTGTGAGCGTCGCGCGTGTGAGAGTCGCGCATGTGAGAGTCGCGCACTGTGAAAGTCGCGCATGTTAGTCGCGCGTGTGAACGTCGCGCGTGTGTGCGTCGCGCGGTGAGAGTCGCGCATGTGAGCGTCGCGCGGTGAGAGTCGCGCATGTGAGCGTCGCGCGTGTGAGAGTCGCGCGTGTGGTGCGTCGCGCGTGTGAGCGTCGCGCATGTAAGAGTCGCGCGTGCGGCTGAGCCCGCCGCGAGTCCGCTGTAGCCTCTCTCACTTAGTATTATTGCACACATGGACGCTGGATACTGATTTATTTACTTATTTAGTCCAAGTGCCCTTATGACCTCTGGCCGTGTTGTTGTTGTTGAAATAAATCAAATAGCATAGATTATTTATAGACATTCTATAGACATAGGTCTCCATATCAGAACGATTCTTTCGTAATAGTCGTATATTAAGACCCGTGTCAAACGATTCTAATATTTTTTGAGAAATGATTCGTGGTTCTAGCAGTGTTAGAATCTCGTTAGAGAAATTATTACAAATCTGATGATTGTCGAAAGGATCGGATGTATGAAAGTTGTAATAACAGTAACACTTCAATATTCGCAACATTCGGGACAACATTTTCACAAACTTGTTGGCCGCGTAATTTGTTGCCACTGTTTTGAAGACTGAATTTAGTAATAGAGTAGGCATGCTGCGCAAGTGCCTGAAGGTCGCAGCACACTTGTAACACCCGACGCCATCCCACGCTTGCTTATTGGCCAAATGACGATAATAGCTCAACGAGATGAAATGTGGCCAATGAGTATAAGCTTCATTGATGTCGCGTGACGTGGTGTGTTGTAAGCCTGTTTCCGCCCTTTACAGTTGCCGACTAATCTATCCGTGTACTCTAATTATTAGTTATATGTAAGTGTATGTAGTATGCTATGCGGTGGGCGGTGCCTGTATATGTAAATAAATAAAGTTTTTCACTTGCATGTGTGTGTTTGATTTTGTTTTAACCGCCACACTGCCGCGTTTCCTCTGTAAACCTCAAACAAATCTGCTGTAACATTCGCGTGTTTCCTGTTCCGAGTAAGCCTCTACTACACTTACAACAGACCATGAGCAAACATTTGACTACACATTCAATCGATTATTGTTTACGGTTAACATCATGTATCTTTGAAATTGCCTATTACATTTTTAGGGTTTCGTAGTCAACAAGAAACCCTTATAGCTTCGCCATGTCCGTCTGTCTGCCTATCCCGAGAATCTTAGTACTATAAAGCTGTAATTTGGCATGGGTATACGAGGGTGACACTGAAAGTTCTTAGAAAATCAAAAACTGAACAAACTAGCAAGTTATTAGTTTTATTATATCTTTTCAAAATGGTGTCCATTTACATCGCTGCATCCGATGGATCCACTGAGAAAAGCACTTTGCTCACTCGTCACTTCGACGGCATTCTGAAACGCAGCCATTGCTTGTGCTTCCTCGGCGTCCATAAAACGTTTTCCTCGAAGTTTTTCTTTTATTTTCGGAAATAAATAAAAATCGCAAGGTGCGAGGTCGGGGCGGGTTGAACGAGGCTTTGTCGTGGTGAAGGAGGATCCTATTGCGAGGTCGTTTCTCCCGAACTTCTTCGTGACAAAGACAAGTGGCAAAAAATTGTTTGTGTACCACTCTGCAGTAACTGTTTTTCGATCCTCTAAAACAATTGTTGCGTAATGACCTGTCCTTCCGAAGAACGAGGCCACCATCTTTTTTTCCCACGCTTCGACCTGTCTTCACTTTCGTTGGCAACTTCTCGGAAGGAAACACCCAGACAGCAGACTGTCTCTTAGTTTCAGGATCATAACAATAAATCCAGCTTTCGTCATCCGTAAGTATGTCGAACACAGCATTTGAGTCACCTCCGTTAAATCTTTGAACCATTTCACGACACCAATCAAGACGACGGAGTTTTTGGGGCCTCTGTCAAATTATGAGGTATCCACCGGGCACAAAGCTTCCTGACCGCTAAATGTTCATGGAGGATTTTGTGTACTTGACTCATACCGATGCCTAAGCTTATCCGAATCTGCTGATAACTCACTTTTTTGTCAGTCTCTATCATACGCCGCACAACACTGATGTTATCTTCAGTCGTCGCCGTAGAAGGCCGTCCCTCAGGCAGGTCATCGGTGAGATTAGTGCGACCACGTTTATACTCATTAAACCAATGGTAAACAGTGGCACGAGATGGGGCTTCGTCGTGAAAGGCCAATCGAAGCTGCTGCTGCTGGGGAGTTTGTTGCGCCACTTCTTCTTCCCAGCTAAAGCACTAGGAAGTGGTGAAGGGTGGGCGTTTTTGGGGGACTGTCTTATGTAATTTTTGACGTTCGAAAAGTGCTGATTCTCAGCCTAGTTTGAATAAATGACTTTTGATTTTGATTTTGAAGTCTATCATAACTTTCTTGTTGACTTATATGACATCGAAAGTCATAAAAAAATTTTGTACGAAAATCTCGCGTTAAATTCATGCTAACGTGACACAAACAATTTTCAATTTGCCGCCAAATCATAAACAAATGACAAATGAATAAAATACATACACATTAGACTGATCGAAGACATTACACAATAATATTGGCAAAGAGTTCCATTTTAAAAGTTTGAACTTATTTTTTTATTATATTGTTTACAAGTGGCCAGTTCTAAAAACTTTCAGTGTCGCCCTCGTACATATTAATCACGCTGAGAAAGTGGTAAAATAAAATATTGATTGTAGGGGGGGTAAATATCCCTTGTACGTAAAGTGGGGATGATATTTTATTTTCTCGTCTATCCCATAGTGTGGGGTATCAATGGCCGGTTAAAAATATTGCAGAGTTGTGAAAACCATTTTTCGATTCAGGGATCCGTTTGGTTAATATTATGCTTTTATATCAAATACGTACGTCGGCGTCGACAGTAGATTGGTGGTCAATAAAAAAAAATTACTTCTAAATCAACCCAATAAAAAAATACGGCCATTTATCCGACATATTTTGATACTCACAAATAAATAAAAATCTACATAAAGGGTACTTCCCGTTGACCTAGTATCATGAAATTTAGCAAGAAGCAAGGTCTCAGCACAAGTTAAGGGAAAAGTTGAAAATCGTTCATTTGTAATTTATCAATATTTTGTTGCGATTAAGTAGGTACAAACTTACGTTTGCAGTTGTAGAATTGACCGTGACGTATATCGATGTATGGAAGAACGTGTTTTTCAACTACAATGTTACTTTGTTTTCGGGAAAAATTCATCCCAACTACGGAACCCTTCATTGTGCGTGGTCCGACACGAACTTTGCCGTTTTTTTTTTGACATCATAGGGTTAGGTTATATATAAGACCCCGTTATCTTGTCGCACTGACGCCACTTTTTTGTAGGGATTGAATGTTTTTAATTTATCGACTACCGAAATGTCGATGGTATTGTATCTATTATTATTATGTATATCTCTGTTATACTGACAATGAGTCAAAGACAATTACCTACTACTAACGGATAAAAATGGGATGAAAAAAAAAGACTAATCAAAAACAATATTCTGCAAGATCAAAGAATTAAGCCTGTGACCCCGAAAGAAGTTGCAAAGGAAATTCAAATCACTAGCCTTAAAAAGTCCCCAGGGTTTGACCTTATTACGGGAGAGATCCTAAAACATCTACCGCGTAAAGCCATCGTTAAGCTTACTAGGCTCATCAATGCAGCATTTGTGTTGAAGCATGTTCCTGAGCCATGGAAAGTTACTGAAGTGATTATGATTGCAAAGCCCGGTAAACCACCTCACGAAGCATCATCATACAGGCCCATTTCCCTGTTGCCTATAATATGAAAGCTGTTTGAAAAATTGTTTTTAAAACGCTTAAAACCTATCATAAACGAGACAAACCTGATCTCTGACCATCAGTTTGGTTTCAGAGAGAAACACTCAACAATAGACCAAGTACATAGAATTACAAGCATCATTGAGAGAACACTCGAAGATAAAAAAGTCTGCTCCATAGTATTTTTAGATGTAGCACAAGCTTTTGATAGAGTTTGGCATAAGGGTTTGACATACAAGCTAAGACTTATGTTGCCCAATGATTTTGCCGATATCTTGCAATCATACATTACAGATAGGATGTTTCGAGTAAGGCACGAGGGTGCCTTTTCAGAGTTGAAAATTATTAAAGCTGGCGTGCCTCAAGGTAGTATGCTGGGTCCAGTACTCTACCTGTTGTATACGTATGATATACCAGAGCTTGAAAATAATACTATTGCAACCTTTGCGGACGACAGCAGTGTCGTCCGCAAAGGTTGCAATAGTATTATTTATTATGGCTCATGGTCATGCCATACGGAAGCAATCAGAAAGGTACAAATTGCTGTAAATAGAGTTTATGACTGGGCAGAAAAATGGAATTAAATGAATCGAAGTCACATTGATTTCACCAATAGGAAATGTGATTACCTCCCAATCTTCATAAATGGCCAACAAGTGCCATACGCAAATACAGCCAAATACCTTGGCATAACGCTTGACGCGAAACTGCGTTGGAAAGCGCACGTTAAAAAGAAAATACAGGAACTAGACATGCGTTTTAAAAACATGTATTGGTTGATTGGACGGGACTCCTGCCTATCAATACATAACAAAATTTTATTATAGAAGCATATTCTTATGCCAACAGTGGCGGATTTGCAGTCTTGGCCGCTCTAGGCCCCAGGCCTTGTGCCGCCCCCTTCTCAGAACCCATCTTATAGACTAGGTACTTAATAAATTTACTTTATTGCCAAATTTGTTAATTGCACAATTAAATAAAACATTTAAAACGGTTTTAGGTTTTATTTATTAATAAGTGTTAAGTGTTTTAACATGAGTTACAAAACTCGTCTGCACTTAAGTGCAGCAAAATCATTAATTAAATCTTCGCAATCTAATTTTCTTAAAACATCTGCTGTTTAGCATTAAAGATAGTTAGCATTATTGTTTACTTCAAATTGTCTTATTCATGGTACTGTATGGAAGATTCGTATTTGCATTGAAATAAAAGCTATTATTATCCCGCGTATGAGAAAATTTAAATTGGTCGACAACATTTTGTGTTTGTTTACCTACTTTGGCGGGTTTGCGCATGTAATGACTTGACCTATTAATTAATAAATAGACACGGCAAGACGGCAACGTATTTAATGAAGATTTTTTTGAAAAATGTGATTTATTATGTGGTTCAATTGATTCTGTGCTCTTTATTCTGATCAAACTATTTTCAGGTTTTGCGCATTTAACGTTACACGTTGTATTTTTATACGTAAAAAAAGTGATTTAGGAAGATTATTGCTCTTTGTTGCCGTGCAGCGCGGCCCGCCATAATATGCGCAGCCTTTTAAATATTTATGAACTTTGCATTTGAGTTTTTCTTGCTATCATCAGTGATTTTTTTGTCACGATTTGCCGCCCCTAATATCTGGCCGCTCTAGGCCCGGGCCTACTGGGCCTTAGGGCAAATACTGTATGCCAATATGGACATATGGCATCCAACTGGGGGGCTGTACTAAACCGACCAATATAAAAATTATACAAACATTCCAGAATAAGCTACTCAGGAGTATTGCTAATGCGCCCTGGTATATAAGAAATGACGACCTCCACCGTGACCTAAAAATGGAACCAGTCACGATCATAATCCAAAAATTTGCTGAGGCCCATCACACGACATGTGAACATCGAGGCAATTCAGCTGATAGACCAAACAAATACTAGTGCAAAGACTAAAAAGAACAAATGATTTAGTGTAGTGTAAAAAGTGTTGACATTAGATATGTGTTATATTATAACACATGGACAAAGTGTTTATATTATTATATCAGACTCTAAGAAAGTGGAACGGACTTGTGTAAAGTACAATCAACACTATTCTAAGTTTTAAAATAATGATCACGTAGCAAATTATGTTAGATTCAAATTACTTATTAGTCATATAGGCTAGCGCTAGATTGTAATTAATTATTAAGACCTGGTTCTTTTTAATAGAGGATAAAAAAAAAAAAAAAAGTTAATGACTGTTTATCATAGTTTTTCCACAATAATTACAATAAACTTTATACAATTCGACATCGCCATTGTAATTATGGGGTTTTGGTAAATTCTTTAACTAAGGTTATTGCATCCCGTAAGACCAACGAGGTTATCTACTTATCTTTAATTAAAAAGTTTTGATACCTACGCTATATTGAGATTGAGAGAGATTTAAAAGGCAGAAAATCAATCGCATTGTTACATAATATAAAATGCAATCATCGTTACGAGACGGTCGATAAATTAAAACATTCAATTCCTACAAAAAGAGACGTCAGCGTCAGTGCGACAAGATAACAGAGTCTGTCTATTACACCGACCTGCATATATTATATAGGTATGGAGGTCAGTGGTCTATTATTATCTATAATTTTTTCATCGATTTTCATTTCTCACGAACTGACAGCATTAGTCTTGCCTTGACTGGTACAGTTTGTGGTCGGTGGTCGGTCATTAATTGCATAATTATAATGATTGTGTATTGACTTCCATATGTAGGAGTAAAAGAGTACCTACAGAGTAGATTTTGATTACATGTGACCGCCTAGTGCAGTTCCGCGCAGCGTTTTGGTTAGAGAGAATGATATAAAGAAATAATGTGTAAAAAGGAGATTGAAGATATCGATGTGCAGGTGGAGGTTCCCGTGGCGGAGCAGCCGGGCGGCGCCGCGCCCTCCACGTCCGCGCCCTGCAGGTAACACGCGCCCCCGCGCCCCCGCGCCCCCGCCCGGCCCGCCCTCACCGCCTCCCCCTTGCAGGCGCCTGGCCGAGAGCACGCCGGACCTGGTGCTGGACCTGCCCGCGCGCGCTGCGCCCGCCGACGCCGCCGACACGTTCCTGCACAACCGCGACACGCTCAAGAAGCGGCCGCGCCGGGCCGACGAGCCGGCCGCCGCGCCGGCCGCGCCCGGCCCGGCCCCGGCCGCGCCCGGCCCGGCGTCGGCGCATGGCAGCCCGGTGCCGGCGCGCAACACAGCCCGCGTGGCCGCCAAGTTCGCGGAGCTGACGCTGACGGGCGGCTCGCTCAAGCCCGCGGTGGCCGCCAAGCCCGCGCTGCTGCGCCGGCCCACGCCGCACCCGCAGCACTCGCGCCCCGCCGGCCCCGCCGCCCCGCCCGACCCCACCGGTCCCGCGCCCGACCCCGACCCCGCCTGCTAGCCGCGGAGCCGGCCGCGCCCGCCCGACCTTCTCCGACGACCCTATGTAGTTCAGCTTGTATGGACGTCCTGGCAGGAGAATATCTGTGATGAATCTCGTCCCGAGGATGTCAAGTTGTCATCCTTGCTGTGCTGAGCTCGGTCCCTTCTGTGAAGCGCATATCCGCTGGTGGTGCTGGTCGAGCGGCCCCGGCAGCGAGGCGAGAGTGCCGGTGCACACGATGTATACTAGAGTGGTCCAGGCGTGCGCGGCCGAGGGAGCGCGATACGTTTGTAAGAACGTAATCTTAAACTATGTCATTATTTTTTATACGTGCCGCGGAAGAAACCAAAGTGACCGTCAGTGCTGTCACCGAGCCGCAGTTTATGGACGTGCTGTATGTAGTACTAGTATGTGATATAGCTAGAAGCTCATACGTATTTTTTGAAGTAATTTTCGACCGTCGAATTTTGTAGGTGCATGTAGTGCAAAGTCCTCGCGCGTCGTCTTTCTACCTTGTTGAGTATTTTTAACTTTCGGAACACTTTTATTGTCCTTGGTTCCGACCTTGAAACGGGACATTTACATCACAACTGCAGTGAATGACATCTTTTGAGATAGATACCTGGTTGTATAGGCAGATGATGAGCTAGTTTGACGGCCGCTGCGGCGTTCTTCCGCGGCGCATTATACATTGTACTGTCGAATGTGCTGTATCTACACCTTATGATAACCTCGTACTCAATAAACCAGTATTACACATTAAACGTGTTCTTTGCTAACCTCAACCTAAATGTAATAGGTAGTAGATATCGTTGCGAAGGCGATTTTCGAACTGTACTACTGTAACAAACCCAGTGATTAAAATAACGTCCACAAAAATTAAAACGTAAACCGTGTTATTATCATTTTTAAAACAATACGAACATTGATCACTACAAGTTTTCTGAAAATTCTGACCGATAATAAAATTATGAAATTGATCATCAACAACGTGGCGCTTGTCTTAAACCGTAGAATGACTTTTTTAACTTACAGGTTTTGCTAACTGGAATGTCAAAATTTTCAGGCAACTTTAAGTATACTCGTATACACTCGGCGTCACAAAAATCGCACCTCTTTAAGAATTCCCTTCAAAGTCATTTTAACCCTATTCATCAATGGTAGACATAAGACTATAGGGTCCCTTGGAATGGCAATTTATTTAAATTTCAGAATAAATCAATAGATTTGGTTTATTGTTTACCAGGGAATAAAAAAAGCAAGCTAATGCAAATGATTAAAAAGTTAAATTTAATTTTATCAGCAAAAATTGCAATAAAGTCCATAAAAACAACTTAAAACCTAGTGTTACCCCCCCTAGCCCTGATGACTGCTTCCCTGCGTCCTCTCATGGACCTAATTAATGTGACAACAGTCTCTTGAGGAATGTTGTCCCATTCTGCAACGACGGCATCTTGAAGGTCTTGGAGACTGGTAGGGGCAGGATCACGTGCCCGTACTCGCCGTTTCAGTTCATCCCAAAGGTGCTCAATAGGGTTCAGGTCTGGACTACGCGCCGGCCAGCGCATAACAGGGATCCCAACTTCTTGCAGGTAGTCACTTACAATTAATGCGGTGTGACAGCGGGCGTTATCGTGCATTAACGTGAACCCACTGCCAACAAAACCCGACCCACTGCCAACAAAACCTGCATAATGGACAACCTGCTCCTCTAAGATCTCTGTTATGTACCGATGAGCAGTCAGCGACCCTTGCCCGCGAGCACTTCCAGTCCGAGAAACACACACAAGGTTCGTTTTGCCGTCGATTGACATGCCGCCCCAGTTCATGCACGAGCCACCCCCGTATTCCACTGTCTCTTGAATACAGGCTTGTGCGAATCGTTCCCCTTGCTTCCTGTACACTCTTTTACGCCTGTCATTGCAGAAAAGACACACCCTCGTCTCATCCGAGAAGAGCACAGCTCTCCATTGGTCTATTATCCAATCCACATGGTCACGGGCAAATTGCAACCGGTCTCTCCTATGCTGTGCAGTCAATTTTGGCCCTGTAGCAGCTCTGTGAGCTGCAATTTTCTTCTCCCACATTCTTCTTCTAATCGTGGAGACGCTTACAGAAGTTCTGCGGGCTGATCGCAGTTGTTGTTGTAGCTCAACAGCATTGGATAACCGATTACGTAAAGACGTCGAAACAATGAAGCGATCGTCTCTTTCGGATGTGCACCGTTGTCTTCCAGATCCACGTCTTCGGATATAGCCACCAGCCTCTTGGAAGCGTTGGAACACTCGTCGAACGAAAAAACGACTTAAGTTCAGTTGCCGAGCAACATCACATTGCCGCATCCCTGGGGCCCAATTCTGTAACTTTGAGTTAAGCAACACGCCATTGACACTCTATCGACACACTACAGACATTATTTTGCCACTGTTGCAAATTTGGCAACAATAATTGGTAGTCTGGTCCACTATAATGTTACAATGGCATCTAATGGCCAAGCTTACGGTAGTCTGTAAATATTTTAAGTGTATTTGACAGTTGTTTCTATCGTGTTTGAATAGTGTTTTGGCCATCGAACCGCCATTGTGAAGCCATCGAACAACGAAACCTATTGTTGATTGGGTTCAATTAGTATATTTTTTAAATTTGAAATAATGTGTCCGTGTGTGTGTGCGACTTACGTAGTGAAATTGATAAAGTGGACGTAGAGCAAGCAAGGCTAATTGACGAGCTCATTCCCTTTCTCCAGACACAGCGACGGCGGAATGGAATCCCTGCTGAATTAAAGGTTTGTATGTGAAGGTACCTAAACTCCGACCGAAAACCATGAGGTGATGTAAAAAATCTACGAAAAAAAAATTTTTTTTTTCAAGTATCTAATATCTTTTTATTAATATACAAATTCAAATATTTCGAAAACGGTGCGTCCTAGGCAAAAAATAACCAACATTTGACCCCCCTATGTACCACCCCCGTGTAAACAGCATCCCAACATGAATTAAGGTTTGTTTTGTTATTTCGAATTTTCGAAGGCCCGTATCTCGGAAACGATGCGTCGTGGGGCCATGCGTCTCCGAGCCTAAATGGTTTCTATGGTCAAGGTCCCGATACTGCAATAAAATTGGTAGGATTTCGAAAAAACGTCCTCGCGCCATAGCGCCGCTAAGGCTACACTCATTAAACGTTATTAAACGCATGTTTTTAGTGAAATTTGATGTTTCTAATAATAAAACGTTTTTATATTAATAAATAAACCCATAATATAAAGATTTAGTTGATAAAAATTGGATTTGAAAAAGTGGTAGGTTTGGTTTACCTCATGGTAGATTTTTGATAGCAACACTAAAACTATTGTACTGCCAAACTATCGACATACTACTGACACACTACTGATACACCACTGAAACGCCATTGACGTTTTTGCAGAATGTCAAATTTGCAACTGTGGCAAAAGAATGTCTGTAGTGTGTCGATAGAGTGTCAATGGCGTGTTGCTTAACTCAAAGTTACAGAATTGGGCCCAAATGTCCATGACTATTCTATTGAGACACTACTGACACACTACCGACACACTATTGTCAAGTTGGTTATTTTACAGAATTGGGCCCCTGATTGCAGTGTGCAATGACTTGAGCGGCTTCATTTGCAGTGGTATCCATTTTCTGGGGTATTTTCTTGCTGTAGCTGTTCACGTATGTTCACTTCAAAGGTTGAATAGCGAATGACCCACATTTTTTTTCTTTTTTTAAATGGCATCTCGCAGTTGACCTTGAGAGGCCGTGACTGCTTAACCGGTCTTTCCTGTGGCTGCTCTAAGGTATTAGCTTAAAGCCTCCAGCCAGGAGCGTAAATATAAGTATTATAAACTAAACGACAGCGCTCTAAGGGCACCCCCTGTGGGGTACGAACCTCGGCTTAGGGCGTCGTTGGGGAAAAACAGCAAGTTGGGGACGGGCTGGATCGAAGTTTAAATTCATGATTATTAACTGGGATTACTATTAAATGCTACGGCTCACTCAGCCTCGGGGCTGGCGGTTCGACGTGCAAGGGACGGGGGGAACAATTAATTCTTGAACTTCGCGTGGTACCTCGGCGGCGAGGACGGAATGACGGTTTGTATTTGTGCACTGTACTTGTGGCCCTATTGCTTTCCTGAAGGAGAGTAATGGGGTCATCCGGGTCTGAGAGAGTATGCCTAGGTCGGCGAGTCTGACTAATTTGAGAAGGCCTATAGCTAGCTGCCTGCACAACCAAGGGGTTGCGATGTCTATTTGCGGATTCGAAGAACCGCTTTGTCGCGCGTTTCATGAACTGCTTGATGGTGGGGATTCTAAGATCTACATGAAGGGTTTCGTTCCGAACGAACCATGGAGCGTCCGTAATTTTACTGAGAAATCGGTTTTGAAGTGCCTGCATTCTGTGAATGAGATGAGGACGGGCGTGTGCGAAAGCGGCACACGCGTATGTCATAATCGGCCGGAAGCACGCTGTGTAAATACGCAATTTGCCCTTAAGGGACAACTTGCTGCGTGAGTTAAGAACGCAATGAAGCCTACCGAGAGCGAAAGCGGCGCGCGAACGCACTTGCTTTATGTGCTCAGTGAACGGAATGTGATGATCTAAGATCACACCGAGACATTTGGCTCGCTTCTCCCAAGGGATAGGCTTGCCGAACATTTTGATCTGTCGTGGTAGGTCCGGTCTACGCCGGGGCCTAGAAAAGAGGACCGCTTGGCTCTTATCAGGATTGACCTCGATCCTCCACTTCCTGAACCAGTCACCGAGTCTGTTGACTTCGGTCTGTAGGATGCGGGAGATCTGGTCTTGACTGCGGCCGGTGTAGTAGATGGCCGTGTCGTCTGCGAACAGAGCTAACTGCGCCTTTCTACTTTTCGGGATGTCACTGGTGAACAGCGTAAAAATGAGCGGAGCCAGCACAGACCCCTGAGGGACGCCTGCGCGGATCGGATGAGGGGAAGAGAGCGCACCCTCGATGCGATAGCGGAAGGTGCGGTACAACAAAAAGTCCCGTAAGATGAGCACGAGACGATCTGGCACACCGAATTTGTATAGCTTATACAATAAGCCGTTGTGCCAGCCTTTGTCGAACGCTTTCGCGATATCGAAGAACACAGCACCCGTCATGAAGACCCACATTTAACCCGGGTCGCAATTTATATACCCTTGTAGGGAGGTGCAATTAGTGGCCGTTATAAGGCTTATTTTGACAACATTTTTTTTTTTATAACGTTACGTGCTAATGAGATCTGTTGTGTTTAGGAATTCTAACTAATGTTAATTTAAAGGTCGTTAAACATACTTTCAATTTATACTAATATTAATTAGGTTTAATGTATTCATTGATGGCGGGACATGGTTGAAACTTATTTTCGGAGGTGCGATTTGTGTGACGCCGAGTGTATCCTCTTTTATGTCTCCGTGAAGGAAAGCTGCACAAACATCCGTTTAATGAACGGGCCAATCGTTGTTACACGAAATTGACAGCAAGGTTCGCACGCTCACCAATCTAACTGCCGCCATGCCGGGGAATACACTTCATTAAAATCAAAATCTGTTTGCATAAATCCCTTCGCGGTGTGTTAACTGTAGACAGTCAACACACCGTCTTCAGACTTGTCAATAAATGTCCAACTCTGATTATCGGACAAAGCCTTAATTTCCATCTTCATGGCCTCCTCCCATTTTGAGGCACTTGGGGAAGACTTAGCCTCCTATAAGGAGGTAGGTTCCTAAGAATCTAAAAAAATAAAATATGAAGTGTCATAGTCCTGTAGAGCAATAGGTGGTTTTAAATTTGCTCTTGGTCGCAAAACCATGGTATCAATACTGTTCACTACACTTGAAGTAGCGCCGCTGTCATCAACCATATTATCACTTTCACGACACTCGGAGTTATCAATAGGTACATCCTCAGCATCAGAATAGGAGACTGACGTATCTGAACTTGATGAAGCTGCCGATGCAGCAGCACGTACATCAATGACATCGAAATTCACCGTGGCAATATGTTCCGCTACTTTTCCTGTGAGATTTGTTGGCTCATGGTGAGGCGATATCAGGGACGGCGGACTCGAAGACGTCCGCCGCCCCCTATCACACTGGACCCGAGGTGGCGGCGCGTAGTGTTCCACGCGCGCCCTTTTCAGGCGTCGCGGGGGGGTCTAACACCTCACCCCCCCCGCAGACTTGAGGTGGCCCGCAGAGGCGGGCCGGCACCAGCCGGGGATCACGGAAGTAATACTAGCTCCCAAGATCCCCGGTGCAAGTGTGGGAAGGGAACACCGGGGTGGTTTTTAGTCAGTAAGAGTCTGACAGACCCCTCCGCCCACCCCAGGGCGGAGGACATCCATGAGGATTTTCCACCTCGGCAAAAAAAAAAAAAAAAATGGTGAGTGGCGATATAATGATTTCTCTTTCAAAGGAAAAAGTTTTACTCTCAGGATAAAATATCTTGTAGCATTTTTGTAGTTTCACCATAGCCAACGAATAAACCTCTTCTACTCTTACTATCCAGTTTACGCTGCCGTTGTTTTGTTTGTTTCTGATAAAAGAGCTCATAAGGCGTTTTATTTTCTTGCGAAGTTACTCCTGTTCTATTAATAACGTAGACAGCAATATTTACAGCCTCTGCCCATAAATAAATTAATTAATACATAAATTGTTTTGAACTTGACTCGCTTTCATTAGGGTACGACCGGCCTCTATGATTGTACGCATTTCGCGTTCAAAGGAGACGGGCGAATTTGGGCCTGACGTTACAGGAATGAAATATTTATCAATAATTTTTTTCATTTATTTGTAGTTTATCTCGAAATATTACGCAGTTTTATCATGGGATAAGAAATTAAATATTAAATAATAAAAATACTGACTTCCGATGTTTTCATTTTTAAATAATGTTGCCAGATAAATAAGTTATTCGATTCATCGAATTCATAATAATATATTAATCATTTTTTTATACCATTATGACATTAAATATAAATAGAAACAAAAACAATAAAAAGTGATTCAGTGTTTCCTTCCGTAAATATGTTTAACAAAAACATTTTTTTAATAGTGTAATATAAAAGTAGTAAAATAAATTGATTAAATCGATTTCACAATCGGTCATCATATTTTAATACACAGGCAATAAAGTGAAACTCATGTCAATGTCATGTCAAACGTCAACAACCAAATTTTTCATTAATTAAACATTAATTTAACATTCGCTTCGTTCCTTTTGCTCTGAGCTTGCGGTAGTGGATATTTTCTGTTATTTTCGTGTGATTATTTGATTAGTGTTCTTTAGCGACTTTGGCTTCTTAAAAAGGATTTTGACAGATATTACTTTGACGAATGACCCACGCATTTCTAACAACGGACTTAGTTATCTTGCCTACTCGACTTACCTCAGCCTCATCTACCCCGGTTTCCGAAGTAAAATACAATGAGTGATTAACGTCATCGTTGTATCAACTGCGGCATAGCAACTTGGCGGCGTAATCCTATAGGATTACATCAAATAGAAGACGAAGACGTTGTTTCAGTTTTACAGCAATGGGTTGCACCTCAAGTTGTTTATTTCATTACAAGTTCACATTTTGCTGAAGCTTACTTCATTATTAATCTTATAACAATATAATAAGTATAACGTGAGAGTTCAGTGTAAGAATAACATAATAAGGAGCAACAACGTTGTTTTTGTACAAACCAATAACACCCTATATTTTTTTTCTTCCATGGCGCACTCGAAAACATTTTAGTTTTTTCGAAGTGGTATTCATATCTAAATAAAATAATGCAGTAATCGTTACTGTAACGTCAGGCCCAACTTACTATGGACGTTCGCCCGCCTCCTTTTCCGTTTTGGGCAGTAGTGTACGGGACGGATGTCTGGTGCTTTATACCCTTCGACTCAAATAAACGTTTCAAATCAGAATTAACAAACTCTCCACCATTATCCGTGCGCAATATCTTAACAGGGTTTCCTTCATTTTCGCAAAGAGCGAGGTAAATTTAAATTTTTGATGTTACCTGACTTTTCTCTAGAATAAGCCGGCGTCCAACACTGTTTACCTTCTACACATGCAGTACAAAAATGCTGTCTCATCCAAGAGAGCGACACGTTATTTTTTGCCAATATTTTGTTTATATAAACGAAATTCTGGTGAGCGAGTTTCCTATGGAAAAACATGAATTCGCACTTTTGACGATAACGATGTCAGTACGTCAGTTTTACTTGATAAGGCTCTAGACGTGTTAACATTTTTAAATAGCATTTTAAATAAACGGCCATCACGCCTTGCCAGAGCTATATCCTCTTTGCATTTAATGAACTTACAAATATTTTGATCAGATACCACCTGTAGGCCTTTATCAAGGGCACTCGTTGCAGAAAAGAGATTTACGTTCAGATCTGGAACATACAAAACAGACTTTAAACTAACGATCTTCCATTCAGTGTCATTATACCTAAGCTTTTAACCGGACGCTCCCCATGCCGAGGGCTGTTATAGATGTTCCATCGCCAAGATGCGGGTCCTTCCCCGTAGTCGAAACTATTTTGTCCAACTGATTTGACCACAAGGAATAATTTTCCCCGTGGTCAAACTTTATTGATATTACATCTTTTTAGCACGCTGTATACAAGCAGTTTAAGTATGTACAGTCAAAGATAAAATTTTCAAGTGTCGCGTCGTATTAATAATAAAATTTGTGTGTCGGACTTTCAGTCAACAGAAGGGTCACTTGTTCAATATCTGCCATATAAATGCGCAAAGTGTGCCAAGTCACTACAGTGATCTGTTGGACACCTTTTCCAACGCTAATGTTCATGCCGTTCTGGTTTCTGAGAGTTGGCTCAAACCTCATCTTCTCTCCACTACCTACTTTCTCCCAGGTTTCATTCTTATCCGCAATGATAGAATTGGAAAGGGAGGAGGTGGTGTAGCTATCTATCTTCGTAGCGATTTCCCTTTCAAAATCATTGCCTCGTCTCCCTCACTCTATCATGCTTCCGCTGAGTACCTCTTTTTAGAGGTCTACGTCAAAGGCTTCAAGACCCTACTTGGTGTTGTCTATTGTCCACCCGCCGTTGACTACTTTTCCAATCTCGAATTAGCGCTGGAATCCGTAGGGTCTGATTTTGCACATTGCGTCATCATGGGCGATTTCAACACCGACCTTGCTCACCACTCCCCTCGTTCCCGTAAGCTCCTTAACATCATCGAGTCCGTTAGTCTCCATGTACTTTCACTTCAACCTACCCATTTCAATATCTCAGGCGATGACACTTGGCTCGACCTAATCCTTACATCCACTCCTTCCCTTGTTTCCTCTCATGGTCAGTGTCCTGCTCCTGGTTTTTCCCATCATGACCTCATTTTCCTCTCGTATGTCCTAAAACCGCCTAAACCTGTCCCAAAAGTTCTGCACATGCGGTGTTTTGCGCGCATGGACATTGAGAAGCTTCGTCAGGATGCGTCAGACCTCAGTTGGGAACACCTGGCAGCGGCGACAGCTGTAGACGATAAGCTGCGTATTTTCGATCGGACGGTCCTTGCTCTCTACGACAAACACGCTCCTGTTAAGAAGGTTAAACTTCGGCGTCCTCCTGCTCCTTGGATGACAACAGGGGTTCGGATGGCGATGAGGCGCAGGGATCGTGCCTTTCGTAAATTTAAAAAGGATCGCAGTGAAGAAAATCGTAACTTTTTCAAAGCTGCTAGAAATCGGTGTAATCAGATGATACGCAACGCTAAACGCCGCCATATTCTAGAGAACATATCTTCTTCTTCACCTGCTGATATCTGGAAGTTCCTTGGTACTCTTGGTATCGGTAGACCACGTCATGTGGATTTTCCTAATACGATTGGCCTTGATGATATCAACCGTCACTTCACAACCACTTGTCATTTGGATCCCCAAATGTTGTCCCAGACGGTCGATTTCATTACTGGCCTAGCTAGTCCCATCATAGAACCATTTCACTTCTCTCCTGTCACCTTGGACGAAATTAAAAAGATTATCCTTTCAATAAAATCCAAGGCTGTGGGCTATGACGGCATCAGTCGCAGTATGGTCATTTGGATGCTTGATATCCTTCTCCCTCCGATTACTCACATCATCAACTTTTCTCTTGATTCTGGACAATTCCCATCCCTGTGGCGTATGGCCCATGTCCGCCCACTCCCTAAGATTTCAAATCCCTCCCTACCTAGCCACTTTCGACCTATTTCCATTCTCCCATTCCTGTCTAAAGTGCTTGAGGCCTGCGTACACAAGCAGTTTACGGGGTTTGTTCATCAGAACAACCTTGTTAGCTCTTTTCAGTCTGGATTCAGGCCTGGGCACAGTACAGCCTCCACTCTCCTTAAAGTGACTGGTGACATTAGAGAAGCAATGGAGGATACCAAGGTTACCGTTTTGGTATTAATTGATTTCTCCAATGCCTTTAATGCCGTCAGCCATGATATTCTCCTTTCTATCCTCTGTCATCTTAAAGTTTCACCCGAGGCTCTGGAATGGTTCTCTTCTTATCTTCGAGGACGTCAGCAATCGGTTCGCATTGATGAGAGCTCATCGAGTTGGCGCGACCTGGATGCTGGTGTTCCACAAGGCGGTATTCTTTCTCCATTGTTATTCTCCATCTTCATTAATTTTATAACTCTCTGTCTTCGATGTTCGTATCATCTTTATGCTGATGATCTTCAGTTGTATGCGGCTGGGCGGGTGGAGAGTTTATCGGACGCTATAGCAGATGTAAACCGAGACTTGGAGTCTATCAAAAAATGGTCTGATAGTTTTGGGGTGTCAGTAAACCCCTCAAAGTGTCAGGCCATTGTAATTGGAAGCTCGCGAATGATGGGTAGGGTGGCACTTAGCTCTCTTCCTCCTCTTATTTTTAATGGTACCGTCATACCCATTAATCCTACAGTGAAAGATCTCGGTTTGCATCTTGACTCAACGCTGGGCTGGCAACGCCAGGTTTCTAGTGTTAGTCAAAGGGTCAACGGTACTCTGCGATCCCTGTATCGTCTGAGAAACTTTTTGCCCGCTAAGACGAAGACTATGCTTGTGCAGACTTTGATTTTCCCTATCATCGACTATGGTGACGTGTGCTACTTTGACTTGAATGCGGTTTTGTTGGATAAGCTCGACAGACTACTCAACAATGGTATTCGGTTCATATTTAATCTAAGAAAATATGACCATGTCTCGAGTTATAGGACTGAGCTCAAATGGATGTCCATTCGCCAGAGAAGAAGTTTGCGCGCTTTGACTACACTTTTCTCCCTTCTCAACTCTCCCAGCCCTCCTTCTTATCTTATGTCTCACTTCCAGTATCTATGTTCTTCACACGCTAAGAATCTGCGTTCTTCCAACAATCTTCTTCTACTCTGTCCTTCTCATACTTCTGACTTTGTTCATTCTTCCTTTCATATTCAGGCCATTCTTCTCTGGAATGCGCTTCCTCTTGATGTCAGGACGGCCACCAGTCGGTATGCATTTAAGCGGAAATTGCAGAGTTATTTACAAAACAAATAGCGTAGAGTCATCTCAATTACAATTACATTCTTTTCCTTGAATTTGTATGTATATTTATATATATAATGTAGGTATATAAATATTATAGTAAATAATTATGTATGTATGTGTATTATAGGTCTTTAACCTATTTATGTACTTGTGCACCCGTTTTATTTATAATTAATTATGTTATAATTTAATATTTTTTAATATTATTATTTTCTCTCAATCAGAGCACCCGCCATCTTATCTCTTCACCATCCTTGGTTGACTGGTAGAGAATGCCTAAGGCATTAAGTCCGCCTTTGTACCTAATTGTGTGTGAGAAGTTTAAATAAATAAATAAATAATAAATCGTCATAATCAAATGCAAGTGTCTCGTTTGCTCAAAACATCATTAGACAAAGAAAGCAACTCCTCCGAGGAACCGTCTCCTCACCGGAGTGAATTATTATATACAGACGAAATCATTCAAAAATGCCAAAAGGAGTTAATACACGATGAAATAGATGTCAGCTATTTTTTTAAATAAATAGAGATAGATTTTTTTTTTTATGCTATATTAAAGATTATTAATTCGATGCACCATTGCGCGATGAAACTATTTTTAAGTTTTGAACAAGGTTTTCTCTACTTATTCATGATATTCGTAATTTTTTGTGTTTTAGGACATTTTGTTAATGTATTCCCAACCTTTAATTAATGTTTTGGGAAGAAGTGGCCGAGAAGTACAAAATGCCCATTACGTGTTTCTCTTTTTTTCTTTGTGTTCTTTGGGAGAGGTGCGGTGATAGAAGGGCAACGATGCCTTCGTTGTTTTTCCACTGAGATTTACCATTGAGTTTGGCCTTTTTCCATTGAGAATTTGTGAAATGATAGAAACCGATGATGGAAACCGATTTGGTTTTTGGAATTAATGTATTTGCAGCTGCAGTTACAAAGTCCAAACGAACTTTCTTAGGCGACCATTATGGTAACTGTGATTTAATAATTTGGAACATTATTATATAACTTCGAACAAATTATATTACGGTTTTAATTTTAATCATAACTGTACACTATAGTAAACAAATTGTATTAGCTCGACAGATACAGGGCGGATCGTTTTAGTAAAAAGAAAGAATTAAAGATCCATGCTCAAATTTCTTTAAGAATTAAAGATCCATGCTCAAGTTTCCTTGTGGTCAAATCAGTTGGACAAAATGGTTTGACTACGGGGAAGGACCGCAAGCTGCACAGAATGTTCGTAATCCAAGTCTTTGTATTCTGACATGTCTTCTCGGCTTCTGCACATATGTTGAGTGCTACCACTATCCATATACCATAATAAGTCGTGCGGACTGTTGGAACCCACAGAAGCTATTAGAGCTAGTTCGACATCACTGTTATTCTTCTTCGATTTATTATTTTTGAAGAAGCAATTTTTTGTCGGATGACCCATCTTTTTACAATAGCTGCACTGCTTCGTTTTATAGCAGTCCTTTTAGAGTGGCCAGATTTTCCACACACGGAACATTTAGTCAGCTCTCTACTCCCGTTGCCTCGGCGCTGTGCCACACTTGGAAAATTATTAACAATGAAACTGGTAAGTCTGTTAAACAAGAAAAACAATTAGAAATTATGGTCGAAAACAAATTAGTTAATAATGCAGCTGACGTAGCTGAAGCATTCAATGAGTTTTTTGCCAACATACCTATAACTACGACTCGCTCCTTAAATTCATCCCTGTCTAAAGCTGAAAATCTTTTGCATAGTAGTGTGCCTAAATGTAGTCGTTTATTTAGCTTCGAACATGTAACACCTCATGATGTAGTTAATGTTTTTATCACACTTAAATCTAAAAACACTGGTGATTACTGGGGCATCTCCATTAAACTATTAAGTAATATAATAGACATCGTAGCCCCCTATCTAGCTGTTACTTTTAATAAATGTGTTGATTTAGGAACTTTTCCTGACCTTATGAAGAGTAGTAAAGTCATACCTTTATTTAAATCAGGTAATAAAAATGACGTTGGCAATTTCAGGCCTATTTCTATCTTACCTGCATTTAGCAAAATATTTGAAAAGTTAATACTCAAGCAGTTGCTAAGACATTTGAATATAAACAGCCTCCTTCACAATGAACAATATGGCTTTACAAAAGGTCGTTCGACTACAGATGCGGATGTTGCACTGCTGAAACACATATTTAACGCATGGGAGAACTCGCAAAATGCTATTGGAGTTTTCTGTGATCTCTCCAAAGCCTTTGATTGCGTGCACCATGACACTCTTTTGCGTAAACTACATCATTACGGCGTCCAAAATGAAGCTCTTAAAGTAATAAATTCTTATTTGTATAATAGGTTCCAATATGTAGATGTTGATGGTGTGAAATCTTCCGAGCTACCAGTTCAGTTAGGTGTACCTCAAGGCTCAATTCTAGGCCCATTCTTATTCTTAGTGTATATTAACGATTTACCATTCTATATAAAGGGTGTCTGTGACGTTGTACTGTTTGCAGATGATACCTCTCTTATTTTTAAAGTAGACCGGAATAGACAAGATTTTGACGACGTAAACATTGCACTCTCAATGGTTACGGATTGGTTTACGACAAATAATTTAGTTCTCAATGCCATGAAAACGAAATGTATAAAGTTTGCCTTACCGAATGTTAGAAATTTAGGTCCCAACATCGTTTTAGATAAAGAGGTGCTTGAAACTGTAGACTCTGCAGTGTTTCTGGGTATAACAGTAGATGCCAAACTTCAGTGGGGACCTCATATATCAAGCCTAGCGGGAAGGCTCAGTTCGGCCGCATACGCCGTCAGGAAAGTAAGACAATACACTGACGTTGATACAGCCCGATTAGTCTATTTTAGTTATTTTCATAGCGTTATGTCCTACTGTATTCTGCTGTGGGGTAAAGCAGCTGACATTCAAAATATTTTTGTACTCCAAAAACGAGCTGTTCGAGCAATTTACCAGCTGGGTGCCAGAGTTTCTCTAAGAGATTTTTTTAAGGATATTGGTATACTCACGGCGGCATCACAATTCATCTTCGCCAACATCTTATATGTTAGGCAAAATATACACTTATACACTAAAAACAGTGATATTCACAATATTAACACCAGAAATAAGGATAAATTACGTGCTCCTTTTCACCGGCTTCATAAGGTTCATAACTCATTTGTTGGACTTGGTATAACTTTTTATAACAAGCTACCCTCTTCTTTGTTAGATTTGCCTTTTAATGCGTTTAAAGTTAAAGTTAAATCCAATCTTTGTTCAAAGGCATACTATTCTATCAATGACTACTTAAACGATAAGAATAGTTGGTCGCTGTGATTAACTCAAGACAATGTTCATGTTCTTTCTCCAGAATTAGCGTACCTACTGACAGGTTATATGAGTTCATATAATTGTTTATTTTTATTTGACTGTCTAAGTCAATTTATTTTTATTTATTAGTGACATAATATACTCATGAAAATGTTTTTTTTATGAGTTGTATTGCAATAAGTGGTTAGCTAGCGACCTAGACAATTGATTATATTATTCTTGCCTGAGCAACCGGCAGCAAGTTCGTCATGCTCCCTTAGATGTCACTGCTTGCGGTAGCGTCGGGGGTCGGGTTGCCTCCTTCCCTCAAATATGGCGAGGGGGGTGATGGCTGATCTTTGCGTTATGCTCGTGAACGGGTGCTGCTTGTGGTGACTGGTCGTCTTGCTGACCATGGTTTTATTATTGTTATTAATGATTAACTGTTTTTTATTTTACTACGATGGTGCTAGTTTATCATTTTTGACTTCGAGTTGCAGCTATAGCTTTGTGTGGGCGGGCACGCCCATTATGCCTGGAGGCTTTTATTTAGGTACGTTCTGTTTACGTTATTTCTGCTTGAGTATAGTTTTCGACGATTTTTATGTTTTTTTTTTGGTATAGTGGCGTGTGCTAGCTAACATAAGGCAAATAATCTAATGTTGTGTTGCGTAATGCAAATTCTTTTACATTTTATTGTATAGATTCAAGTTTTATATCTGAACAGACAGCTGTGCTGCTGGGGAGTTTGTTGCGCCACTTCTTCTTCCCAGCTAAAGCACTAGGAAGTGGTGAAGGGTGGGCGTTTTTGGGGGACTGTCTTATGTAATTTTTGACATTCGAAAAGTGCTGATTCTCAGCCTAGTTTGAATAAATGACTTTTGATTTTGATTTTTGATTTTGACAAGTGCAACTGCCACGTCATCTTCAGCGTTAGCTCGTTCTTCATCCAGCAGCAAACGTGGCACTAGCTCAATAAGTGTCTGTTTTTCAACTGGGGCAGACTCCCATGCTGAACGAAAATGCTTAAACCTGTCTGATATAGACATTAATATTTTGGTGATGACTAACTTATCATCAATAGGGTTACCAGCTTGTTTAAGCCTAGCACGAATGTCTTAAAATTTTGAGACGAACGTGGAGACTGAATCCGTACCAAACTGAATGGTAAAGAATTTCTGTTGGAGTAGATGGACGCTTACGACAGACTCCTTCTCATACACTGCCTTCAACTTTGTCCACATCTCCGCTTATGTCTCACACGACTGAATGTGCACGTGTGGCCCATACTGCATTCGCGTGACAATTAGCTCTTGGGCTTTGGCGTCCAGCGCATCCCACTCTTCACATTCTTTTGGTATGTCATTTTTCAGTTTTTCCTTGGTCCCCGAAACGATATTAAACAATCCTCGACCCTTTAAGAGTATTTGAGTTTCAAACTTCCAAAGCGGCGACTTTTGAACTGGTCGATAATGAAACCTCCATTTAAATTTTTGCCCGTAGCTCAAAACCGTTGTTGAAGCAACGTTTTATTTTATAGAACTCACGATTTTCTTCCCAGTAATCCAGATTATCACCCTTTTTTTTTTTGGGTGGGAAATTATCAAATAACTTCTCCCGCTTTGGGTGGAGCGGGAGGGAGCGTCAGACTTTTACTGACTAAAACCCACCCGTGTTCCTTCAGATGCCTATGTGCCAGGGCCACGATATCCCTTACGGACAGGCTCGTAACCCTGGCAGGTAGATTATCAGCCTGGGCCCATAACCAGTTGAAATTTGTGGAAGATAATAGAAGTACTGGAATGAAAGCCTGTAGTATTTTTTATAATATTAGAATATAATTTTATTTTAATACAGTGACGTTAATCGTTACAAGAAAATGAGTGACAATTGTTTTTATATATTTAAAATCTTAAGTCAAATAGGCATGTCTATTAAGAAGCAAACCTACATTTTATTGAAATAACAACAAAAATTTACAAAAAAAAAATGTTGATTCTAACCGCCCCTTCCAAAAGGTAGCTTCATACGGAGAAGAATGGGCAAGAAACTCCACCGTTACTCTTTTAAAATGTTTTACTATATTTTGTATAAGTAAGTACCTACGTTAATTATATAATTATAATATTATATGTTGGCAACACCGAGTGAAGCTACTTCGAGCGTGAGCAGAGTTTTGTTTCCTGGTTATTTGCTTGTTTCGAATTCTGTTTGTGGAAACATGAAGTTTCAGAATGGCCTTTTTTACCGCAAAATTCACATTTTACCGTACATTGAAATTTGAAATAGTTTGTGATTAATAGCACTCTATGGGTTTACGTTGACTTGGGGTTTTCACGGTTGATCCGGTTGTCGTAGTTGCCGTTGATGTTTGGGAAACAGAACTTTGAACTTGAGTTGGAACCTTAAGAGGGCCCTTCCCGGTCCGTTTATCGTCAATGCGAGCATGGTCGAAAAGCTTGTTGTTTCATCCAGTGCAAGTGAAAACTATTAACAAACGAGTGAGAACGCGATAACATTGAACGAAAAATAATGTGCGGAAATTTTATAAAACTTGTTCCAGGAAATGTGTTTTTGAGTAAGCCTTACTAGTTTGTGAAATAAATGTTAGTCATTTAGAATCTTCATTACATTTGCAAGGTTTCTATTGTTATGTTTTCTTAACATTTACAATTTATGAGTACATTATGAACGGCCAAAGTTCAGGTAAAATTTGTGCAAAAAAGCAGATTTTTGCAGGCTTATCTGACTTTGTTTTTCAAAAAAAATATTTTTTGCTGGTATAGAAACCTAGATATAGTGCACAAGATACCTATTGGTTCAAACATTTAAAAGAAATATGTGTTACAACGCCATAATCACGTACGAGCGTTTGTATGAAAAGTATGTCGGGTTGGCCACTCTTAACATTGTCACGAGTGTTGCTGTGGATAAGAGTTTGTTTAACGGTTTTTGCTTTGTAAACGTCGCTCTTTGCAAAAATCAGCTAGTAGTAGTAGTACTAGATATTTATATAAACATAAATTAATTCGAAAATAAGTAATAACAATCAAAAAATAAAACGCGTTTCGCGGCTTGAGAAACAAAAGAATAATGGCGGGAACTTCCTTCGAAAATAATGACGGGAACTTCCTTCGAAAACAAAAACAAAACTTCTCTGCTAACGCTCGAAGTAGCTTCACTCGGTGTTGCCAATAAATAATATGTGAAGACGATGCACCTAGAATAAAATTACTATACCACGATAGGTAAAAATAATTAAGAATGAAGCCTGAAGCCTGATGATTGGCCTGTAGTACTTGCTCTCGAATTGCTGACGTTTAGAAAATTGCTCGTCGTGCTTGGCTGATAGGTACTCCAATTGACCCTGAAACTGATCATAGGTGGTATATAAGGTAACCATTTTCTCAATTCTTATCTCTTAACTCGATAAGTGGTTCCTCACTAAGCTGTTCGCAAGACTTGGTGGTAGTTATAAATTTTGTGAATTGAGTAATCTGCGATTTTAGTGAGGCACGATTTTTTATAGGCTCTTTAAATTTCATTTCTTCGGCTAAATAGAAAGGTAAGGTAAGCTGTAAGCGCTAAAGGAAAGGCAAGTAGGTAAGAAAATATCCGGGTCAATTTTCAAGTTTATTGATCAAAGAAACATAATTTTGATGTAAACTGTCTCCCCCTTTTATTTATTATTTATTTATTAAAACTTTATGCACAAGAAAAACTACACTGTACAAATGCGGACTTAATGCCTGAGGCATTTTCTATCAGTCAACCTTAGGGTGATGCAGAGACAAAACATGGCAGGTGCAACGTACGGGATAGATAGCTCGGAAATAACTAAAAAATACAAGCATAAATACAAATACATAGATAGATAGATACATACATACATACATAATATACCAAAATAAACTTTGTCAGGAGAAATGACGCCCGGTAGCGAAGAAAACGACTCCAGCAAATCACCGCTGAGATGTTTCGGCCAACTTCTGACGAATATGTTCACGTGCCTTCACTTTAAATGATAACCGGCTGGTTGCCGTCCTGATGTTCAGAGGGAGTGCATTCCAAAGAAAGACCGCCTGGACAAAGAAAGAAGAATGAATGAAGCCAGAACGGTGCGAAGGACATCGTAGAAGATGATTGTTGGTGGAACGAAGATTTTTACTATGGGCAGAGCGTAAGTATTTAATTTGGGAAGACAGGTAAGAAGGAGAAGTAGGTTTGTCGCGAATAGAGAACAACATAGACAGAGCCCTCAACTCTCTGCGCTGACGAATAGGTAACCATTTCAAAAGCAGTCGATGCGCGGATACATGGTCATACTTACGAAGATTGAAAACGAATCGAATACAGTTATTGAGAAGGCGGTCAAGTTTATTGAGGAGATCTGCATTCAGGTCATAGTAACACACATCACCAAAGTCAATCATAGGAAATATTAGGGACTGTACAAGCATTGCCTTTATGTGTGATGGAAGAAAATTTTTCATAATTTACAGTTAATCAAGCCACGCAGTAAAATCCTCCCTTGCCAAATTGACTACTCTTTTTCACTCCGTTAGAGGTCAGTTTCAGAGGCTAGAGAGGCGCCACGGCATCCTGTTATATCTACAGGTTCCTACTCAGGATAAAGCGGTAGGGAACGCCCGGATGTCAACACTGTGTGGATTGCCTAGAGAACACCGGTGGAGGTCTGCCCGGCTTGGGCGGAGTACCGCCATATCCTCACGGAGGTGACGCTGGCGGCGATCTCTCGTCGGTCCGGCCTTGGTTCAAAGAGGTTCGGAGCGAGAGTTCATGGGAGTCCGTCACCTCCTTCTGCGAAGCAGTAATGCTCGTGAAGGAGGAGGCGGCAGGGGAGAGGCAAAATTCATGCCCTCACGCCCTTAGTCGCCACAGGAGACGCCCCGGGCGTCGGGAGTTGCAGGCCGATGCTCGGCTACAGTAGGCGCGGGCTTGCGGACGGTGAGCGATGGGTAGCTTGCAGTCTGATAAGGACCAGGCCGGGGTCGACGGCGCGTTGTGTTACACGCGCGCCTCAAAGAGATGTCAGCACCAACTGACAGGGTCCGTTAAGGCCAATGCCTGCCTCGGTTGCGAGTTTGTCCGAAAAGAATATCGTGGCCCTGGCAAAGGAAAAAGGAACATGGGTGGGTTTTAGTCAGTAAAAGTCTGACACGCTCTCGCACTCCACACAGAGCGGGAGAAGTTATTTGATAATTACCCACCAAAAAAAAAAAACGAGTTCAATTTTCGAAAAACTTTGATCATTTTATTCTTAATTTTTGTTTCTAAGTAAAAATACTGAGTTTCGAGTTAATCGGACCGCACTTTGAAATTCTTCTATACAAACTTTGACATCCCCAAATCCCCTGTAAGGGGGTGGTTTGAAAAAACTAAAAATTACAAACTTTATAATTTACTTACCTGAGTGTTCATGCCATGTTTTAGGTTTATTAACTCTTGAAATAAGATTTTTAATTCAAACAAAATTCGCCATTTTACCTCCTTTAAGGTCGAATTTCCAAAAATCCCTTCTTAGCGGATGTTTACGTCATAACTATCTATGTACCAAATTTCAGCCCAATCCGTTCAGTGGTTTGAGCTGTGTGTTGATAGCCCGTCAGTCCCACGACCTTATATTTAAATAAGTTGTATAAGTTGAGTAACATTTCGTTTTGTTTCATCGCAATCGCTTCATTCTATGGAAAGTTAGAAACGGTACACGTGTACTTATATTATTTTTACTTGAATACAAAATTTAGCGAATGAACAACTTCAATACAAAACGTCATCCCCCTTTTCATCCCCTTGGGTTGAAATAAAACAAAAAACAATGGTTTACGTTCTGTTAGTTTCCAACCATAAGCCAAAATATTAGTTATTTTAACTTGAAAAATAATGAATATCATCCCCCTTTTCGCTCCTTAAGGGTTGAAATTCTAACAACACCGTTGCGTTAGCTTCCAACCATAAGCCTAGATAATAAATTTTGTGATTTTTACTTCGAAAATTAAGGACTTTCCATACACAACTTCATCCCCATTTTTAACCCTTCGGAGGTAAAATTAACAAAAAAATTATTATACGTGTCTCACACGTATAAATTATTTTCAATCATCAGCCTAAACACAAAATTTGAAGATCCTAACTTCAAAACTGACGGACTTTCATATAAATTTCCATCCCTTATTTTACCCCTTTAGGGGTAGAATTCCCAAAAATCTCTTCTTAGTGGATACTTACTCTTCACAAAGAACACACCCTCCAAGTTTCATGTCTCTAGGACCAGCGATTTGGGCTGTGTGTTAGTTTCCACCTTTTTTATGATTGACGTGTAAAAGTGTTTGTACTCGTACAAACCTACTTACAGAAAATAAATCATTTATCATTTAACCATAAGCCGAAATAATAGTGATTTTTACTTAAAAAGAAATTTCATTAAAAATAAAATTTTATCCCCTTTTTCACCCCTTAAGGGTTGAAATTCTAACAACACCATTGCATTAGCTTCCAACCATAACCCTAGATAATATATGTTGTGTTTTTTACTTCGAAAATTAATGACTTTAATACACAACTTCATCCCCCTTTTTAACCCTTCGGGGATGGAATTATCAAAAACGCTGAGACACGTGTAAATTAATTTTCAATCGTGAGTCTATACACCAACTTCATCCCCATTTTTAACCCTTCGGGGGTAAAATTAACCAAAAATATATTATACGTGTCTCACACGTATAAATTATTTTCAATCATCAGCCTAAACACAAAATTTGAAGATCCTAACTTCAAAACTGACGAACTTTCATATAAACTTCCATCCCCTATTTCACCCTCTCAGGGGAGGAATTTCGAAAAACCCTTTCTTAGTGGATACCTACTCTTCACAAAGAACACACCCTCCAAATTTCATGTTTCTAGGATCAGCGGTTTATGCTGTGCGTTGATATATCAGTCAGTCAGTCAGTCAGGACTTTGAATTTTATATATATAGATTATATTTTTTGGTTCATTCCGTCGTTTCGTGCAAATAGAAACGTTCCGCAGAATAAAAACAAATGTTAGATTATATGGTTCTTTTTTAATATAATCGAGTTTAAACTATCTCCAGATTCTTTAAAAGTAGAAGGCGCGTTAATATCTTGTTTAGTCACGGAGAAAATGCCAATTGAAATTTAACAACTGGAAGGTGATGAAAAGTGAAAGGATTGTAATGAACTAGGGCGCGATGGTAATGATATAAGTCGGGATGGCAATTAAATACCGTAAAACAGTTGTGAATTATGTTAGGATGGTACTGAACCATAAAAGACGGTAATTTAAAGTAGCTGAATAAATCAATATAATTTCAATAATCACTGTCTTTTATTTCTATTCAGAGTTTTATTTCAATTCAGTCTCAAAAAATCAACTACGTGGAAGTCATATCACTGTTTTTAAATAATTAAAGGCTCCTAAACAGTAGTCCAGCCCATCTTATTAATTGACTTACAATCTAACAACAATTAATACAATACTAATAGTAGGTAACTATATACTTAGATAGTTTTGTTGGCCTAGGACGCAAAATCACATATTAAGTTAAAACAATTAAATACTTCAAAAAAAAAACAATCATATTATTATGAATATCTGACTGGACAATTAACAATGAATCAAATATAATAGGTATATAAAATCAAAATGCAACACTCAAAGTGCAAAATCTCAGTGTACAAACAAAAAACAGTTAAGGAATGCTAATTTTATAAAGATTTGAAAAATAATCAAATATTCTTAATTGTCTACCGACGATCAATCCTCAGTCAACCTTAATTTAGGTCGTAAAACATAGATTTAGCAAAATCAATCATTAACTTTATAAACCTTAAAAAATATTTAATTCGTCACTATCATCTGATCCATCATATTTATTCAAGTCTTTGTTTTCTTTTTCTGATTTATTTGTTTGAATGAAAGTTTCGAATTGCCGTTGGTGATCAGAATTAAAAGCTTCTTCAATTTTTTTTGGGATTAGTTTTTGATTTGGAATCTTATAAAATTTACGGTTTTCCCAACTTATATGTACGTCAGAAAAAATCTTGATTTTAGGAGAACTTGACGCAGTCGAAGATGTAGCTGTAACATTTATCAACGGTGAGAGCTGTAAATCGATTGGACCCTATATAGGTTGTAAGTTTTTTAAAACATCTGATTCATCCAGGTTATTTAAAAAAGTGGACGTATCTATGCTTAATATAGACTGATCGTCTTTAATATAAGTGTATTCATTTTGAACGCACTGATCAATCTCATCAACTTCAACGCTCTCCTCTTCGCTGTAATCGTAGCTTTTAAAATGAAGGAATCCTAAATGCTTATTATGTATGCACAAAATGCCGCAATCTTGACACTCGAAACAACTTAGACTTCGTAAAGTAATAGTTCTATTATTATCAGCGGTCCAAACGACTTGATATACTTTCATTGTTCCTTTGAATCCTGAAATATTAGGTGGAAATATTCTTTCTTCAATATCGCTCTCTGTTACCATCTCAAAGTGTACCTTTGGTATATTTTTGGTCACTAAAGCCCAAAAATCTTCAAAAGAACCAACGTCTCCACCATATTTCACAAAATTATCAGCAGTTCGTTTTACGACTGCACCAATACCGTCCGGAGCTCCTTTTCCATGGCCGGATTCTTGGTAGTTCCATGTCACTTTAGTTATATTGTTGTTGATATCTTTTAATTTAGTGATCATATAAAAAATGTTTTTATTTCTGTATTGGCTAGAGGGTGAATCTGATAAGAAATGTACTATGTCATATGGTACTAGTTCTTGTGCCATCTTTAAAATAGGACACAAGTGAGCCCATATGGCTCCAGCGTCATGTTTCAAACAATTGCTAATCGTACAAAATGATTTGGTTCTAAAAATACCTTCATCGCTGTCCTATAAGGACAGCGATGAAGGTATTTGTAAAGAACTCCAGTGTGTAAGGATACTTGTTCTCTACTTCCTCCAAAGTGGAAGGATTATATCTCCTGATTATATTTCAAGCAATAGTTCTCACTGAAGTCCACGTGCACTAGTATCTCTTTCTCTTTCAAATTTTGTTTCAGTTGTTTGATAAGTTCATACTGAACAGTAATATTTAGATTGTGCTTAAGGAATGTATCCAAAGTTGACTCTAATTTATAAATAATGTTGCGCGGATAATCTTCAAATCTTTTTATTATACTGACTATTTTAATCTTTTGTTTGCCATCCTTCACCGTATATGGCTTTTTCTCTACAACCCACTGATAAACATAATTTTTTCGTCATTTTGGAACTCATGATAATTCAATACTTGCGCAGAGTTCACATGTACGTTCAATACATTTTTGCTTTGCATCACAACAGAGACTATTAATAACATGAGTTCCCGTACTTTTAGTGATGATCTCCGCGTTTTTGAGTGCCTTAATCAGCAAATTTACGTTCGAATGCAATTTGCATTGACAAGTGTCTCGCTCTGTTTTAGGAAAAATCACCCAATAGGGTCTATATTTACAGAACGTCGAACAACTTACCCTGCATTGCTCCTTCAAGAATTTCCCATGCAGATTTTTTTGAATTATCATTCAGGTACCTCTTCTGTTTTTCCACATCTCTCTTCTTAATAAACTCTCTTTTCCCCGCTGCAACTCTACTGTTTGTGTCTTCTTCCAAAAATGACTGGATTTGATTTATCAATATTTGTTTCTTTTCTACTGCTATATTTAACTTTCTTCGGGAAAATGGTTATTTATGAAGCAGCTTATATTTTCTCAATCTTTTGTCATCTTTAATAACCGTAGCCACAAATTTCTTCTTCTCTTTTTTAGGCATAGTTTTATAGCTGTCTTGTAAATTTCGAGATATAGTTTCGCTAAAGAGCAGTTGCTTTTTAACTTCTTCCTTCTTTTCTGGTCTTATCTCTGTCAATACTTCATCAACTTTTTTTTCGATAGAATCACACACTTTTTTAGTTATATTACTTCTTTTACGTAAGCCATCCTTTTCTCTTTCTAGTTTACTAATCTTATCTTTGAACTTCTTTACCGTCTTAATATGATTGTAACGCATACGCCTTATTATATTATTAGACTTCAGTAATCGTACAGACATATTTTGGTTGATTGAACTGGTACCTGGTTCAGACAGTATCACAGGATCTGCTCTGGGATGTTCTTGATTAACATAATTTTCCGAATCACTCTGGGGAGGTGAGTTTTCCACTAATATTTGCTGTAATTTATTTTCTTTTTCCTTCTTTTTTAAGTAGTTTTGTGAGTTTTTTCGCCAACGCCTTCTTTGTTCTCGTTGTGCTCTAGGAGTCATGTCTTTAATGCTACTCGCTAAACATCTACTTCTTTCTTTTTCTTTCTGTAGAGAATATAAATCAGGATCTTTTTTCACTTTTGCATATTTTTCTCGTTTACGTAGCCTATCTTTTGCCAATTTTTCTTCTCTTGATAACTTTTTACGAGTTTTCCCCATATTAGTACTGGATATAATAAAATACGCCATAATAGAATAATAAACTACATATAAAAACACGAGTAAAATGTTGATAATACATTTTTAACAGTACTTAATTCATTTTATACGTAGTAAAAAAAAAAATGAAAATCTTTCATTTCCTTCCAAAACAGTTCATTACCTTCCAGCACAAAAATGGAGGGAACAGACGGTAATGAAGTGGAGATGAATGAAAAATTCAAAAATTTTGTTTAATAACTTCGTTACCGAATACATTAGAAACTCGAGAATGAAATAGGATCAAAATCAATTCGGGAGATAAATATATTAAGTATTTGTATTAATTTGCTTACTCTAGTACCTTGTGAAATTCAAGGAATGTAATGAAATTATTTCTGGACGAAGCACTATCAACAATGCGGAGATCGTAAATAATTATTACAGCGATAGGCGTACGTCCGCTTCGCTCTGTTTGTCGCGGCTGACTGACCAGTAGAAACACTTTGTGATCGGAACCATATTATGGATCGAATAAACCATGTACAAAATTATGAATTTTCTGGGTACGGATGGCGATGAAATTTATTTTGTGACAATTAGAAAAATTTCCTTTTTTCTAATATTTCTGGGTTATTGGTATAATCAAAATACTTAAACAATAGGTAAGAAGTTTGGTTTTTATGAACCGTATTAATTAAAGTCGTCAATTCGAATGTAGACAAATAAACATGAAAACATCCGCCGAGGTCCCTAGTTGGAAACAGAGAGGAATGATTTTACACGCAGTTTTATTAGCATTTTTAATAGATTTAACGAATAAAATGTAACATGAGCGAAACTCCTTTTAAAGTGACTATGTTTTTACCCAATCAGTAAAAAAAAACAAAAAAAAACTTTTAATTCTAGAGTTAAATTAGTCTGGATACCTTTTTTGCACGAAACTACGGAATGACCCTTTTGCATTGCATTACAAGTTGCCAATGAGACGCTTACATTTATAGCGTTGTGAGTACAATATTATAGAAATATAGTCGCTTGGGCGACCCGATGTGCACTGGTCTCGGCGGCGATGTCGCCCCGCGCACCGCACCCCCCGCTGCCGTCGTAGTGGTGTGCCGCACGCGGTACAGTATGGTTTTATATTCTTAGTGCACACGATTGCGTGCACATACTCCGCGGCGTTGAAGCTATTTCAACCGCTATGGTGTTGTGGGCAATAGACACATTTTGTGGACGGCCCGTTTTATAAGGTCTTTGTTGGTGTGGATGTCCGCAACCCGAACAATCCCATCTTGGCCCGAGTACACCTTCATCACGCGCCCCATCCGCCAGTCGAGAGGCATAAGGTTGTCCTCTCGTAGCACTACCAGGTCGCCGACTTGAAGTGATGGTTGATCTCTTCTCCATTTGGTCCTGTTCTGTATAGCTCTGCCATGAACTCCCGGCGCCAACGTGCCCAGAATTGCTGTCGGATCTGCTCGATGCGCTGGTATCTGTTGGGTCTGATGCAATTAACCAGTTACGACGGCACAGACATCAACGGGCGGGCCAATAAGGAAGTGCCCAGGAGTCAGGGTGTTGTGTCACATGGATCAGAAGAAAGAGCAGAAATGGGGCGGGAATTAAGGATCGCTGCAATTTGCGTAAAAAGCGTCGTCAACTCTTCAAACGTAAGGGAGGCACTACCAGCAACGCGTTTTAAATGATATTTGGCGGATTTTACGCCCGCCTCCCATATACCACCGAAATGTGAGTAGGCTGGAAAAAACAAGAATTTGATTTCCTCATTTGACGCGAAATCTGAGACTGATTGACGGCTGGCTTTTAGAGCAAGGTTACACGCTCAGTTTGGCGTCATTCTGGTCCATCTGTCTGGATTCACTTGACTGACGCCAGAATGATGGATGATTTTGACGGTAATAATTTTCATCATTCTGAACCATCAGTCTGTCAATCCGTGGGTTTCACGATCATTCTCCGATCATTCTGACCAGACTGATGGACCAGAATAACGCCAAACTGAACGTGTAACCTTGCTCTTATAACTCTCCCCAACTCATTGTTAGCCCCTACGAAATTCTTCCCATTGTCGCAATAAATCGCGTTAGGCTTGCCGCCACGTGAAACAAACCGGCGTAAACAAGATATAAAAGCTTCAGTGGTTAAGTCACTGACAACTTCAAGATGTAGAGCTTTAGTGGCTCGACATACAAACACGCAGAGGTAGGCTTTAGTGACGCGGTTACCTCGACCCTTTATAGAGGATATCATAAATGGTCCCGCAAAGTCGATCCAACATGTACTGAACGGGAAGCCTGGATTAACTCTCACACTAGGCGAGTCTCCCATTAAAGGCTGTATCGGCTGTCCTCGCAATCGAGTACAAACCACACAAGTCCTAACAATAGTGCGAGCTAAGTTTCTGCCACCCAGTGGCCAAAAACTCTCGCGAACAGAGGACAAAAGTAACTGGGGACCTGCGTGAAATAACTTAGAATGTTCACAGTGCATTATCAATCTAGTTAAATGTTGCTTAGCATCTAATAGAATTGGATGTTTCTTATCATATTTACAATCAGACTTATTTATCCTACCCCCTACTCTAAATAAGCCATTATTATCATAAAATGGATTTAAAGGCAACAATTTGCTTTTGTGATGTAAAGCCTTACCATCCTTAATTATTTTAATCTCCTTTGCAAATGACTCCAGCTGACTGAACTTTAATAATAATGTTAATGAGCCATCAAGTTCCTCTGTTTGCAAAGGGCCTAACAGTTTAACAGTATTCTTTTTACATTAAGGATCGCTGCAATTTGCGTAAAAAGCGTCGTCAACTCTTCAAACGTAAGGGAGGCACTACCAGCAACGCGTTTTAAATGATATTTGGCGGATTTTACGCCCGCCTCCCATATACCACCGAAATGTGGTGAGTAGGCTGGAAAAAACAAGAATTTGATTTCCTCATTTGACGCGAAATCTGAGACTGATTGACGGCTGGCTTTTAGAGCAAGGTTACACGCTCAGTTTGGCGTCATTCTGGTCCATCAGTCTGAATTCACTTGACTGACGCCAGAATGATGGATGATTTTGACGGTAATAATTTTCATCATTCTGCACCATCAATAGACCCGGGCCTGGTCCTTATCGGACGGCGAGCTACCCATCGCTCACCGTCCGCAGGCCCGCGCCTACGGTGGCTGGAAATCGGCTTGCGACTCCCGACGCCCGGGGCGTCTCCTTCGGCGACTAAGGGCGCGAGGGCGCGAACCTTGTCTCGCCCTCACGCGTTCCGCCTCCTCCTTCGCTAGCATAACTGCTTCGCAGAAGGAGGTGACGGCCTCCCATGCACTGTCGCTCCAAACCATGGCCTGAACCAGGGCCGGACGCGAGAAATCGCCGCCACCGATCACCTTCGTGAGGACACGGCGGTGCTCCGTCCAAGCTGGGCAGACCTCCACCGTATGCTCCACCGTGTCCTCCGGGCGATCCACACCGTGGTGACACCCGGGCGTTTCCTCCCGCTTAATCCTAAACAGGAACCTCCCGAAACATCCATGTCCGGTGAGGACCTGCGTCAGGCGGAAGGTGAGGACGCCGTGGCGCCTCTCCAGCCACTCCTCAAAGAGGGGACTTATCGCCACAATTGTGGCGTGCCCAGCGCTGGGTTGCGACAATCGCACTCTCCATGTCGCCATGAGATCCCTCCGGAGCTCCGTCCGCTGTGCCGCGATTTCTTGCGGCAGCGGAGTTATGCCCCGGAGTTTCGCCTCTTCGCGCCACACCCAAATGTGCGCGAGGACTTTCGCCTCCAGATCCCATGGCGGCAGTCCGGCAAGGAGGCTCGCCGCCTCACGGGAGACCGTGCGGTAACCCCGTACCATCCTGATGGCCATGACCCTTTGGGACGCGTTCAACCGCTGCGCTGGTCGCAGCCTCAGAGAACGTGCCCACACCGGTGCCCCGTAAAGGGCCATGGACCGCACGATCCCCGCGTAGAGCCTCCGGCAGGAGGCGTTTGGACCCCCCAGATTGGGCAGAAGCCGCTTCAAGGCAGCCCCGGCCCGCTCCAGTCTGGGAGCCAAACGTCGGAAGTGCTCGACGAAGTTCCACCGGCTGTCGAGGACGAGTCCCAGGTACTTCATCGTCGACTCGACGCCGATGTGAACCCCTCCCGCCGTTATCTGGGAACCCGACAGTGGCGCGTTCCGAGGACCATAAAAGCACATGGCCTCGGACTTGTGCAATGCCACCTCGAGTCCCAATTGCCGGATCCTATCGACGATTGTCGCAACCCCATGTGCCGCCAGTTCGGCCGCCGCCTGATGTGAACTCCCTTGTGCCAGGACTAGCGTGTCGTCAGCGTAGCAGACTACGCTGACGCCACTAGGGAGGTCGGCGCGCAGCACCCAGTCGTACCCGATGTCCCACAGATGCGGCCCCAGGACCGATCCCTGTGAGACACCGCACGACATCTCTCACCTGTTCCACTCTCCGTGGTGACCGGGGTAGATGACGGCGCTGTCCGTCAAATAGGCCTCGACCACACGACAGAGGTAGGTCGGCATCCGGTGATACTGAAGTGCCTCCCTAATGCAACTCCAGGGCAAGGTATTGAAGGCATTGGCTATGTCAAGAGACACCGCCAAGACGACCCCACCCCGGGCAACAGCATCCCCCGTCGTGAGGGCTGGAACGCGCATGATGGCATCCACCGTAGAGCGCCCCTTACGGAAACCAAACTGGCTCTCCGCCAAATCCGGCCCACCCGCACCAGCCGCCCCACAAGGCGGTCTGCAATTACTCTTTCAAAGAGCTTGACCACCTCGTCGAGCAGCACGATGGGCCGGTAAGCGGACGGAGAGTCCGCCGGGCGCCCTGGCTTCTTTATGAGGACCAGTTTCCCCGTCTTCCAACGAAGTGGAAACTGGCCCCTCTCCAAGCATGCGCTTAGGAGCCCCCTTAGTCGAGGCCCGAGAGCCTCCAAGGTCAGAACCCAGGCTTTTCCAGGCAAGCCGTCGGGTCCTGGGGCGGTATTTTTGGCATTCAGCCTATGAACCACCACTCTCATATCTACCTCGGTCACCTCTGGAGCATCGTCGTCGTCGGTGTGGTCCGCATCTGGCACCGCAGGAGGCGGAGCCATGGGCGGGGGAGTATGTTCCCCTCGCGAAGGGAACAGAGCGCTCACCACGTCCTCCACGAGCTGGGGCCGGAGACTCTGCGTCAGCGGGGGAGCCCATGGGCGGAGTTTATCTCTCACCCATTTGTAGGGGTGTCCCCACGGGTCTCTGTTGAGAGTCTCCAGCGTCTCCTCGCGGGCCAGTCCTCTGGCCCGCTGGATCTCTGCTCGGAGGGCAGTCTTCGCTGCTCTGTACCCCTCGTATAGCTCCGCCAGTATGGCTTCCGTGTCCGTCCTCCGGACACGGAGCCTGTGGTGCCTGGAGTACCAGTGGCGCGCAGCAACGCACGCCTCGCGTAAAGCGGTCAGCTCACGTGACCACCAGCATACCTGGCGCCGAGCACGTCCGGGCTGGACCCGGGGCATTGCCACGTCACATATTTCGGACATGGCCTCCCGGAACCACTCCGCCTCATCGTTGATGTCGGCAGGCCTGTCTGGTGATGACACCCAGGCCTGCACGATCGAGGCTTCCAAGAGGAGCTCCCGGTCCAGCTGCTTCAGCGCCCACCGCGGACCACTCGGGGTCTGTCAGACCAGCGCGCCTGAGGTCTGGTCGGAGACGTTAAACCGGATATATCGGTGATCGGAATACGTCTTCACCTCCTCCACGACGCGTCGATGACACGTGGCGACAGAGCGGGGCTGGCGAACGAGATGTCCACCACTGATTCACCCCGCATCCGCACACACGTGGGGACAGAACCCCGGTTTAGGACGACCCGGCCTGTCTCCAGGGCCCAGTCCTCCACCATCCTGCCCCGTGTGTCCGTATACCGGGAACCCCAAGCCACGTTTTTGGCATTGAAGTCCCCGAGGAACCCCCCGAACACGGGGAGGGGATGGTACCCGATGACGACGACTCTCAGCTCCCCAAGGGAGTTGTGGAACTCGGCGAGAGTTCGGTTCGGGGAGAAGTAAACTCCTACCACGACAATCTCCCCGAACCGTGCTGCCACGCAACCCTGTCCCCTCTTGACGGCCTCGAGGGACGGGGTACCGGCGGCGGCCGATGAAATTAGGGTCACTGAGCCGCTCAGGTCCTCCACCCAGTCATCCCTGGGCGGGACAAAGTACGGCTCAGCGACCACGGCGATGTTAATCGACCACTGCGCCATGCTCTGGAGCAACAGATCCTGAGCGGTGGTGCAGTGGTTGATGTTCGCCTGGAGGAGGCGTAATGGGGCCATTTATTGGCATTCCATATCAGCCTCCTCCCGGGCCCTCTGGGATGGCCCTGCCGCGGTGGTAGCGGCGGCAATGACGACGGTGGAGGCGGCAGCGGCGGCGGCAATCGTGGCGGCTGCGGCGTTGACGGCGGTGGCGGAGGGCTTGCCCCTGCCCCTGGGTTTGGTAGGTGGAGCGCAGGCCTTGCTCCCAGCCCGGTGATCGGCCGGTTTGCCAGCCGCCGCACAAGCAAAACAATGCGGCGTGGCATTGCACGAACCGGCCTTGTGACCGGGCTGACCACAGCGGAAGCAATCGTTGCTGCGGTCAACCTCCGAGGTGCAGTGTGCTTCCACGTGGTTGCCCACCCGGCAGCGGAAGCACTTCAGAGGCCTGGGTTCCAGCAGTTTTACTTGCGCAGATACCCAGCCCTACCGGAGCCTTCGGCCCTCCCCGGCTATTTTACCAAGTACCACCATGGAGTCAGTCCACATGTATATTTTTTTAACATTGCACGGAACTGACTTTAATACTTTAGTACATAATTCAGCTCCTGTTAAGGCAGCACATAACTCTAACCTTGGAATAGTAAGTGTTTTAATTGGTGCTACTCTTGTCTTCGCACTTAGTAGCCTAACAATAACTGTATTATTATTATTAGAGCACATATAGAGACACATGCTCCATAAGCTTGTTGTGATGCATCAACAAAGCAGTGCATGTCCACGGACTGACCATCTAAATTGTCACCTAAAACATTGCGAGGTAAGACAATATCTGACAAGAAATGTAATTTTTTTATAAACCTAAACCATTTTTTAACATAAAGTTCTGGTACTGAGTCATCCCAATCCAATTTGAGAGCCCATAAATTTTACAATAATATTTTTACCTTGATAATGCAACAACTAACCAATCCCAATGGATCAAATAGCTTACGCGTAGTAGAAATGATTATTCTTTTTGTAACCTTATTAGAGATTTCATTGCCACTAGGAAAGTGTAATTTGTCTGCCCAAGGTGACCATTTCAACCCTAAAACAGTGGCTTCATCATGAAAGGTAAGGCAATTAGTAGACTCTGAATTATCTTCAAGTATTTTAGGACAATTTGTTCTAAACTTTCTTAATGGAAAAAAGCTGCATTTAAAGCCTGTGATACACCTAAATAGATGTGCTTTAATTCGTCCTCACAAGAGGCACCAGTTATCAAATCATCCATATAAAAGTTATTCTTTCTTACCTCAGCAATAACCTTATCTCTACATTGGCTACCTAGCTCAAACAGACACCTGGTACTCAAAAATGGAGCAGATGCCATTCCATACGTTAAGGTTTTAAGGCGGGGTTCTTCGAAAAATCGTCGTTTTCGAAGAACCCCGTATATAACCAGGATTAAAATATTGAAAAAAATATATTACACATTTCACACTTCGATCTAGATATTTCGGCCGTGCGATTCACGATTACTTGCATTTTACTGCATCCAATTGAATCGCAAAGATACGTCTAAATTATGGTCTAATTATCATTTCATTTGAGTTATACGAGTATTAGACTTTGAACAATAAAACTTATACCATAATAAAGGTCGTAAAAAATGTGATATTTGTCGGCCGTCATAATTTCAAATATGAAAATACCTATAACACTAATTCCAAAATAAAGGGTTTTCATCTTTTGATGCGCTCGCTTCGCGTGCTTTAGTCCAGGTATGGGCAACCTTTGACATGTTGAGCACCAAACTTTAGCGTGCAATTACGTTCGCGGGCCGCGTTTAACAGTACTTAGTGCATTTTAAAGTAGTGATAATATTTTTTGCGATAGATATTAGACATGAAATAATACGACAATGTTATTATAGTACAATTTATTAAAATAACAAAATGAAATTTAAAAAAATGGTACATTATAATTAAATCGTTAAATTTGCAATTGTTACAAACTACGAAAGTTGAATACACCGAAATCAATGAGACACTTGAGCTTGAATTTGGGAAACTAATATTTGGATTCATTCCACTGATACAAAGACGTAAAGAATTTTCCAAATTATCGTCAGTCAGTCTTGTACGATGTGTTGATTTATTAACTTTCATAAATGAAAAGAACTGTTCGCATTTATAAGTACTGCCAAATGCACAAATCAATCTTCTTGCGAATTTTCTAAGCTGCCGAAAATTGTCTTCTTCTAGGTGTTTTTTGTAGAAATCGCACAACTCTAGTTAATCAATCGCCTGAGTAACGTTATCGCTGACTAATGCAGCGGATGCGCTCGTGCGTCATTAACAAACTGCACAATTGCAGATTTGCGGATTATAGTAATAAGTTTTAGTTAATAGAAATATAATAATTGTAAATTAGTCTGATAGAACATTTCAATCAATAACCATTGTTTTAATTCAAATAAATATTTTTTAATAATAATCTCGTTCGCCGTTACTTAACTGGCGCAGTCGGTAGGATCGCGGCACTCTAATTCGAATACAACTCTTCGGTAAGAGTGAACGGTATCTATCGTTATCTTCGCGATCGCAAATTGAATCTACGAAGGCGAGCAACCTGCGGGAGTCCTGGAGAATTGGAAGTCCTGCTGTTCTATAAGGCCCGGATAGAAATGCAGAAGATACTGTGGTGAGTGCTTGTTGTATATACCCAGTTCCCCATGCTATATTTCCTGCCTTATTTTTATAAATGTTACCTGTGTGATTGTTTATAGGCTAAAATCGCTATAGGCAAATAACATTAGTTATATGAATTTATTACATTAATTTTAATTTAGGTGTTTATGTATGCATGCTAAAATCGCGGTTTACATTTCGCATTTCACAGCAATCAATTCTGTAACAAGAGATATTTACTCGGTTACATATTCGCTATAATCGTGATTCGTATAACATAATTAAAATAACTTCAAGCTAACTTCTTAGAGAGTAGGCAGTATTAGGTATTAGACATAAATAGTATTTTAAAGTGAATTTGAATTGATTCCTGCTGTGCAACTAAATCACGATGGCTATGGCAAGTATTGATCTAGCGACTTTTAAGTTCGTTTCAGAGCTGTTGCCAAAATACGATGGCAATCCTAAAACATTAAATTAATTTATTAGAGAAGTTGAAAATGTGATGCTATTACTGGATCCACAAGTTAGCGTGAACCCTGCTATTGTTAGTTTAATTAAAAGCAAATTAAGCGGTTCGGCGATCAGTGCAATAGCATCCGAAGAAACAGTTGATAGCTGGCAGACAATTAAGGCTGCGTTGACGCGTAGATTAGGTGAACCGCGTAACGAAATACAGCTGTTGCAAGAACTAACGCGTTTGGGTCGTAATAAAAATGAAGACGCTGAGACGTTTGGTAAACGACTAAGGGAAATTTTAGACACCTTATACGTATAGTAGGTAGGCATACGGATAAGTCATACTATGAGAATATGGTCATAGCCAACCATTTGGACTTTCACGTTTCTATTGGCGTGCGAATTGCGCAACCTACAACTCTTGAAGCAGCTATAGTAACGGCTAGGCAAGAGGAGACACGTGTGGCATTAAATAGATTCAATAATAGTTTTAATGCACTTTCCATCCAAAACAAACCTAAAGAATACCCAAGCCAAACCAAACGGTACCCCAAAATAATAACTTTGCCCCGCGTAATAGCTGGAGCATAGATCAGAGACAACAGAGGGGTCAAGGCTTACCCCAAGAAAGACCTGCTTCAGGTAACGTAAGACCTAGTGGTTATGGTACTGTCAGAAACTCAGGTAATTTTAGATCTCAACCGAATATACCTCGCCAGCAGGTGAACCCGCCACAAAAAGTGTCCGACGTCCCCATGAGATCGGTAAGTAAGCCCGAAGCACCGCGTTTTGCTCCCGAAGAAATGTTTTGTACACAGCACAACCAAGACCAGTGTTACCCTGACTACAATGCCTACTATGAAGGTGAGTATAATAATAATTTACAACTTAATGGTGAAGACTACAGCTACACGCAGGAAATGCCTGTGGATGGACCAAGCCATCAGGATTTTCCCCAGGACTAGGAGCCATTGAACCAAAGCTAGTAAAGCCTGTTCAACTCAACAACCAAGGTCTTTACCTTGGTTGTTGAGTTGAACAGGCTTTACTAGCCACTTTACTAACCATCTTCCTTATATAGAGTTGCCGGAATTTCAAGGTAATTTTTTATTAGATACTGGAGCTTCGCGCTGTATGATATCACCTGACGCGTAATAGCTGGTACTAATCTTGAACACTGCGTTGAGCGCGAGCCATTTCAAGTAAAAACTGCGCATGCTGTTACTAGTCATGAACATGTTGCTATTCTACCTTTGCCCCCACAGTTTAAGACAGACATATATCATAAATTTTTACTATTTTTGATTTTGACCCAAAGTATAAAGGACTAATAGGGATGGACTTGTTAAAAGAATTAGGATGTAACATAGATTTTAAAAATAGGTTATTGCGAACTTATAATACCGAAATACCAATTTATTTTGATTATCCAGTAAAAAGACTCAAAATCGAACCTAATTGCGAAAAGTTTATAACAGTAAAAACGAATTGTATGGACGGTAACTATATTTGCGACGAGTTTAATTGGTTTAAAGGACTCAAGTCACCCGCCGCGGTAGTAACGGTAAAAAATGGAATTTTTAAAACATCTATAATTAAATTGACCGATAAAGAACAAGTAATTAGTAACCAATAAGTAACAAGTAAGTAGTCACTATTAAAAAAACATTCAAAAGTCTTAACATAAAGAACACTGAAGACTTATGGGGAATTTCCGTTAAGGTTCTTGGAGATATAATTGACACAATAGCCCCTGTCCTAACAGGCATATTTAATCAATGTTTAGACAGCGGTACGTTTCCTGATTTAATGAAACATAGTAAAGTAGTACCAATTTTCAAATCGGGTAGTAAGAGTGATCCCTCTAATTACAGGCCTATATCTGTGCTACCAGCATTGAGTAAAATATACGAAAAAATAATGCTAGACCAGATGTTGTCACATTTTAATTCAAATGGGATTTTACATAGTCGCCAGTTTGGTTTCACGAAAGGTAGGTCGACGACTGACGCAGGAGTGAAACTCATCAGTCACATTTTGGAATCCTGGGAGAAATCCCAGGATGCCATTGGCATTTTCTGTGATCTCTCAAAAGCGTTTGACTGCGTTGACCACAATACACTAATCTGTAAATTACACCACTACGGAATTCGTGGACAAGCTGCTGGTCTTGTTTTTTCCTATCTATCAAACAGGCAGCAAAAAGTAAACGTTAACGGGGCAACGTCCTTGGGGTCTCTAGTAAAGATTGGCGTCCCTCAAGGTTCAATTCTTGGCCCTTTCTTATTTCTAGTTTATATTAATGATCTGCCTTACATGATGGCTAACTTATCGACTATAATTCTATTCGCTGATGATACTTCCCTTATTTTTAAAATGGATAGAAAAGATACGGATGTCTTACATGTCAACGATAGTCTGGCTGTTCTTTAAAAATGGTTCGCAGCTAATAATCTTTTACTTAATGCGAACAAAACAAAATGTCTTAAGTTTTCATTACCAAATGTACCCCAAGTGAGTCTAAATTTAAAACTTGACGGCAAGAAACTAGATGCTATTACGGAGACTGTATTTCTAGGAATTACTTTAGATTCAAAATTACAATGGGGTCCCCACATTAGAGCTCTTTCAAGTAGATTAAGTTCAGCTGCATATGCAGTAAGAAATATAAGGCAGTTAACTGATATAGCCACAGCTAGGTTAGTGTACTTTGCTTATTTCCACAGTATTATGTCATTTATGGCATTCTGCTGTGGGGATCGGCTGCTGACGTAGATTCAATTTTCATTTTACAAAAGAGGGCAATCCGCGCGATCTATGGAATGGGTCCTCGTGAGTCCCTTAGAAACAAATTCAAAGAAATTGATGTACTAACTCTGCCTTCCCTTTATATCTTAGAAAGTATTTTATATGTTCGCAAAAACTTAGGACTTTTCAAAGTAAGAAGCGATTTCCATAATATAAATACACGTAGTAAACATGAAATTGTGATACCCAAAATTAGATTAACTAAAACAAGCAAGTCATTTCTTATAAACAGTATCCGCTTCTATAACAAGTTGCCAAAGTCGGTTATAGAACTTAGCGATGGAAAGTTCAAAACCCACATCAAACGTGTCCTAATCAAAAAAGCATACTATAAGATTAAGGACTACGTTGAAGACAAGGAAGTTTGGCAATAATTCCTTCTGCACATGTGGCTTCCCTGGTACCTCATTAACGGCATAACTATGTGAACGTCTATTAACTGCTCCTAAATTACGATTTTTATTTCTGTTTTTTACATACTTTGACATAACCTACAAATTTTAATCTAAAATATTTATTGGTGACTTGTGGACAGAATATTTATCAGTTTTTTTTTACAGTTGTAATGACAATGTTGTCATTTTGTTTAAATATGTAGGTTTTTATTTTTATTACTTTTGTAATATTTTATATAGATTCTTTTTTAATTTGTGAATGTGAGAACGTTGTAGGCTTAATAGACTGTAGCTTTGTAAACTATCTTTTATTTTGTTAAGTACTTGGTACGTGTTGACGGGCCTACACTGTCGTCCCATACCTATTATTAACACTGTAACTTATAACATTGTTAAAGCCCACTTTTTTTAAAAGAGTAACCGTGGAGTTTCTTGCCGGCTCTTCTCCATAGGAAACGACCAATTGGAACCGTGCACCTAGCTTCTGACGTTTCATAAGTGCCCATGTAGGTTTATGTGAAATAAAAAAATTTGATTTTGATTTTGATTTCAAATAATGATTTATTTATTACCGGTATAGAATCATTTTCATCTATCCCATCAAAAGTTGGTAGATTAATAGTAGGCAATTTTATGGAAGCATTAACTCCAGAACAAGATTTTATTGAATCATTATTGATCGAATTTTTGTTTTTAGATGAAAATACTCGTAACTCCATTATTTCCTGCGCTAACGCAATTTGGTTACAAAATTCACTTTCAGTGATATCTCTTTCCGCGTACTGTTTCTCTGCTTTTACAGAAAGTTCTTCAATTTCTGTTTGTACCCCATCAAATTTTTGAACTAATTCTTGTAACTGTGCTAACTTTACCGATAATTCTCTTATATCTAAACTATTTAGTTACACTATCCAACTTATCTAACTGAAACTTAGATAGTTTTTATAATATGTTACACGACTACGTATGCCAGACCGTTTACGGATTAATTTAACTAAAATGGAATTTAAACCATCGTTTCCTTGTTCACTGTCCGTCATTTTGTCTAACAAGTTTACGATTTTACACAGCTAGTGACAGGTAGGTTCATGAAACTTTTTATTATAAGTTAAATCAACCCAGTTACGTACCTAGAACGGCTCACTAATTTTAACAATGAGAAAGGTAAAGTTGGTTAAATAAATGTTCACTCTAACCAAAACACATCCAGCAGTCAACCAGCTCAAACCTCGCAGCTAACACCGAGCTCGCGAATTGCACGGACAGCGCCCGCAGGGCGCCTCTGCCGGCCGCTTTGCCGAGCACGCTGTCAGCACGGCACGTCCGCCGCGCGCCAACGCAGGCGCGAGCGAAGCAGACGCGAGCGACGTGACGATCGTTTTCATTCTATAGCTGTTGATACACCGCCGCCATTTTCGTCGAACACGGTTATTTTCGATTTTCCTGTTCCGTGCTTCCGATCGACGACAGCAATTCGGGTTGTTACTTCCAGCAGCTTCAATAAATTATTCACGGTCGCCACATGAAGGGGGTCGCCCTCTTTTTAAATGCGCCTGTAGAAAAGGAAACAGCAAACAGCTGATCGATGAAGCGTTGCTATTCAAAACCGGTAGGCGGTTAGAAGCATAATTTGAATTCAAAATGTCAAACTGTGAAGTGGAGAAAAAAGGTAGACATACGGCACTATGTTACAAATGTTATAACTATTTTAGTAAACACTTATTACTAATTGTTAATGGGTGATAATCTACCTTAATGGGAAAAATCTACTTGAGTGGGTTGAAAGTTGAAACTAACAAAAATGAAAAGGACAATACGGGCTAAAGTGTATGTTCGATTCTACTGGATAAACAAGGTAATAACTAATGCTATGCAATAGTTATCACTCAGATGAATAGGTCACTGGTCTAATGCACTATCTAATACTCTAGTGCAGGGGTCTCCAAACTATGAAGCCTTATTATGGCCATAATGATTTTTTCAGTATGTTCCAAGAAGGGCCAAAACAGTTTTAATTTTTCTGACCATAACTAAATTTCTAGACTAGTCGCAAAGTGCGCGACCTAAGCAAATATATGTATATTTGCTTAGGTCGCGCGAAAATTTTTTTTGCATTTCAATTACTATTGTGTATTGTGACACTTATCGACATCTGGTGGCGAGTAGTGATGCTATGTACTATCCATTTCAGCTACCCACTAACAGGTGACATTAGTTTTAATTAAATATTTGGAAATTTCCGCGTTGGTTTGTGGCAAACCAAGTAATTGTCTATGCTTCTCACTTAAGATATAAAGGACAACACTATTTGGTCTAGCTAGACCAATTGGTCGATGGATCACAAAAATACCAGGAGAATTCGAATCATTCTGAATGTAAAAAACACATCTTACTAACATTAACTGTACTCTGTGTAAATAATTAACAAGTTCACCATTCCGTGTTTGTGTATCTTCCGCTGTCGCTTGGATACTGTGTTGTGAATCAAATACAAATCTGTTACAACTGGATCGAGTTTCATTCCAATAAACAGGGCGCCGTAATGCGCCTAAATTGGTGACCCCGACGATAGAAGAATATAATCAACGTAAAAGGAAGAACTGGAATCCTGTTTTGTGCGGTGTAACGAGCTCACAATCATCCCGGGCAGCGGTTTTCTTCGTGAACGAGTCCAAGTCGGTGCCTACTCGCCACCATTACTCGTGTTTACTTACGACAACACGTGTGTGTGTGTGTTACGTGTTTTTTATACCATCTATGTAATACATATTATTATGTGTTAGCATACACAATAATCGACTGTTTAACTGATATTATTTGTGGGTTGCAACATTGTTATTTTTAAATATTTGATCCTTTTTTTTTAATGGTGGTAACACGAGGATGACTTAGGAAAAGTTAGAGAAAAATGCGGAGGGAAAATAAAATTTGGGATTCTTGAAAAAAACGACGAAGGTGGTCTCGTGTTCCATTTTATGGTGTGAAGTACCAATAAAGCGATTTGTTTAATGTATTCGAGTGTATAATTCGTTCAAGTCAGAAGTGTGCTAAAGTTTATCTACGTGCGGTTTCCTGGAACAAGGTCAGATCTGAACGTATTACTACGTTTCGCCGTGATTTTGCGACAGTCTTGTTGTTATAAAACGAGCATAAGCAAGCACGCGTGTGCTTGAAAAAAGAAACAAGGCTCAAACATTTAGAGAAATAACATTATTAGTGATCGTTGGGAAGTACATACCTAGTGAAAGTGATACCAGTTTTGGTTGTTTATTTACATGTTGATGTACCTAGTTATGCATAGCCAACCTCTTCCTCGAACTGTTTTGATAAACTAAGATCACACCATACCACCCATCAGTTCCAGGTAGCAATATTTATCTGCGATAAATTACCAAGTAATGGTGGCCAAAACAATTAGGAGTATGATCTGACATACGAGCAGCTTCCTGTTACTGGCCCACTGTGAGGTCCAGCCACAGACGCACACATACAAACCTTTTCACTAGTATATAAGACCATGTAACTTAGATTTAAGGGCCATACTGCGTTCGGATCTCGCTGCGGACGGTCGTGTTGTGTGCTGCTATCGGTGTGCTCCCGCCCTCCTGCCGCTCTCTCGTGCCCGGTATTGTTACGCTTGCGTAACGCTCTCGTAGTCGCCCCGACTACATCCGATCGTCGATTGATTGGGTCGATTAATTTATTAATCAATTCAATCGAAAGACCTGGATCACAAAAATTGTCTTTTTCAAGACAGGTGTTTCTATAACAGGAAAACGTTATTAAATTCATTAGGCCCCTTCTGGGTAAAACCACAGTTTCGTGGTCCTCGGTGGATACCTTACGGTGCCAACGAAACCGAGTGGGGTGCTGACCCAAACGCACCCGCCGAACCCCCTCAGGGAGAGGCAATAATTTGGACGGGTCCCAGAGTTAACCGGCCTTGGGGGATCTCCTAGTCGGCTCTGGTGACAGTTTTCCTCCCACAGCGACTCACCTAGTGTCTTTAGGGTGTGTCTACACCCTTCGCGCTAGACCAAATAGGGCCCCCTTGCACAATAAGATCGGCAACGGGATCACAAGCTCAGGGCTCACCATAGGTACTCATCCTCCCTGTCTACACCCGACAGGGAGCGAAACTCATCCCCGGGCCAATCCACCCGGGGAGTTAGGCGTAGGGCCACGATAGGCTTCATTTTCTTGTAGTGGAGTCCGGCTCCAAAATTCCTCCGATAGGATCCCCCCTCTCGGTAGTATGGAGGACGACCTCTTACTGACGTTCGTCAGAGAGGTCCTCCTCAAGGACCAGGACTTCCTCAGGAAGTACGCTTCCCAAATCAGTGGGTTGAGGGCTACGCCATCAGCGAGCCTCTCACAGTTCAGCGATGCGCTCGCTTCCAACTCAGACGACTCTGACTCACAGAGTCGGTCAGATAGTCCGGTAGTGTCGATGGACACCACCGCCCCCGCGGACAATAACGCGGCGGCGGCGAACTCAGACTCCTCGGATGCGGAGTCAGGTTCTTGTTCTTCCTCCTCTGGACCAGAGGAAGGGGGCATCACCTCAGGCCCTGGCAAGAGGAAGAAGAACAAGAGCAGGTCTTCGCAACCTACTAAAATGGTTGCGATCGAGGCTCCCTCGACCTCCGCTCCCTCTACCCCCGCGGTAGTCGCCACTAGGGCCCCTACCCCGGCTCCGTCCGCGCCGTCGCAAGCTACCACTTCCGGTACTGCGACCGCGTCCGCCAAGACTCCTTCTGCCTCCAAGAAGGCATCCCGTCCCCCACCCATTATCATTCAAGATAAGGGCAGGTGGACGGAAGTTTCACAAAGGTGCAGTGATCTTAGGATCAATTTCACCAGTGCCATCAGCACACAACCGGGCATCAAAGTTTCCGTTCCTACGTCGAACGACTACAGGGAACTTACAAAACTTCTTCGGGCGAGAGGAATCTCATTCCACTCGTACACCCTCCCCGAGGATCGTCAGATACGCGTGGTGATCCGTAGGATCCCCAGTGAGATCGCCACGGACGACATAAAGGCAGACCTAGAGAGACAGGGGATCCCTGTCCTCGAAGTGCACAGGATGCACCGTTCCAGAGGTGGATCCGCATACGACATGGTTCTTGTCGTGTGCCCACAAACTGAAGGGCATCACCCAATCTTCAAGGTCAGCTCGATCTGCTACCTTAAGGGCTTCGACGTCCAGAAGCCCCACAAATCAAGCATCATAGGCCAATGCCACAGATGCCAGCTATACGGACACGCGCAAAAGAACTGCTTTGCGAAACCCAGGTGCGTCAAGTGCCTGGGCGAGCACGGCACTTCTGAGTGCACCCGTCCAAAGGACCGTGCCCTCTGCACCGAGCCTCCCAGCTGCGTCCTATGCGGCCAACAGGGTCACCCAGCCAATTACCGTGGCTGTCCTAAAGCCCCGAAATCATCTTCCTCGAAGCTGACCAAGCGTTTCGACGCGAGGCAGCAACGAGAGCACCCCGGGTACCCCGCTACCCTGTCTCAACCTCCGCAGCGTCTGAGCCCTCAAAGGTCCAGTCCGTGGAATTATTTCAACCACCAGCAGGCCTTCCCTGCCTTCGGCCAATATATGGCCCCTCCTCTCCATCCTCAACCTCTGATGATGGACCCCAATATTCGCGCTCAACGCGCTCAACTGGCACCCGCCGCTAATACCGCGCTTCCCGCGGCTCGCGCGCCTCTCGCACCCCGCGCGGCTCCCGCGCCCGCCGCGCCCCGCGCGCCTCTCGCGCCCCGTGTACCTGAGCCAGCTCCTAAAGCCGCTCCCGTCGCCACCACTCGCGCGCCCCCTAAACCCGCGACTTCTTCAGTTGGCGCCGTCGCTAACGCACTAGACGCGTTTAATGTGATCACGAGCACATTCAACGTGTTCATGTCTCCTCGCGCCATTCAAATGGCCGGGGAATTAGTCAAGGCTCAATCCTCTGGCAATCTTTATCAGATCCAGAGCATATTCAATGCGTACCCGGAAATTACGCAAGTCCTCAACACCTTCGCGAAACGGCCCTAATATGTATAATACGGCCCCCGCAAGAACTAAACTCAGATCCCTCAAGTTAGGCTTTTTCAATGCCAACGGCATTAGGGGACAACGCGACGAAGTCGCCGAGTTCCTCCGCGTCCACAAGTTAGACATTCTCCTAGTACAGGAAACCTTCCTCAAGCCGAGTCATCGAAACCCGTCAATTGCGAACTATCGCATAGTTCGCAACGACAAGTCTCGATGCCACAAGGGCGGCACCTTGATCTATTATAGAACCCCTCTATACTGTATTCCTCTTGATCCTCCAACTCTCTCGTGTCTTGAAGTGTCTGCATGTAGACTAGGCATGTCAGGTCATAGACCGATTACGATAGTTTCGGCTTACATGCCGCCCACCGCGACCTCGTCAGCAGACGGTCTCAAACTGCTCTCTGACGATCTTTCAATTCTTTTTGGCCTGAGCGAATCCGTTATCATAGCGGGTGACCTCAACGCCAAACATCCGGCCTGGAATAGTACCAGTACCACGTTCCGAGGCAGACACTTGTTTGACCTCTGCCCCGTCCTAAACTTTGACGTCATCGCCCCGATGACGCCCACCCACTACCCTCACGACCCCAACCATACCCCTGACGTATTGGACATAGCGCTCCTAAAGAATATCAACCTCCGGTTGGATTCGATAGAGGCGATGGACGAACTGACTTCCGACCACCGACCAGTCGTCATGAGACTGGTCCCTCGCGACGGACTCCCTGACCCGGACGAACCCTCTCGTATCAAAGTAGTCACGGACTGGAGGAAAGTAAGCGATCGCTTGAAATCCACCACTTCCCCTCTACTAGACTCTATACCAGATCAGTTTACCTCAATCGCTGACACGACGGCCGCGATCGGCTCACTCACGGAACACGTACAATCGGTCCTGAACGATTGTTCAAGGCAAGCTCCGGCGATGGACGAACATCGCTTGAGGCTGCCGGACGATGTGCGTGAACTGCTGACTGAGAAGAACGCGGCTACTCGTGCCTACGACGTCTTCCCCTGTGACGCCAACAAAGCTCACATGCGCTATTTGCAGAGATCTGTAAAGACACGCATGGCCGAGCTGCGTGACGGTAACTGGGACAAGATGTTGAGCGAGCTAGAGCCCACTCATCTGGCATTCTGGGAACTTCAGAGGAAAGTCTTTGTCGGTGCCTGTCGCGCCCGCGATATCGCGTGTGTTTGTAAAAGCCTTAATGCCTAATTGGTGAATTAATTACCACAATAAAAGACACACACATACATAATCAGCCTATAATGTTCTCCCACTGCTGGGACACGGGTCTCCTCTTTCTGTGAGAGGGAGTGGGCCGTAATCCACCACGCGGGCCCAGTGCGGGTTGGTGGATGTCACAGTCCCAGCAAGTAGTCTCTATGCCTCCCCTGACACGACCCGACAGGACGATAGCATTCGACGACATCGACAGGGCTGAATGCCTAGCTGACAGCCTCGAGACCCAGTGCTCGCCCAGCTCTCAACCAGTAGACCAGGCTCACCTCGCCGAGGTGGATGCCGAAGTCGAACGTAGAGCCTCTCTCCCTCCGGTCGAAGACCCTGATTGTCCTCTAGACCCCGTCTCCCCGGACGAGGTTCACGATATAATCAAGGGTCTGAAACCCCGTAAAGCCCCTGGATCAGACGGTATCACCAATAGGGTGGTCCAGTTGTTCCCGGCTCACCTGATCATGCTAATGACCACCATCTTCAATGGTGCTCTTAGTAATAACATTTTTCCACAATCGTGGAAAAATGCCACCGTCATCGGTATCCCGAAGCCCGGTAAGCCTAAGACCGAGCCTTCCAGTTACCGTCCCATCAGTTTGCTCGACGTTTTCGGCAAGGTCTATGAGAGGCTTATTTATAAGCGTCTCAGAGACTACGCCGAGACGAAGGGGCTCATCCCCAACGAACAGTTCGGTTTTAGAACCCAACATTCTTGCGTACAACAGGTCCACCGTATCATAGAACACATAAGCGCCGGTTTCCAGCGCGGGTTCATGACGGGTGCTGTGTTCTTCGATATCGCGAAAGCGTTCGACAAAGTCTGGCACAACGGCTTATTGTATAAGCTATACAAATTCGGTGTGCCAGATCGTCTCGTGCTCATCTTACGGGACTATTTGTTGAACCGCACCTTCCGCTATCGCATCGAGGGTGCGCTCTCTTCCCCTCATCCGATCCGCGCAGGCGTCCCTCAGGGGTCTGTGCTGGCTCCGCTCATTTTTACGCTGTTCTCCAGTGACATCCCGAAAAGTAGAAAGGCGCAGTTAGCTCTGTTCGCAGACGACACGGCCATCTACTACACCGGCCGCAGTCAAGACCAGATCTCCCGCATCCTACAGACCGAAGTCAACAGACTCGGTGACTGGTTCAGGAAGTGGAGGATCGAGGTCAATCCTGATAAGAGCCAAGCGGTCCTCTTTTCTAGGCCCCGGCGTAGACCGGACCTACCACGACAGATCAAGATGTTCGGCAAGCCTATCCCTTGGGAGAAGCGAGCCAAATATCTCGGTGTGATCTTAGATCACCACATTTCGTTCGCTGAGCACATAAAGCAAGTGCGTTCGCGCGCTGCTTTCGCTCTCGGTAGGCTTCATTGCGTCCTAAACTCACGCAGCAAGTTGTCCCTTAAGGGCAAATTGCGTATTTACACAGCGTGCATCCGGCCGATTATGACGTACGCGTGTGCCGCTTTCGCACACGCCCGTCCCCATCTCATTCACAGAATGCAGGCACTTCAAAACCGATTTCTCCGTAAAATTACGGACGCTCCATGGTTCGTTCGGAACGAAACCCTACACGTAGATCTTAGAATCCCCACCATTAAGCAGTTTTTGAAACGCGCGACAAAGCGGTTCTTCGAGTCCGCAGATAGACATCGCAACCCCTTGGTTGTGCAGGCAGCTAGCTATAGGCCATCTCAAATTAGTAAGACTCGCCGACCTAGGCATACTCTTTTAGACCCGGATGACCCCATTACTCTCCTTCAGGAAAGCAATAGGGCCACAAGTACAGTGCACAAATACAAACCGTCATTCCGTCCTCGCCGCCGAGGTACCACGCGAAGATCAAGAATAAATTGTTCCCCCCGTCCCTTGCACGTCGAACCGCCAGCCCCGAGGCTGAGTGAGCCGTAGCATTTAATAGTAATCCCCGTTAATAATCATGAATTTAAACTTTTGATCCAGCCCGTCCCCAATTTGCTTTGTTTTTCCCCAACGACGCCCTAAGCCGAGGTTCGTACCCCACAGGGGGTGCCCTTAGAGCGCTGTCGTTTAGTTTTTAATACTTTTATTTACGCTCCTGGCTGGAGGCTTTAAGCTAATACCTTAGGGCAGCCACAGGAAAGACCGGTTAAGCAGTCACGGCCTCTCAAGGTCAACTGCGAGATGCCATTAAAAAAAAAAAAAAAAAAAAAAAAAAAAAAAAGATTTAAGGGTTCTTCTAATTATAACGCTCATGCTGAGCACACGTGTATTAAATTAAATAAATATATTTTTTTAACAAGTCTTGCGGGTTCATATTTTACTACCTAATCACAGACAATTTCGTTTATTAATTGGTTACTGAAGCGAATGCATGTTTATAATGGATTTGAATAGTCCATAATAAATTGTGATGGTGTTATTATTTTGAGTATTACCCATCGCTGGAAATATCTAGTTGCGACGGAAGCGGATAAATGATTATTTGAATAACTTGAGCTACAAATGAATTTCAGTTGAATATGTTATTTTCTTTTGTTAGATAACTATAATATAGTAAATATTACTATTATTATTATGGATTTAGTTATCTAGATTTGTTGTTGGTGTATTTAAATAATTTTTATTTTATTTTGAATCACTCTAAATCGGTTAACGCGATAATGGGTAATTCTAAGCGAAGGCGACGTGACTCAAAGTCAAAGTCAAATTATTTATTTCAAATAGGCACATAAATGGCATTTTTGAACGTCAAAATTTACAAATAAAATAGAATTGATTCTAGTCGCCCCTTCCAAAAGGTAGCTTCGTATGGAGAAGAATGGGCAAGAAACTCCACCGTTACTCTTTTAAAATGTTTTACAATATTTGGTATTGGTACATCAATTATATAATTATATGTGAAGACGATGCACCTAGAATAAAATTACTATACCACAATAGGTAAAAAAAATTAATAATGAAGCAATGAGATAAATTAATTATGTGATAGATACATGGTGCTCACATATTTACAAACATTGTAAAAAAAAAAAAAATTTTTTCCTAAAATAATCAGTGTGTGAGTTAAGGTTAAGTTAACAGAGTGTAAAATAAATGTCACAAAACATAATAAAATATACAATTAAAATAGCAATCAGTTAGATTTTGTCTAGACTCCAGATTGTCCTATGGAGCTGGACCAGCATGTTTCCAAGCGTTCTTATCCTGGATATAATCCTCTAATTTGTAATAAGCTTGTTTACAAAGTGTACTTTTTATATGAGTTTTAAATTTTCTTTCATTTAATTGCAATATATCACAAGGTATTTTGTTGTAACATTTAACACAGTACCCCATAAAAGATGTATGTACTTTAGATAATCTGAAACATGGCTGATCTATTTTATCTTTATTTCTAGTATTGAAATTATGTCTATCACTTATTTTTTTGAAAAGATGTAGGTTTTTTCTTACATACATAATATTTTCATAAATGAATTGGCAAGGTACCGTCATAATATTAATCCTTTTAAAGAGTTCCCTAAGAGATTCTCGGCGACGTAGATTATAAATGGCTCTGACAGCTCTCTTTTGCAAAATAAAGATGGATTCAATGTCAGCAGCCCGACCCCACAATAAAATACCGTACGACATAATGCTGTGGAAGTGGCTAAAATAGACCAAACGCGCGGTTTCTACATCTGTTAACTGTCTTATCTTCCTAACAGCATAAGCGGCCGAGCTTAACCGCCCCGCAAGAGATGTTATATGTGGTCCCCATTGTAGTTTCTCGTCTAGAGTGATTCCTAGGAAAACCGTTTGATTAATACATTCCAGTTTTTCTCCATTCAATATGATATCACATTCGCTACTTCTAACATTAGGTAGTTTAAATCTAATGCATTTGGTTTTTTTTTCATTTAGAACCAAATTATTTACCGTAAACCAATCTTGGACCTGAAGAATAGAATTATTCACGTCGTCAAGGTTTTGAGACCGTCGGTCTATTTTAAAGATCAATGGCGTGTCATCTGCAAATAAAACCATCTTTGGTTGATTTTGAAGTAATTGGGGTAAATCGTTTATGTAAACTAAAAAGAGGAATGGACCCAATATCGAACCTTGAGGAACACCCATTGCCATTTCAGACCCCAATGAGTTCACGCAGTTTACTTGAACTTTAACCTTTCTATCTTTTAGGTATGATCTAAGTAAATCAAGAGCTGTATTCCTAATCCCATAATGATCTAGTTTCAGCAGAAGTGTCTCATGGTTAACGCAATCGAAAGCCTTAAAGAGGTCACAAAAGATTCCAATGGCATCTTGTGCTTCCTCCCAGGCGTTAAAAATGTTCTTTATTAGGGTGACACCGGCGTCAGTGGTACAACGACCTTTAGTGAAACCGTACTGTTGTTCATGAAAGATGGAATTTTTATTGAAGTGACGTAACATTTGATTGAGCATCAACTTTTCAAACACCTTACTGAAAACTGGCAGAATTGACACGGGCCTATAATTGTTGGGTTCTTTACTATCTCCGGATTTGAACAAAGGAACTACTTTACTGTGCTTCATGAGATCCGGAAAGACTCCTTGGTCCACACTGGTGTTAAATATGAAAGCTAAATAGGGCGCAATGGTTAGTTTAGTGTTGTACCCGAATTTGACCTAAGTGATACGAGTAATAGCCAAACAATAGAAAATAGGATTAACAAGGTCTGTGAATGTGCGCAGATTTACTCTTGGAATGATCGTCAAATATGTCACTATGCCCTTCCCAAATTAAGTGGTTTAGCCAAGAAGTGGTACCAGGGTTTACCCTCGGTACAATTTAATTGGAATGAGTGGGTTCAAAAATTAAAACAGGCTTTTCCTTCCAACGAAAATTATGGAGACCTGTTGACATCAATGCTAAGGCTTAGATGTAAGTTTAGTCAGTCTTTAGAACATTATTATTATGACAAAATGGCACTTATAAATAAATGTGAGATAACTGGCAATAAGGCAGTTGGCTGTCTAATACACGGCATTGACGACAAATTTGTACGAATGGGAGCAGGGGCCTGCATGTTTAATGAACCGGAACAAATCCTAAATTACTTGCGTCGTGACTTGACTCGTGTCCCAACATGACAATAATACACCTACTTCTAACTTCCGTAACCGGAATAACGCGCCACCTAAGAATTCCAATAAGGTATTTAATGAGCAAACAAAAACCAGTATAAATGATAACATTCGATGTTTTAATTGCAACGAGCTAGGGCATATAAGTTTAAAATGTAACAAACCCATTAAGCGATGTAACTTTTGCTTTAAATTGGGACATGATACTAAAGACTGTCGTAGAAGAAACGCAAATAACAGTGACGATTTAATTAAAACGAATACCACTACTGACCAAAATAAAACTATCTTGTGCATTACTAACAGTGAATCCGCAAATTCAAAATATTATAAAGATGTCAAAATAAATAACGTTATCCTGCAAGGATACATTGACTTCGGTAGTAAATGTACTCTTGTAAAAGAATCAAATGCAAAGGTAATATCCATCCATGAGCTCCATGATTGAGATATAGAAAATTTACCCATTTTACAGGGATTCGGATATTCCGCTGTAAAGCCATTAGGAAAGTTTATAGCAATTTTAGAAATTGGTTCAGTTAAAGCTGAAACGGAAGTTCTAGTCGTAGATGATCATTATTTACAGACAGAAATTTTAGTAGGGCAGTCTTTTACAGAAAAAACAAACGTTATTATTTTAAAAACAACAGATGAATTAGTCTTTATGCATACACCAGATTTTGATGAAGATGTGTTTAAGACTAAGGTATACGCAGATGGTGACAAAGTTATAAAACCCAAAACTGTAATGCCAGTAGATGCTATTACCAATGACACATATAGTGGCGGCTTGTGGGTACAATACAGTCTTCGGATTTTACCACAGAATGAATATGCTGTTTTGTCTGGGGTTTTTGAGTATGTAGCAGGTAAAGGATATTTAATGCTAGCAAATTTATTATCTAACGATTTAAATATTAAGAAAGGAACTTTATTAGTGCGGGGTAAACAATATCAAGAAATCAATAAGGAATATATAGGTTTAACAACGGAAACAAAAAATTACAAAGAGTTACCTTTATCAGATATAAAAATTAGTACGGAAGTAACAGAACAACAAAAAGTAAAGTTATTTGATTTGTTAAAAAAGTACAGGGATTGTTTTGCAATGAACTTAGGAAAGCTAGGAAAAACGAATCTAGCAAAAATGGATATTACGCTGACAGATAATAGACCAGTAGTATATAATCCTTATAGGGGCTTCTTGGAGGGAAAGTGAAGCGTCATGTTAGAAAAAAAAAAACTGTTTGTTTTATTTTCTGAAATTTGTGTTTAGCCGAATATTAATGTGTAATAGTGGTGGATTATTAACCATTAAGTGTTCGTGAACCTGCATTAATGTAGGCAAATGAAACAAAACAGTGCAACATCACTTTAAGTTCTCTCAAGAAGTCCGCGCGAGGTTTCAGTAAAGTGCCGCGTCTTTACTTAAACTCAAGGGGAGTGGGGCGGGATATCATCAATCATCTTTATCATGCATTGAGTGGATTTCATTTCATAATTATTTAAATAACTTTGTACTTGTTACCTAATTTTACATGACACTGGCTAAATGCACAAACCGTGCGAAGCCAACAAGAAAGAAAAAAAAAAAAAAAAATAATCCTTATAGAATTTCACACAGTGAGCATGATAACCTAAATAAAATTATTGAAGAATTATTATTAAACGGTATAATTCGCAAAAGCACTTCAGATTATTCGAGTCCTGTTATCTTAGTCAGTAAGAAAAATGGGGATGTTAAGTTTTCTTCTTTTGAATTTTAGGATTGTTTTTTCACCCCACAACTAGTTATTAAGCTTATATGTGTAATTGCTGATTCGATGAAGCTCTCGGCTTCTCATTAGTCAACTCGCTGAGCGATCGGATTGGCCTGCTAATGAGCACACTAGCGCCGCGTCCCCGCGCACTTTCTAACTGTATCAACGTGTCAAAATCTCCCAACGCACTCCGCGCTAACAAAAACATTTTTCTGAAAAGAAATGGTCCTTCAGTCATTTAATGCTACAATCCCCGCAAGACACTAGGAAATAACATAACCAGCACCTGTGGACAATATGTGTAGTGTGGTTTAACCTGGATTCATACCTAGCCACCCCGCCGATCCCAAGAAGCGTGAAGCAGTGGACCGGAGATAGCAGGTAAGCTTCACGAATTTATTACACATAATTGTTTGATCAGTTCGATCCGGATTTATTTCTAAGTACTTGTTGTGGGGTTATTTTCCGTTTAGTTAGTTCCTAACTTCTCAGTACATTTTGCGTCGTTACGCGTCCAAAATGGCGGAGGTAATTCAACAAGATATTTTCGAACGCAAGATCATTATCGATGATCTCCAACGTATATTACATTTCATACATTCAGACGAACAACAGTTTAGATCACGCTCAAAAGAGTTAACTTTGCAACAAAGAAAGTTCTTCAAACTTCAGGCAAAAATAGAAAAAGCCTTAATCAAGTCCAATACTTTCGACAAAGAGGAACAACTACAGATTCGTAACAATTTCAATGATTGTTATTACGCAATTAGTGTTCAGTTTCACTTAGACAAACTAAAGGAAGACGATAATGAGCGTAAACGAAGATTATCGTCTAGTACGGCGATTAATAATTCAGTGGTACATGCATCATGTAATTCTAGTCATAATAATTGTGCAACTAGATTACCTATTCTTCCAATGCCTACCTTCTCAGGGGAGACTACGGATTGGCCCCCATTTCACGATTTGTTTCGTTCATTGGTGCACGGCAAAAATACTTACACGGAAACAGAGAAGTTTCGTTATTTGTTATTGTCATTAAAAAATGAACCCTATAACCTTATTAAATCTATACCAATAACAGACGAAAACTATAGTGTTGCGTGGGATATATTGGTTTCTCGGTATGACAACAAGCGGGCTATCGCCACGAAACATCTGGAAAAAATATTAGATATTGACCCTAGTACCGAGAAAATGACTCAAAGTCTTAGAAATCTACTCAATCTTTATCAAGAAAACATCAAGGCATTGCAGGCGATGCAGTTTCCTATAGATCAATGAAGTTTCATATTAATGATGATTTTACTACGTAAAATTCCGTCTAGTATTCGAAAACGTTTCGAATTATCATTATCAATACCATCGGACATTCCCGACATAAATACATTGATTCATTTCTTAGAACGCGAGTTAGCCGCGAACGAATTCTCTTCTTACCCTCAAAATATTAATAATCTTGAAAAGGAGGTAGTACTTCACGAATTACGCGACGCGCGCTTGTAGCCAACGTTACGTCATCAAGTTCGAATAAAACAGATGTACAGTCTATCAACAAAAATAATGTTAATAATAATTGTTTATGTTGTGATGCTCAACATACGTTGACAAAATGTTCCAAATTCTTTAATTTATCTCCGCGTGATAGGTATTCGTTTATTCAAAACAAAAACTTTTGTTTAAATTGTTTACATGTCGTTCATGATGTAAAACAATGCAAATCCAACTTTGTTTGTCGTTCATGTTATAAACGACATCATACATTACTTCATTTCGAAAATTCTCACAGTTTATCAGTTATTAATGAAGTAAGGAGTATTGATAATTCCGTTTCACTTCCAGTGAACGAAACGACAGAGACAGCGGCAAACAGTGCTTCGCACGCCAGCGCTGCATTGTCTGCGGTGAATCATGCGTGGCGCGAGAGCTCAAGCGATTCACAATGCATTGCTCCGTCGATTAGCGCGAGTACGGTCCTCTGGTGTACAGCACTCATGAATGTTCATGTCGGCCCACAAAAACACAAAGTTCGGTGTATTATTGATACAGGGAGCCAAGCGACTTTTATTACTGAGGCATCCGTGCAGCGGTTATGTTTAGCCCGCAGGCAAGCCCAAGTCCCAGTTTTCGGTATAGGTGGGTCTGAAGTAACAGCCGTTTACCCCAAAGGTATAGTGTCTTGTCATATCACTCCTACGTTCGGGGATCAACCTTCAATTCCAGTTGATGCATTAATTTTATCTAATCTTATTTCACGTATGCCATGTGTGACGTTGCCTTATAAGAAATGGTCACACATACATAATTTAAATTTAGCTGATCCTAAGTTTTATCTTCCACAATCGGTGGAAATGCTTCTAGGTGCGGATATACTATCCCAAGTTCTATTAGGTCATGTGATTAAGGGTCCACCCGGTTCACCGATGGCTATGAACAGTATCTTTGGTTATTTACTAATGGGTGAGGTTTCATGCAACCAAAATACATCTACTTCACTTCAAGTATGTCTCAGTAGTTTAAGCTCATCATACGATGACGGTGACAATCTGAGACGAATCTGGGAATTGGAGTCTTTTCCGGAAAAGAGAATCCTAAGTCCCGACGAAGCGCTGTGTGAGTCTATTTTCGTAAATTCACATACTCGCGATAAATCTGGGCGATATGTCGTTCCACTTCCTTTCAAACTTGATGCACCCGCCCTCGGCGAATCACGAGATACGGCGGTCTCCAGGTTCAGGAAATTAGAATATAGGTTAGAACGTAGTCCTCAGCTTAAGGTGGAATATCATGCTTGCCTCCAGGAGTACTTGGAACTCGGTCACATGGAGCTCATTGATGTACCTACTTCGTTAACTAATAGCTATTACATTCCGCACCTCTGCGTGGTCAAAGAGTCTAGTGAGACTACTCGTACTCGCGTCGTATTTGACGCGGGTTGTAAAACTTCGAATGGAATATCATTGAATGATGTTCTACTGACTGGTCAGAAGTTGCACCAGGATATAGTAGACGTTTTATTAGGTTTCATATCCATGCTATTGCTGTAACTGCCGACATCAAGCAGATGTATAGAAATATTAAATTACAACAATCCGATTGGGATTTTCAACGCATTGTATGGCGTAAATCACGAACTTTACCGTTGCTTGATTATCGATTGCGAACCGTCACTTTTGGTGTCAGCTCATCACCGTACTTAGCCCTTCGTACTATTCAACAGTTGGCTCATGACGAAGCCGCTGACTTCCCGCTAGGTTCTAAGGTTCTCCAGGACCAAGTTTTCGTAGATGACATCGTCACCGGAGCAGGCGACGTAAAAAATGCATTGATTTTACAACGCGAGTTAGTAGGTATTTGTAAGTCAGCCGGTTTCGAGCTACGTAAGTGGCAGAGCAATTCGCCAGCGTTACTCGCTGCTTTACAAACGTCAGTGAGTCAGGGCGAGCGGCGTGATAACGTTTCTTTCGCTCTGATGGAGAATGACAAACAAATCAAGGTTTTAGGACTTCAGTGGAATCCTAAATCTGATACTTTCACTTTTAGTGAACAAGCAACTACGGTTAATATTACAAAACGATCCATACTATCACAAATAGCCAAAATTTATGACCCAATGGGATGGTTATCTCCTGTAACTATTTACGCAAAACGTCTCGTTCAGTTGTTATGGATTTCAGGGGTCGACTGGGATGAGTCACCTCCTTTAGATATTATAAATGCTTGGTGTAATTTCCTTAACGAGTTACCATTATTATCAAACTTTCAAATTCCACGATTCGTATTTGCAAACGTAAATGTAATTCAAATTCACGGGTTCTCTGATGCATCCGAGAGGGCTTATGCCGCGTGTGTGTACACCCATATATCCGATAATGATGGTCACGTTAAAACATTTCTTCTTCTTGCTAAAACGCGTGTAGCACCTATAAAACCGGTTCTTACGATTCCGCGCCTTGAGTTGTGCGCAGCTGTTCTGTTATCACGGTTGCTTGATAAGGTTAGGAGTGTGTATGATAACCACATAAACTGTCAACATGTGTATGTGTAGAAGTAGAGTCAGGATAGGATATTTTAAAGTAAAAAAGTAACGTCGGTAGTTTTACTTATTAATCACTTTTATTTGATTGACTCACTTGATTACTTAATTATAACTGACTTGATTAATTTATAATTTAATAAAATAACTATGCGCTATGACAACATGTGCATCGAACCGAAGCCAAGAATAGAATGCACCGATCGCTTTTTTTTTTATTTTTTATATATGGCATCTCGCAGTTGACCTTGAGAGGCCGTGACTGCTTAACCGGTCTTTACCCCGATCAATGTTCAATGGGGATATCGCTACGCCCCCGCAAGGGGGCGTGGCATGCAGTGCCGGGACTATAAGTCCCCTGGCTGCGGAGGGTTCGCGGTGGTCCGCAACTACGGACCCCTCTCTATATTGGCCTAACGCGGCTAGCGGAGGCGGACGCATTTTATTAAACATAAAATGCGTCAATGTGAGTGGTTGCTATGTGTAAATCTGTAGGCGCGCCGCGACGCTAATTTATTATTAGCGCCGCTTTCTTCACGACACCACGGCGGTCGACCCCCACCAAGTGAGACCCCCGGTTGCCCGGGGGAGGCCCAGTGAGGGTGACCAGCGACGTGTGTGCCGACTCGACGCTCCTACAGAATAGGTGATTAGTCCCCGCTCGTCTCGATCTCAGAGCTAGCCGATCACGGTCCGAGCTAAGGGACTGTCATGCGTGTGTGAGCGGCATTGTACTGTGAAACACCGCTCAGTGTCTACACGCATCGCAGCCCGCGCCGCGCCTGCGTGTTGTGAGTATAGATGCATGTATAGTGATGGATGTCTGTTGTTAGTTACGTGGCATGCCTATATTAACTTAGAACACGCCACGCAACAGATGTGTGAGTCATCTGTAGAGTTCAGTTGGGTCGGGTAAGCCGCGTGTAACCTGAGTGCGGCTTACCCGAGGCGTCCAGTCCGGTGATGGGGTCACTCGTCCGCTATCAGGTCGCGGGGCAGGGGTCTCGCGTCAGGGGGGCGCGTATGCCAGGGCGCGATCTGCTTGACATGGGGCCAAGCAGACACGTCGGCACGCGCGTACATCCCTTTCGCGAGACGCCGCACGAACTCATCCAGGCCCTCAATCCCGAGGTCCCGCTGGATAACATCGTTCCTCACGAAGCAAGGAGCGTCAACTATGGTCCGCAGCGCAAGACTTTGTTGCGCGCGGAGCAGCTTCCGGCTCGACTCGCTCGTGAGGGCGAACCAAGCGGGGGCGGCGTACGTCAAGATAGGGCGCACGTACAACTTGTACACGCTCATCTTGACGCGCGCCGGGATTCGGGACGAGAGCACAGGTTTGAGCAGGTTGCGGGCGACCCTGCCCTGTGCGGCGACCTTGCGGACATGTGGCCCCATAGTGAGCCGACGGTCGATGGTCACACCCAGGTATTTAACCCGGGGCGCCCAATCGATGTCGGCCCCATGTAGTTTCAAGGGTGGCGGGAGAGGCGCGAACCCGGTGATTATCGCCTGCGTCTTACCCACGTTCACCGACAGCCGCCACTTCGACAGCCACTCGGGAAGGAGCTCCAGGGCGCGCTGCATTTTGACCGCCGCGTACTTCGCATTAAGCGATGTAGTAATGTACGCGGCGTCGTCGGCATACAGCGCGAGCGTAGCGTCGGAAGTGGTGGGGATGTCGTCGGTGTAACGCGAGTAACACGCTGGCGACACGCAGCTGCCCTGCGGCACACCAGCCAGCACCGGTCGGGCGCCGGATAGCGCCCCGTCGACCACCACCCTAAAGGTCCTGTTGGAGAGAAAGCTAGAAACCACCCTTACAACGCGACGGGGCGCGTCCGAGGTGGACATCTTGTATATTAGGCCCTCGTGCCACACACGGTCGAAGGCCTTCTCCATGTCGAGGAATACTGCCACCGAGTATTCCTTCTTGTTTAGCGCGGCTGCGAGGTGGTGCAGTACCCTCGACAGCTGGAGCGTCGTGCTATGCTCCGCCCTGAACCCAAATTGCTCGGGGCGCGGCGCGATGTGGGGTTGGAGATGTCGCAGCAGGAGTGCTTCGAACACCTTGGAGACTGTCGGCAGTAGGGTGATCGGCCGATAGCTCTCCGGCTTCAGGATATTTTTCCCCGCCTTGGGCAGCATGATGACGCGCCCTTCCTTCCACGAGGCGGGAAAGGCCCCGGTGCGCAGTACCGCGGTAAACAGGCGCGCCAGCGCCGCTACCATGCGGAATGGCAGCTGGCGCAGCACTGCGTTGGTGATACCGTCGGCACCGGGGGCCTTCCGGGGCTTCGTGTTTAGGATGGCGCGCCTAACTGCGCCCGGCGAGAAAAAGATGGGGTCCTCCTCGGGAGCTATCGGCAATGCGAAATAGTCTCCCAGGTGCTTCTCGACTGCTGCGACATGATCAGTGTCGCTGGTCGGGTTAGGGCGGAACTGACGTTCCAGGTGCTCGGCGAAGACCTCCGCCCGGTCCTCCGCTACATACTTTAGCGCCCCGTCGCTGTTGAGTAGGGGGCGCACCGGGGCCGGGGTGTTCGTAAGCTGGCCGCAGAGCTTATGTAACGACGGCCAGCTGTCCGTCGTGGCATCGATACGATCTTCCCAGCCCGCGGCGGTATGCGCCCTGAGCTCGGCCTTCACTTTCTCCGCGAGACGGTTTAGCTGCCTTTTCAGCGTCGGGCATCTGAGCTGTTGCCACTGCTTGCGAAGGCGCCTCTTCACGGCGATCATCGAGTCGATATATGCCGGCAGGGGCGGCAGTAGCCCTCTCCCCTGCGGCAGTGTTCTCGTCGCCGTTTCTAAGGCGCTTTGGATGCAAGCAGTGACGTCACCCGCCGTCTGGTCTACGTCCGCGGCAGTGACGATAGGCCGAGTCGGCGTGGTGGTCTCTAGCTTCTCTCTAAAGGTTTCCCAGTCTGTTGATCGACGTGGCGCGATCGGCTTCAATCGGGTCGGCATACCCGATATGACGACGAGTACAGGCTGGTGGTCCGATTGTAACTCGTCGTCTATGACTTGTTGGGTGATCTGGCAGTGCAGCCCTTGGTGGACTACGATGTCCAGCACGTCCGGTAGGTTGTGTGCCGTATCGGGGTAATGTGTCGGCATCTCTGGGCCGGACACCGTATAGCCAAAGGCTTCCGCGTCCGCGAAGAGCCGTCTCCCCTCGGTATTCATAGTGTTGCTATTCCACGCCGGGTGTTTACTATTTAAATCACCGGCGAGGATGGTAGCCTTTTGGGGCGTATTTATAAGCGCCCGCAGCTCTGTGTGATCTAGGTGAGCCACGGGCGGCTTATAGCAGGCATACAGGTTAATATCCTCGCCGGCTAAATGCAGCTGTACACCCAGCGCGTAGAACGACCTGAGTGACGGCAAGGGGAGCTCTTGATGGACGACTCTTCGCCTAACAATGACCGCCAGACCACGATAACGGTTGTTGTTTGCCGACCTTTCATCCTTCCTATAAACGAGATATCCCGGGAACCTAACGCTATCTTCGGGTCCCAGGAGTGTCTCGCTTATGAGCGCCACGTCGATATCCTGTTCCCTCAGGAGATGGCGGAGGGGGGCGACCTTGTTCCGGAGGCCGCGGGCATTCCAATGGATCACCCTCAGCGGCCTAGCCATTATACATAGTCAGTAAAGTGGCCAGGCCATCGAGGATGACCATCTCCACATCTTGTCCCTGCCTTATTGCCCTTATTAGGTCCATCAGTAATTTGATGGCGCAGGCTGTAAATTCTTTATTTGTTGAGCGGGCGCCGGTGGCGCCACCACTCGTGGAATCTTGTCTCGGTCTCGAAGTTTGTTCGACATATTGCCGCTGTGGTTTGGTGGCGCCACCCGCAGCGGTGGCGTCGCCTCGCGGCTTTTGAGCGAACTTTTCCTTGTGAACGGACCGCTGCGCTATGCCGGCGCCCGCGGTCTGTTTAACAGCCTGCGTCCTGTTTAAGGCAGGGGCGGCCTCGGGAATCTCTTCCTGGGTCGACGGGGGCGGTTTGGGTTTGTTCCCTCTACCCTTGCCCCCGCGCTTGGTCTTCTTTTTCTTCTTTTTCCCCCCTCCAGAGGAGGCGGCTTGGGCTGCATTCCGGGGTGTGGGCTCATTGGCCGCCGCCATCAGCGTCGTGCCTTGGGCCTCTGATTCCGTGGCCTGTAGTGGTTGATCACTAGCCATTCGCGGTTGGCGTGTGGCCGTGATGGCGACGGTCCCCGCTCGCTTATTTCTAACTTCCGCTTGAAATACGGGGCACTTTATGTTGCACGCGGGGTGCGGGCCACCGCAATTTGCGCAGGTGGCCGGCTCGTCCCGCGGGCGCGGGCAATCGCGCGCCGCGTGCTCGCCTCCGCATCGCACACAAGCGAGCGGGCGGTGGCACTGGTGCGAGCTGTGCCGGAAGCGCTGGCACCGGTGACACTGTGCGGGCCCACGCTTTCCACGCCAAGCCTCGATCTTGACGCCCCGCATAAACATGAAAACGGTGGTGTCAAAGATCGCCCGGACGTCGGGTGTCTTTTTGATAATTGCGTGGAACACGCAGCCGGGTCGTCCTTGTGCGCCTTTAATGTGGCGCACATACTCCGGCTGGTATCCCAACGCCCGGAGTTCCTCCTCGATCTCCTGGGGGTCCGTATCCGCCGGCAGCCCCCGTATGGCGATCTTCATGTTTCGGTCCGCCGGCAGTGAATAGGCGAACCAAGACACGCCGCTATCCTTTTCCAGGCCCGTCAGATACCGCTGAACCAGCCTGTATTCGCCCTCGCTGTCGGGAGTGAAGCGGACTCCACTCCCGAAAGGGCGGGCGTTTGGAGGCCGGCCCAGCTTGGCACTGAGGGCCCGGAAATGGGCGGCCCAGTTTGGCAGCCGCTCCACCACCAGCGGTGGGAATCTCAATTTTTTCCCCGGCTTCTGCTTTGCTGCGGACGCGGCGGCGCCGGGGGAGGCGGCGGTAGGGGGGGCGGCAGATACGGTGGGAGCAAGGGGTAAGCTAATATTACTTACCCCTGCTGGTGTCTCGTCCGGTGATTGCGGCGGCGAGCGGCGCACCGCATCCGAGAAGGTGGGCAATGCTGCGGCGCCCCGACCCCGCGGCGCGCTATCGCGCTGAGGCCGCGGCGGGTCGAGGCAGTATCTCTTCGCCTCCTCCGATACGGCTTCGCCGGAGCTCCTCCTTCGCCGCTGAGGTCTAGTCTCGAGCTGGAACTCGAAACCGAACCCCAGCGACGGTGTTGGTTACGCCGGCGCCGGCGATATAATCGCGGCACCGGCGGCGCGTCCCACGTTGGGCCGCTGTCCGGATCGCGGTGTCGTGTCCGGGGACACGTCTCCGCGACCGGAGGCGGCCGAGCCCGCAGATGCCAGCGACATGCTCGACCCCGCACGTGAGGAGCATGTCGACAACATTGCGGGCGAATCGTAGGCCGATGTCCGGGGGGGTGCCGGCGAGGCGGGCACCACGGGCGGCTTAGATGCCGGCCGATAAGTTGAGCCGGCACTTGTTGGCCGCTCCCGCTCCGCCATCACCGGTCCCGCCAGCGAGCGGCGGGGAGCGGTGTCGGCGGTGCGCGAAGCTGGCACAGCTTTGTTCTGCGGCTGCTTGCTGAGCGTCGCCCCGGGGGCACGGGCGGCGTTGCGAACCGCGGCGGAGGCGCGGTAGCGCGGGCCGGGGGCGCGCGATGGCGCGCTATAGGCGCTATAGGCGCGGAGGCGCGCGCAGTAGGCGCGGGGGCACGCGCTGTAGGCGCGGCCCGCGCAGCCGGCGCGGGTGCGCGCATAGGCGCGGGCGTGGGCGCGGGCGCACGCGCATGCAGTGCGCGCCCGGCTTGGGTCCCAGCTGGACCCGGTGCCTGGATGGGCACCGGTCTGAAGGCGGCGGGGCGCAGCGCCACCGCGTGCGGTCGGCTCGACGACGGCACGGGCGCAACACGCGCAGGCGCCGATGACGTCGGTGGGCCGGCGGCTACAGCGGCGCTAGCACCCCCCCCCTCTCTTCTCCTCCGTTCCTCGCTGCGAGGCTGCGGTAGTGGGCCGGTTGGCGGCGCACCGGACGTCGCCCTGCCAATGTTCGGCATTGACGTCGTCCGGTCCAACGCCGGGCGGGCTCCCTGCTGTTCCCCGGCATCGTGGCCCAACGAGCCACGCGTGCCGGGTTTCGGCATCGTTGTAGGCGTGGCCTCCGCGACCGCTGCGGTGATTGCTCACCGAGCAGCACGGGGGCGGCTTCCCCTGTGTTTGTACAGGTACCGGGGTGGTATCCCGTACACACACAGGGAAAAACGGTTAAAATATTTGCGGTCCGCACGGATAGGGGCACTGAGTTACACTGACGCGAACTAAGGTAACCAGCACCGATCGACCACGGGCTAATCCTCTTACCCCGATCGCCCCGCCCGGTCTCGTTTTATACCCGAGCACAAACAAGTTGAGTAGTGGGGGAGGTGGGGATGGCGACATCGCCTCATTGGTCCGGTGCACGTGCCGCCCACAACAGTAGCGCCGACACGGCCATGCTGACGTGCGTACGTCCTCGTACGCGTACCTTAGAGATATCTAGGTACCTCATAGAGGAACACAACTTTAGTGTTCGTTCATCCTGACATTAAAATCATATCTTATGGTCTGGTCCGGTCCAATGACCCTTCAGAGTTATAATCTCCTGGTCCGGTCTAACGACCCTTCAGGTATAATATTCTGGTCCGGTTATAACTAACCCTTCAAGATTATTACTGCTTGGTCCGGTCATATACGACCCTTCAAGATAACTTCAGTTTTTTTTTTTTTTTTTTTTTTAATTTGCTGGTCTGGACTAAAATGGTCCCTGTAGCTTATAAAATCAGTTAACTCGCAAATTGTCCCTGTTCCACTTCATTAACCCTCTCTATGTACCAAAGCACGTGTCACAACGTTAATCGATTCAGGGTCCAAAGACTCCACCGATGATGCACGGGATCTACCAAATTGATTATTATACTACTAGCTGCCAAAGTACAAGAGTCGGCAGTCATTGCCTCAATAAAACAGACGGTGTTACTGTTCCCCAAAATAGCATCATCCAAAATATCATTTTCTTGGGTAGTTTCATGAACAAGCTCATCATTATTATCCACCGTCACGTCATCGTTACCGATATTTTCCGCGATTTCTATCAAACCAGATTGTCCATGAGGCACCTCCCGTAAATTTTCATGGGAACATCTGTAAACTCCGTTAGATCCACCCATATGTTTCAATTCACGACGGTAATTATCTAAAACAGAAATGAATTTAAATGGGCCCTTATACTTGCGATCTAATTTGGTTTGGTGTCTCTCTTCGCTTTTATAAAAACAAAATCGCCCATGGAAAAAGGACGTACCCTGGCCTTCCCCTTACTGAACCGTTCAACACCAGATTGAGACAGTCGTTGAACATTGTCAGATGCGCCTGATCTAGCTGATTCAAGATCAAGTCCTTCAGTGTCATGAGAGCTCACAGATATTCTTGATAATTATAATAAATTTCCCCGAATTCCAAACACCAATTCCAATGGGGAGAACTTTGTCACTCTACAGCGTGCACTATTAAGGGCAAGTTGAACATCTCCCAATTGGTCTTGCCATATAGTAACTGGGTCACATTCAACAATGGTAAGTAAACTTTTTAAAGTTCGCATGACACGCTCTACTTGACCGTTTGCCCCACTGGAACCAGTCGCAATAAGATGAAGCTCAATATGATTATCGGTACAAAACTGTTCGAAATCTCTCTCATCATAGGAACGACCTCGGTCAGCTATTATTCGCTTTGGGACTTTTGTTCTTTGTCTTTGTTTTACAGCACATACTTCATTATGTTTAATAGCCAATGAATTTCGAGAAAGAAAATCTGCATGAGCCATTGTTTTACCCTCTTTATACACTATGTCAAAATCATAGGACTGCAAAATAGCCCACCATCTATGAACTCTTGGAGTTAAATCCTTTTTAGAATGAGATGCTTTTAACGCATTACAATCGGTAAAAACTTTAAATTTACGCCCGAAGAGATAATGTCTAAAATGCTCTACAGATTTTACTACCGCTAGTGTTTCTAATTCATAGGAGTGATAGCGACTCTCCGCATCAGTTGTTTTGTGGCTGAACATCGGTAATGACATGGGGAAGGTTGTTCCTCCTCTGAATTAGGACTGCTCCATACCCAAAGGTAGTTGTAAATTACATATCTGTAAAATACCTCGTGTCACCTTGGAGCATAGGTTCACCTGCTTGCTGCTTTTGCCACCGCTGCTGCTATTGCTGCTGCATCGTCTTTTTTCGGCCAGTGCTTAGGACATAGTAAGTAGCAGCATGTCCACGCTCGCGACATACGTAGCAGATGACATTAGACTAAGGTGAATCCATACTGTTATCTGAAACATTTGATTTTTTAAGCAGGTACCGATGTTTATCTCTACAGTCTTGACCTCGGTGTCCTCGTTTCTTGCAGAAATGACAATGCTCATTGAAATCTGTTGAAGGACGAGACCTTTTTGCATCATTGTCAGATGTAGCTGGCTCATCAATTCTTCGCTTCAATGTAAAGCTTTGCAAGGTTCGAAAAAGTTGATGTTTATCGTTAATAACAACTGAGTTAAGTTCTCGACGAATCTTGTCATCACATTGGGACAAAATGGATATGACAAAACCTGTCACAACTTTGTCTGGCATTTTTGCTTCAGGAATTTTCTCTAATAATTGCCATAGACGTAAACTTTCTGTGTTTTTAATTTGAAACTTAATAACTTGGTCAAAATAATCTTGCATCATCATAGGCTTGCTAAATATGGAAATCAGAATTTCCCTAATAGAGCTCCAGGTGATATTATCTGGTTGTATCTTGGTGAGACAGAGGCCAACGCGGCCCTTCAGAGCATGAGAAAGAGCCAAAAGCAAATCGGCTCCATCTCCTTTATTTTTTATTTTTTATTATATTATCGCTGAGCGAACACCAGTTTACTATATCAGATTCTGGTGCATCAGGATCAAAAGACATCAACTTGATTTGCGTATTTCCCGGAGGTGGACGGGAACCCATGCTTTCAGCAATTTTTTGAAGGATTGCTTCCATTCCAGTGGAGAACATTGTAAAGAAATTGTTTTCAATACTTGCCAAGTTCTATGTGGTTCTGTTTCATGTGGAGGTGGATCCATTCCACTTCTGATGTAGAAGTAGAGTCAGGATAGGATATTTTAAAGTAAAAAGTAACGTCGGTAGTTTTACTTATTAATCACTTTTATTTGATTGACTCACTTGATTACTTAATTATAACTGACTTGATTAATTTATAATTTAATAAAATAACTATGCGCTATGACAACATGTGCATCGAACCGAAGCCAAGAATATAATGCGTGTAGGTGGGCGGATTCACAAATCACTTTTACCGTTTGTTTCCAAACACCAATTGATTCTGCCTAAGAAACATCATCTTACAAATTAACTCATTGATCATACACATATCACGCACCTACACGCTGGTCCACAATCCGTGCAATACATTTTACTTCAAAACTAATGGATAATGTCTAGTCGTGACGCTATACGTACACGCATTCATCGATGCGTTCGTTGTTTTCGTGCTCGCCCCGTGAATGCATGACACAAAGCCATGCATGGGTCCACTACCGGCCGTCAGAGTACGCCCTGAGCGGCCATTTCTAAAAACATGTGTGTATTTTGCGGGTCCGTTTTACGTTCGGGCAAATAAAGTCCGAAACGCGAAAATTATTAAATGTTATGTAGCTGTTTTTGTGTGTATGTCCGTCAAGGCCATACATCTCGAACTTGTGTCCGAGTTGTCAACTGATGCATTTCTTGCAGCCTTGCGACGTTTCACGTCCCGTAGAGGTTTATGCACCGACATTTACTCTGATTGTGGAAGGATGGGCACGCCACAATTGTGGCGATAAGTCCCCTCTTTGAGGAGTGACTGGAGAGGTGCCACGGCGTCCTCACCTTCCGCCTGACGCAGGTCCTCACCAGACATGGATGTTTCGGGAGGTTCCTGTTTAGGATTAAGCGGGAAGAAACGCCCGGGTGTCACCACTGTGTGGATCGCCCGGAGGACACGGTGAAGCATACGGTGGAGGTCTGCCCAGCTTGGGCGGAGCACCGCCGTGTCCTCATGGAGGCGATCGGCGGCGGCGATCTCTCGCGTCCGGCCCTGGTTCAGGCCATGGTTCGGAGCGAGAGTGCATGGGAGGCCGTCACCTCCTTCTGCGAAGCAGTTATGCTAGCGAAGGAGGAGGCGGAACGCGTGAGGGTGAGACAAGGTGCGCGCCCTCGTGCCCTTAGTCGCCGCAGGAGACGTCCCGGGCGTCGGGAGTCGCAAGCCGATTTCCGGCCACCGTAGGCGTGGGCCTGCGGACGGTGAGCGATGGGTAGCTCGCCGTCCGATAAAGACCAGGCCCGGGTTGACGGCGCGTTGTGTTCCACGCGCGCCTCAAAGAGATGTCAGCACAAACTGACGGGGTCCGTTAGGACCAATGCCTGCCGGGGTTGCGAGTTTGTCCGAAAGGGATATCGTGGCCCTGGCACACAGGCAACGGAAGGAACACGGGTGGGTTTTAGTCAGTAAAAGGCTGACACGCCCTCCCGCTCCGCCCAGAGCGGGAGAAGTTATTTGATAATTTTCCACCCAAAAAAAAAGAGGTTCTTTGAGGAACTTTGTTGGGTGTAATAATTATCTACAAAACTTGTATAATTTTTTACGTAATGATTCTGTTCAAGCCACTCTTAATAATAAAGTTTTAGAACAAGGCATCACTTGGCATTTTCAACCTTCTTATGCCTCACATTTTGGTGGCCTTTTCGAATCCGGTGTTAAAAGTTTCAAACACCATTTATACCGAGTCCTCGGTACACAAACTCAAACTTATGATGAGATGCATACGCTTCTTTGTCAAATTGAAGCGGTACTCAATTCTTGTCCACTTTGAATATTATGTGCTGACCCATTAGATCCAATAGAAAATAAATTATATTAATTAAATGTATTAGATACATTTAACACCATCTCATTTTTTAATAGGAGATCCGTTGATGACTTTACTAGATGTTTCATTATGTGAGAATGTTTCAAATCGACTCACTAGATGGCGTAGAGTCCAAAAATGTGTGCAACATTTCTGGAAACGTTGGAGTCGTGAATACTTACACGAAATTCAACAACGTAATAAATGGTTCCGAGATCGCGGCTCGCAACTCCGTGAAGGTGTCGTTGTCGTTGTACGAGATGATAATTTACCACCATGAAATGGAGACTGGCTCGTGTCCATGCCCTTCATCCGGGTTCCGATAATGTTACTCGTGTCGTAACTTTACAAATGGGCAAAACTTTTGTGAAACGTTCAGTAGTAAAAATATGTCCTTTGCCCTTAGAATAATTATTTGGAAATTTTAGTTAACATTATTGCGAATCTTAGTTAAGTAATCTTAAGTTAGAATAACTTAAATTTAAAACTGTTAAGGCTTCATGCTTTTTCATTTCTCTTTCGGGTGTAACATTCTCTATTGTACCTATTTGATTTAATATTGAAAGACCTACATTCTTTCAAGGCGAGCGGCATGTTAAGTACCGTTCTTCTTTTGAATTTTAGGATTGTTTTTTCACCCCACAACTAGTTATTAAGCTTTTATGTGTAATTGCTGATTCGATGAAGCTCTCGGCTTGTCATTAGTCCACTCGCTGAGCGATCGGATTGGCCTGCTAATGAGCACATTAGCGCCGCATCCCCGCGCACTTTCTAACTGTATCAACGTGTCAAAATCTCCCACCGCGCTCCGCGCTAACAAAAACATTTTTCTGAAAAGAAATGGTCCTTCAGTGATTTAATGCTACAATCCCCGCAAGACACTAGGAAATAACATAACCAGCACCTGACAATATGTGTAGTGTGGTTTAACCTAGATTCATACCTAGCCACCCCGCCGATCCCAAGAAGTGTGAAGCAGTGGACCGGAGATAGCAGGTAAGCTTCACAAATTTATGACACAGGGGATAAACGGCTATGTATAGATTATAGGGCCTTAAATAGAAAAACGTTAAAAGATAAATATCCGTTGCCTCGCATCGAAGACCAACTAGACAGATTGGGGGGCAACAAGTTTTTTATAAGTGTTGACCTCATCTCAGGGTACTATCAGGTGGCCATGAGTAAAGCTAGTAAGCGATTTACTGCGTTTGTAACACCGGATGGTTTGTATGAGTTTGAAAGAATGCCCTTTTGACTTGCCAATGGACCTAGTGTATTTCAAAGGACGATTAATTGTATGCTTAAGGGTAAGCAAAACTTGGCATTGGCTTATATGGATGATCTATTAGTGATATCACGTTCAATTGAAGAGGGTTTAGATAAGCTGGAAAAGGTTTTTCAATTATTAAGGTCTGCTCATCTAACATTAAATCTTAAAAAGTGCGATTTCTTTCAGACTCGTATAAAGTATTTGGGCTACGAGATTAGTAGATTTAGCACGAGATTAGCATCCGACCCGGGGCAGCCAAAATTCAAGCTGTAGTAGACTTTCCTCAACCTAAAAACGTTCACGAGGTTAGACAGTTTGTTGGCCTTACAAGTTATTTTCGACGGTTTATTCAAAACTATTCTATGATAGCATAACCTCTAACAATTCTTACAAAGAAAAATGTTTCATGGTGTTTTAACGAACCTCAAATAAAAGCATTTAATGAATTAAAAGGTAATTTGATCACCCGACCTGTTTTGACACTATATGACCCTGAGGCTGAATTAGAAATTCACACTGACGCTAGTAAAATCGGTATAGGAGCAATTTTGCTACAACGGGTAAATTCAGATAAAGTATTCCATATATATATATATATAGCTTATTATAGCCGTCAAACGACACTAGATGAAAGCAAACTACACTCGTATGAGTTGGAAACTTTGGCGGTAGTTTGTGCTTTGAATAGATATAGAGTTTATGTTTTGGGTAAATCGTTTAAAGTTGTCACTGATTGTGCCGCTATACGCAGTACTATGACAAACAAAGATTTAATACCGAGAGTAGCGCGTTGGTACATATTAATGCAGGAGTATGATTGTACTGTAGAACATCGCGATGTTAACAAGATAAGTCATGTTGATACATTGTCTCGCAACCCAAGTGTAAAGGTGGATGATGTTTTAGCAATAGATGACGATGCGTGGTTGCGCACAGTGCAGGAACAGGATTCAGAAATACAAAGGATAATCAACATTTTGAATGATTCAGAAACAAAAGACATTGTCGAGATTCATAAGAACTATACTGTTATAAATGGCTGCTTGTACAGAATAACTAGTGATAAAAATGATGTAATTCATTTGAAGTGGGTAGTTCCAAAATCAGTAAGATGGCAAATAGTCCGTATGAATCACGACGATGTCGGCCATTTCGGGTTTGATAAGACTTACAGCAGATTTATCAGATTTACTGGTTTAAAAAAAAGAGACGTTTTATTAAAAAATATTGTAATTTTTGCTTAAATTGTGCTCATAATAAGTTGCCAGCTGGAGCTAAAGAAGGGGAGCTTCATCCAATCCCAAAAATTAATAAACCGTTTGATACACTTCATACCGATCACTGTGGTCCCTTTCCCATTAGCAAAAACAAGAATTGTCATATTTTAGTGATCATTGATGCCTTCACAAAATTTATTTATATAAAGCCAGTAAAAAATGTTATAAGTAGTACTAGTGTTCAGGTATTTACGGAATATTTCTCGCTATTCGGAGTGCCACGTTGTCTGATATCCGATCGTGGCACTAGTTTTACGAGCAAAGAGTTTTCAGATTTTATTAATAAAAGAGGCATTAAACATATCTTAATTGCGGTTGCGTCTCCCAGGGCCAATGGTCAGGTCGAGAGGTACAATCGGACTATTGTCTATGCAATAACGGCTGCCAATCATAATAAACAAGAAAATGAGTGGGATTTGTGTTTACCCCAGATACAGTGGTCTTTGAACAATACTATAAACAAATCCACTGGTCGTACTCCTCCTGAAGTGTTGTTTGGATTTCAAACCACCGGCGTTTCGGATGGTTTCATGAATCCACTTGTCGCGGAATCTCATACCTTGTTAGATCGTGATGAAATTAGATCGGAAGCAGACTCGCGAATTCAAATAAGCCAACAAGTACAAAAATACCGCTTTGATAAGTCGCATAAAAAACCTATCGAGTATAAAGTAGGAGATTTAGTTCGTGTAGAAAAAGATATTCGTACAGACCCTGGACACAGTCGTAAACAAAAATGTGTAGGGCCGTACAGAATTTCTAAAACAATAGGTAGCGATCGCTATGAAATAGAGGACACTCCTATTACTAGGAAAGAAGGTTGCAAACCATATAGGTCGGTTTATGCTGTCGATAGGTTACACCCTTGGCTTGTTTTTAATCATGATGCGATGTCGAGTGATTCTGAGTAAGAGTCAGTAATAATTATTGTTGTAGTATTGAATTAAGGTTATTTCAGTTTAACAGTGAATGTAAGAATGGTGATTTGGCAATATTGCTAGTATGGTCATGTAATATAATTAATTTGAAAACGAAGTTCCACTTGGGGAACATTTAATCCTAAGAGCAAATAATACAGAAAAATAATACTAATCATATTAGATTTATGTCTATTTAGAGAACTGTAGTCAGATAATTATTTAAGCGATATCTAATAAGTTGTATTTTATGAATAGAGAGAATAGTATTGATTTATTAAATTCAAAAAGAGTATAAAAGAATGTTCGTTATTTCTTATTAAATAATGGTGTAACACCACAACAACAGTCTCGCACCGATACGACTCCTGAGCAGCCGAGCGTGCCCTCTGCGCCCCACCGCACACGTCGCCGAGTCCCTCGGCGGCTATAAAAGCTCAAGTATCAGCTAGATCAAACTCTCATTCGATCCGCGCAGGCGTCCCTCAGGGGTCTGTGCTGGCTCCGCTCATTTTTACGCTGTTCACCAGTGACATCCCGAAATGTAGAAAGGCGCAGTTAGCTCTGTTCGCAGACGACACGGCCATCTACTACACCGGCCGCAGTCAAGACCAGATCTCCCGCATCCTACAGACTGAAGTCAACAGACTCGGTGACTGGTTCAGGAAGTGGAGGATCGAGGTCAATCCTGATAAGAGCCAAGCGGTCCTCTTTTCTAGGCCCCGGCGTAGACCGGACCTACCCCGACAGATCGAAATGTTCAGCAAGCCTATCCCTTAGGAGAAGCGAGCCAAATATCTCGGTGTGATCTTAGATCATCACATTTCATTCACTGAGCACATAAAGCAAGTGCGATCGCGCGCCGCTTTCGCTCTCGGTAGGCTTCATTGTGTTCTTAATTCACGCAGCAAGTTGTCCCTTAAGGGCAAATTGCGTATTTACACAGCGTGCATCCGGCCGATTATGACGTACGCGTGTGCCGCTTTCGCACACGCCCGTCCCCATCTCATTCACAGAATGCAGGCACTTCAAAACCGATTTCTCCGTAAAATTACGGATGCTCCATGGTTCGTTCGGAACGAAACCCTTCATGTAGATCTTAGAATCCCCACCATCAAGCAGTTTATGAAACGCGTGACAAAGCGGTTCTTCGAGTCCGCAGATAGACATTGCAACCCCTTGGTTGTGCAGGCAGCTAGCTATAGGCCTTCTCAAATTAGTCAGACTCGCCGACCTAGGCATACTCTCTCAGACCTGGATCCCATTACTCTCCTTCAGGAAAGCAATAGGGCTACAAGTACACTGCACAAATACAAACCGTCATTCCGTCCTCGCCGCCGAGGTACCACGCGAAGTTCAAGAATTAGTTGTTCCCCCCGTCCCTTGCACGTCGAACCGCCAGCCCCGAGGCTGAGTGAGCCGTAGCATTTAATAGTAATCCCAGTTAATAATCATGAATTTAAACTTTCGATCCAGCCCGTCCCCTTGCTGTTTTTCCCCAACGACGCCCTAAGCCGAGGTTCGTACCCCACAGGGGGTGCCCTTAGAGCACTGTCGTTTAGTTTGTAATAATTATATTTACGCTCCTGGCTGGAGGCTTTAAGCTCACACCTTAGGGCAGCCACAGGAAAGACCGGTTAAGCAGTCACGGCCTCTCAAGGTCAACTGCGAGATGCCATACAAAAAAAAAAAAAAAACTAGATCAAACAGTCTGCATTCGGTACGGTTCGGGTGCACTACCACTGCATCGACTTAGGTCGGTCACCTCCCGCCCCCGCATCTTACTGAATACCGGCTAGGCAGCGTATAGTGTTTGTTTATTGTGTTGACTTCGTTAGCGAAACCGCACAGTAAACTTATAATATACGACGCTACTAGGGCTTTGGATTAGGCTATTTTATTTGTAGTTAGAATCATTGTTAGAATCAATAAACCATTGTTATCCTTGCTTATCACGCGTTTAGCTTATCTCCTCACACATTACCCCCTTACAGTTGGCGTCCCACCGCGGACCTGTTCCTACTATTGTAATTAATTAGTTTTGTTTACTTCCATTGTTGGATTATCCGTTTTACGTAAAGTTTTTTGGCTACCCTCTCTTTTCTTTTTTGTTTATTAACTTTTGGTAACGTTGTGGTGTGTGAGGGTAGACTTACTGGGTCCGAAGAAATCAAAGTCCTCTGGATAGTTTGACACTTTAATGTCCACACACTAATATGCACACACTACACAACATTGTTTTTAATATAGTTACGAAGGCACAGTAAATAGTAAGTATACAATATGCATAAGAATTTGTCCATCAAAGTTACACAGCGGTTTAGCGCGGGTAGGCTATCGGAAAAATAGCGCAAGCGAGCGTGCGTCTAACGTCCGAGATAGATCGTGACTGCCGAGCGGCAACTTCCGATATCCGAATGCGTGGCGGTGGAATGCGTGCGCGCATACGTCACACGACGCGCGTGTCCAGTGTACTCTGGTAATGACGGACGAACCGTACGATGGTAAACGTGATAGTGTGTTATAATAAATGCTATTAGGTATTGTTTAGTGTTTTATGTTTGTAATTATAATGTGTATTGTCTGTTTGTGTTTATTAGTGTAGGACGTATGAATATACTATGTACATATTGTAAATATTATGTGAGTCACCTACATCACTCCCCTCCAGAGACCGTGCTACGGGCGATAGTAGTCCGGAAAATGGACTCTTCTGCCGGAACGAGTGGTTTTAACTGCTGGAATGGAAGGTGGTGGCTCGGGAACAGGTTTAATTTGGATTGGGGTGTCATTGGTGTCAGACAGTATGTTTTAAACGGTCTAAAGATACTGTGACGGATTTGCCCTTTACTTTAATTTTAAAAACTTTGGCGCCTCTTTCGATCACCTCATAGGGACCAGTGTATGCTGGCTGGAGTGCACCCCTCAACGCGTCGTCCCGAAGAAAAACATGAGAGCAGGATGACAGATCTTTGTGGACAAAGATTTTGTTTTTTGAGTGGTGCGACGTTGGGGCTGGCTGTAAATTGTTGGCAAATGACCTGATACGGGCTGTGAAGTCCGTTATATCAGTCGTACATTTGTCAACCTTATGGCCAAAGAATTCACCCGGCAGCCTTAAAGGTTCGCCGTATACTAACTCGGCGGAAGTCGATTGTAGGTCTTCTTTGAAGGAACTTCTTATGCCGAGCAGTACAAATGGCAAGGATTCGGTCCAGCTGCTATCGGCGTGGCACTTAATTGCTGCTTTAAGCTGTCGGTGGAATCTTTCGACTAAACCGTTGCACTGGGGGTGGTATGCAGTGGTCTTGCGATGCCTAAACCCAATGGCCTTTGCGAGGTGTTGGAAGATACCAGACTCGAATTGTCTACCACGATCAGTGACAATATCGGTTGGGCAACCAAAACGTGCGACCCACCCCGACAGAAACGCTTTGGCCACAGTTTCCGCTGTTATATCGGTAATAGGGACGACTTCTGCCCATCGCGTGAAGCGATCGACGAGTGTCAGACAATACCGATATTCATTGGGGGCATTGGGCCGATGAGGTCTAAGTGGACATATTTGAATCGTGCTGAAGGTAGACCGAGGGTACCCAAGGGGGTGGAAACGTGACGATTCACCTTTGTGCGCTGGCATGCCAAACATGCCTTAGACCAATCGCGACAGTCTTTCCGCATCTGTGGCCAAACGTAGCGCTGTGCTACCAGCTTAGCACTTGCGTTTGCGCCGGGGTGGCTTAGCGAGTGCAACGAGTCGAAAATCTGTTTGCGCAATGGCTTAGGAATGATGGGTCTGGGAGTCGCTGTGCTGACATCGCAGTACAATTCAATACGACTTCCTGGAATAATCATTTTTTTTACGTGCAGGGAAGAATCTCCTGTGAGTAATTGTGCAAGTTCTGAATCGACATCTTGTGCTTTGGCTAGTACTTCTAAATCTACTGGGCTTTGCAATTCTTCGATACGGGAGAGTGTGTCGGCTACGACATTATCCTTTCCGGCGATGTGTTGAATGTCGGTCGAGAATTGTGAAATATAGTCTAAATGTCTATACTGACGTGGCGAGCAGTTACTTTTCCGCTGTTGGAAAGCGTAACATAGTGGCTTATGGTCAGTATAGATGGTGAAGGTGGTTGCGGCTAGCCAATGTTGAAAGTACTTAATGCTTTCGTAGATGGCAAGGAGTTCTCTATCATAAGGCGCGTATTTTTGTTGTGATGGGCTCAACTGCGGGTGAAAAATGCCAATGGTTGCCAATTGCCGTCTTTGAACTGCTGCAAGACTCCGCCGATGGCAAAATCAGACGCATCCGTGACTAGGCCCAGTTTGGCATTTGAGTCAGGATGTGCCAATAAAGTCGCTGTGCAAAGGCTATCCTTACACTCCTCGAAGGCCTGTAACGAGGTTCCGCTTATGTCGACAGGCTGAGAGGCTTTCACGCTTCCGGTCAGTAAGGCATGTAATGGTGCTTGGGTTTGGGCAGCCCGAGGTAGAAACCTCCGGTAAAAGTTTATCATGCCCAGAAACCTTCTTAGTTGCTTAGCGGTTTTAGGCACTGGGAACTCTCTAATAGCCTGCACCTTGCTTTCCAAAGGCTTCGTTCCGTGTTGTGAGATGTGGTACCCTAAGAATGTTACCTCTGGTGCGCCAAATACGCATTTGGCAGTGTTGATGAGCATGCCGTATTCCTTCATCCTTGTGAAGAGTTGGCGAAGGTGCTTCTCATGCTCTGCCTCGTCCCTAGAGTACACCAAAAAGTCATCTAAATATGGATAGCAGGACTCCAGGCCACGAGTCATTTCATCAACAAACCGTTGGAAAGTCTGCCCGGCGTTCCTCAGACCGAACGTCATAAACGGAAACTCGAAAAGTCCGAAGGGTGTAGTGATGGCGGTCTTTGGTATGTCCTGCTCAAATACTGGTATCTGGTTATAAGCTTTAACAAGGTCAATAGTGGAAAAGATCTTACAACCAGATAGGCTGTGGGAGAAGTCGTGTATGTGCCTGATTGGGTACTTATCTGGTACTGTCCTAGCGTTGAGCAGCCTATAATCACCGCAAGGACGCCAGCCATTGTCTTTCTTCGGGGCGAGGTGGAGAGGCGACGACCAAGGGCTCTCTGACGGTCGTGCTGTACCGTTTGTCAGCATTGCCTCGAACTCAGCCTTGGCGATTTTCATTTTATCCGGGGCTAGTCTGCGTGGGGAACAAGACACTGGGGGGCCCGATGTGGTGCGAATGTGGTGAGCTGTGTTGTGTTTTGGTGAGAATGGTGTGCCTGCTGGCCGTGTTATTTCCTGAAATTCTGATAGGAGTTTTCGGTATTTGCAGTCGCCAGTCACGACCTTTACACTAGAGATTAAGCTATCAGGAGAGGCGATTGATGCTACAGCTGACAAACTGGTAGTGCCATCTATTATGCGTTTGTTGCGAATATCTACGATTAAATTAAAAAATGACAAGAAATCTACTCCTATAATGGCTTTAGTGACGTCAGCAACAATAAAACGCCAAGGAAAATCTCTACGAAGGCCTAAATTTAGTACAACCTGGAGGTAACCGTAGGTGTTGATTGTGGAACCGTTGGCCGCACACAGCTGGTATTCTGTCTTCGCACGACGATGTTGTGGGAGCGCAGATCGAGGGAAGACGCATAAGTCGCTTCCAGTGTCCACTAGGAATTGGACTTTCGACCTGCGATCTGTCACGAACAGGCGACCAGTTGTGGAAGGGCAATCTTCAGCCGCCATTATTGACTGCCCGATTCGTTTCCCGACTTATAATCGCACGGGCGGATGCATTTCTTCGCGTGACTACCGAATTTGAAGTGGTACCAACACTTTGGAAATTTCTTATAATTGGACTGCGACCTTTGTGAGCAGCTGCGACTTCTTTGGTCGGAAGTGTTGTGCCTGGTGCGTGGGCGGGAGCGATCGTACTTTGCAGTGGTCAGCGCGTCCACCTTCCTCGTCAGCTCCATGATGAGCTTCATCATGTCTGTCTGCGGCGGATCAGCTCTTGATGAGGATGCTGCCGCGACTTGCGAAGTAGGAGGCGCCATGTCGTGAACTCTGTCGGCGAGTTCCGCGAGCTCGGTAAGAGACAAGGTCATCTGCGATGCGATGATCGTCTGCAGGTTACCTGGCAAGCGGCTCGTCCAAATCGTGCGGAGGAAATCCTCTGGTATCGTTGGTCCCGCTAGATGTTGCAGGTGCCGCAAGAATTGGGACGGTTTGCGGTCACCTAGTTCCTCTGACTGGAGAAGCTGTTTCACCTTCTTTTCTTTTGAAACTGACAGGCGCTTGATCAGCTCACTTTTCAGCTTCTCGTACGCGCCTGTAGCAGGAGGCGCAGTAATAATATCTTCGACTTCCACGGAGTACTGCCGATCCAAATGAGCGAGGACGTAGTGGAACTTTGTGTAGTCGTCCGTAATTCTGGCCAGCTTGAATTGTCCTTCTATTTGGCAAAACCATATAGTTGGTTTTTCAGGCCAAAATGGTGGTATGCGAACGCCCACACGAAATAACTCTAATGACGGATGTTCGGGTTCTGGGTCAGTGGAAACGCGCGCACATTTACTCGGCCGGCGGGCGGGGTGTTGATTGCGCTGCGATGTTTCCGTATCGCTACCGTCGCTGCTCATGTTAACTATGAACTCTTACTACACTCACTATTCTAGAAGTGTTCTGTTCGGGGTCACCAGTTTGGTAACGTTGTGGTGTGTGAGGGTAGACTTACTGGGTCCGAAGAAATCAAAGTCCTCTGGATAGTTTGACACTTTAATGTCCACACACTAATATGCACACACTACACAACATTGTTTTTAATATAGTTACGAAGGCACAGTAAATAGTAAGTATACAATATGCATAAGAATTTGTCCATCAAAGTTACACAGCGGTTTAGCGCGGGTAGGCTATCGGAAAAATAGCGCAAGCGAGCGTGCGTCTAACGTCCGAGATAGATCGTGACTGCCGAGCGGCAACTTCCGATATCCGAATGCGTGGCGGTGGAATGCGTGCGCGCATACGTCACACGACGCGCGTGTCCAGTGTACTCTGGTAATGACGGACGAACCGTACGATGGTAAACGTGATAGTGTGTTATAATAAATGCTATTAGGTATTGTTTAGTGTTTTATGTTTGTAATTATAATGTGTATTGTCTGTTTGTGTTTATTAGTGTAGGACGTATGAATATACTATGTACATATTGTAAATATTATGTGAGTCACCTACAAACTTAATTGAATTTGTTTCATCAATCAATTCAAGCCGTGGTATTAATTAGGTTAGGGGGGAGTATTAGTTGTAGTCCAGGAGCTGGATTAGATTATTATTTATTTAATTTTGAGTCCAGGACTCAAGGCGATAGGTTTTTATAGTTCAGGAGTTAGGGTTTTTTAAATCTTAGTTTAAGAGTTGTAGTTATAGTTAAGGAGATAGGTATATCCTTTATTGCTTTATTATTTCACATTTCATAATCAAAATTGTGTTTTATCATATTTTGCCCAGACGTAGCCGAAGAATTAAACAAAATATGGCAAATGTCAGCTTTTCTGATGATCAGTTCCGTGATCTATTAGGAGTCCTGGCTAATAGGGATAATTATGTGGCAACGAAAACGGGTAGCTTTGCTACTTCTACTGCCCGTTACAATGGATGTCGTGACATAGCATTAGTCGAGGCATTCCTGTTGACTATATGCACTTTCAAGAAGATTGAGTCGATTACTGACGAGAATGCCATTGAAGGTCTTACACTGCTGTTGGTTGAAGATGCGTCAATCTGGTGGCTTGGAGTAAAGGACACTGTTACTACTTGGCATAGGGTTACGTCATTGTTAAGATCTACGTTTGCGCAAAAGAGGCCAGCCTACAGGGTTTACGATGACATTGTTATGGACAAGCAGAAGACTGCGTCAGGCACAGAATTGTTCGTCGTGAAGAAGCAAGCATTAATGGCAGAGTTACCTAAACCGCCCCTGTTACAATCGCAAAGGTTAGATCTATTATATACATCACTGCATATCAGCGTGCGAGATAGGATCCCAAGAGACTCTGTCGAAAGTTTTGACGATTTTCTGGTGAAGGCTCGGCAGCTTGAAGAAGTTGTTGCTGAACGGATGACAGGCAATAGTAGCACCACTCCAATGGTAAAAAGGCAAAGGTGTACACATTGTCGCGCATTTGGACATAACGAGAAGGAATGCCGGAAGAAAACCGTCAAAAGTGAGGTGGATGCGAAACGCGAACCTTCCGTGACTAAAACCAGATTGGAGCCAAAACCCAAAATCACTTGCTACGGCTGTGGTGAGCCTGGCGTAGTAAGAAGTAAATGCCCAAAATGTACCAAAACAAAGGTTGGAGCAGTTGAAGTAGGATTCTATGCATTAAATCCCTCAGTTGCATCAGTATCACGACCTAGACCAACAGTGAACATTACGATCAGCGGTGTCGAAGGTCAAGCTCATATTGACACAGGAGCAAAATTAAGTGTCGCATCGACTACGCTGTACAGAGTATTGCAGCAAAAGGGCATCGAGTTCAATTCTGAGAATGCTACAATTACTCTGGCAGATGGCTTCCGACGAAGAAACCAAATCAAGACTGCCTTGATCCCTGTTTCGCTTTGTGGTCGGACAATCCCCACATATTTCATCGTGCTTCCAGAATCGCACGATAACCGGACCCTCTTAGGAGTTGACTTCATTCAAGATGCCAACCTAGCACTCAAAGTACCACAGCTGCTGTTCCACTTCTTGGATGAGCCCACCCGGAAGTACGACTTAATTCCTGAGGAAGAAGATGGGGCATCTGTGTCCACGGTGCAAACGGAGCCTGAGAAAACCGAGACGGTGATCGAAAAACTCGCCAAAATGACGTCTCTCGAACCAATTGTGAGCCCGATGCTCATGACTCCGTCCCCACCTTCAAACCTACCTGAAGAATGTCTAATGGAGAACTCATATAGGCCACCACCCCTGATAAAATTCAGTACTCCTCCACAATCGCCCTCGAGAAAGAAACCTGCACTAACTGGGTACTCACCAAGATTTGTCGGGTCACTGTTCCGAGACGCGCATTCGAGCATCATGACCTTATTACCAAAAAGTAATGCGCTGTTCGATCCAAATATCGATCTGGCAATGATTGCACTGCCAGATGTAAAAAATTCTACTGAAGAGATGACGCAACTTAATAAGGTTCTGGAACGTAACGCTGCTGTATTCATTGGTAATGGTAAGCCAGCTAGTCTAGTGGAACATGTAATTGAAACTGGAAGTCACAAGCCAATAGCTGTTCCTCCATATAGAATGTCACCACAGCGTAAGGAAAGCCTGCTGAAAGAGGTTAATCATATGCTGGATGAGGGTATTATCACTCCATCAAAGTCTCCTTGGGCAGCACCTGTTGTGATGGTCCCCAAGAAAGATGGTGATATAAGGGTCTGTATCGATTACCGTCAACTAAATACTGTAACTGTAGCTGACGCGTATCCCTTGCCTAGGATAGACGACCTATAATTGCACGAAGCCAAACCAACACCCTACATGTCAACCTTGGATTTAAGGGCAGGATACTGGCAGATTAGAGTACGTGGTGAGAATCAAGAGAAAACGGCCTTCGTAATACCATTCGGGCTATACCAATTTAACCGAATGCCATTTGGATTACGAAATGCTCCGGCTACCTTTCAGAGGTTTATTGACCGGTTGAAGCTGCAGCTAGACGGTGTAAAACTGCTAGCTTATTTGGATGATTTGAGCCTATTTTCCACATCATTTGAGCAACATCTACATGATCTGGAAAGGTTATTCCAACTTCTGCAAGAAAATAATGTGATCGTCAACAGGAAAAAGTGTCGATTTTGTGACGAACAGATTTCATACCTGGGACATATTATAACTAAAGTAGGATTGTCAACAGATCCAGCTAAGATATCAGCTATATTAGATATACCAGCACCCAAAAATGTCCACCAGATCCAATCTTTCCTTCAGACTTGTTCATTTGTACCGTCGCTTCGTACCAGAATTTGCAAAAATCACTCAACCACTCACCGGACTGACGAAGAAGAATGCAACATGGGAGTGGGGACCTCCACAAGAGGATGCTTTTTGTGAGCTCAAACGTCGCCTAACTAGTACCCCTGTTTTACGCCAAGCAGATATTAGTAAACCATATACGATTAAAACGGATGCTAGTGGTTATGCTATAGGAGCTGTTTTGGTGCAGGGGGAGGGAACAGAAAAGCACCCAGTGAAATATGCCAGTCGTTTATTGACCAAAGCAGTGCGGAATTAGTCCACTACGGAACGTCAAGCGTTGGCTGTTATATGGGCTGTAACAAAATTTAGAGGTTACATAGAAGGTTCTTCCGTGGTAATCGCCACCGATCATCAAGCCTTAAAATGGCTGATGTATATTAAATCTCCCACAGGGCGACTTGCTAGATGGGCCCTGCAACTCCAGCCATATAACTTGTCCATTAAATACATACCAGGTAAAACTAATGTCATTGCTGATGGTCTCTCAAGACCTCCATGTAAGGAGTCTCAGGAAAACTGTGGATTAAGTATAGTTTCCATAGATATGCCTCGCCGCTCTGGACTGGAAATAAGGCAAAAACAATTGCAAGACACCGGACTAAACACAATTATGGATGCCTTAGAGAAACCAATTCGAGATGAAGATGCTGTTTATTGTTCAAACAAAGGGTACATAATGAACAATGGAATGCTGCACCGTTACATTCAAGATAGTGGCAGTGAGAGTGCTCAACTGGTTATACCTCAACATGAGACACTATTCTTTCATACTATCACGATGAACCTTCTGCAGGACATTATGGAGCCGATAAAACCTTCCGTCGAATATCAACTAGGTATTATTGGAAAGGTATGCGAAAGGATACCGAAGAATATGTCAAAAACTGTATCAAGTGTCAACGATATAAACCAAGTAACTTGAAGCCGGCAGGATTATTACAAACTACAGTCATGGCTCAAAGATTTGAAACTTTATCTTTCGATTTATTTGGCCCTCTGCCTCAGACTCCAGATGGTAAAACCTGGATACTTATCATTGAGGACGTCGCTACTCGGTGGATAGAGTTACTCGTATTCGCTTTAGAGCAAGCGACAGCTGAAGCTTGTGCATCTGTACTGCTTAATGAGATCTTTTTGCGTTATGGTGTCCCAAGAAGATTAATAAGTGACAACGGACCACAATTTGTCTGCTCTATCATGCAAAAGCTTGTTTATTGTCTCAACATTCAACATGCATTCACACCTGTTTACCATCCAGAAACAAATCCAGTCGAGAGAAGAAACCGCGACTTAAAAACGCAACTTGGAATTTTGTTCGAAGATGATCATCGCTCTTGGGTGGAACGCCTCCCAAGCATAAGATATGCCATGAATACTTCAAACTGTCTTAGCACGGGATATACCCCAGCATATCTAACATTTGGTAGAGAATTGAGGACTTACGATGATGTTAAACATGATCTTAGACAGATAGCTTTGTCAGAGAATTTCATTCCCGAAATAACACCTAAACTCATTCTTTTAGCAGAAACTATCAAAAGGGCAAGAGAGGTACAAAAGCACAAGGAAGAATCAAGAAAGAGCGTGGTGGACAAGCGACGACGTCCTGCTCCCGCCTATCTTCCGGGCGACCTCGTCATGGTGGCCGCTAATGTCCAGAGCAACGCAGCTCGGTACAAAACAGCGAAGCTAGCTCCACGTCGCGACGGGCCCTATGTCATACTGCGGCAGCATGGGCCCTGCTCCTATGAAGTTGCACACCCGGAAGACCGCAACACTCCGTTGGGTATATATCACTCCTCAGCGCTGAGCCCTTGCCAGGGCTCAGCCCTCTATCCACCTAATCCTGAGAGACCTTTGCGCAGACGCGGCAGACCTCGAAAGCAGAATGCAGTTCCAGAAGAAGAAACTGGTCTCTTCGCCGGGCCGTCTTCAGGACCAGAGGGGGAGACTGTAACACCACAACAACAGTGTCACACCGATACGACTCCTGAGCAGCCGAGCGTGCTCTCTGCGCCCACCGCACACATAAAAGCTCAAGTATCAGCTAGATCAAACAGTCTGCATTCGGTACGGTTCGGGTGCACTACCACTGCATCGACTTAGGTCGGTCACCTCCCGCCCCCGCATCTTACTGAATACCGGCTAGGCAGCGTATAGTGTTTGTTTATTGTGTTGACTTCGTTAGCGAAACCGCACAGTAAACTTATAATATACGACGCTACTAGGGCTTTAGATTAGGCTATTTACTTTGTAGTTAGAATCATTTTAATATTAATAAACCATTGTTTATACTTCTTATCACGCGTTTAGCTTATCTCCTCAGCCAGAGGCGGCTCGTGACATTTATTTGTGGGGGTTCACTAAAAAAAGAAACGTAGAACTAGAACTTACCATTTATTTTATTTGTAATGAAAATCCATTCGGCGATCTTTATCGATTTTCATCAACGCGTTCATTGAACTCTCTAATAGATTTTCGATACGCAGAATCGAGCGCCTTACGAATATCTTGACGGCCGATAGATGCCAATTGCACTTCACATAAGATATGAAATCGAGATTGCGAATGTTTTTTCACTTTTATTGAAAGATGCGCTAAATCGTCAACACGGCCGTTTCCGTCTATGCAGATTCACCACCACTGCCGGCGCCAGCTCCAAACACCAGACATGGGAAACAAAATAATTTGTTGCTTTCTTCACATCCACACAACCAAGGTGTTTTGAAATATTGTTCAGATTTAAAACCACGCGTAAAAGATTTATTTTTCGTAACACATTTTTGAGAAAGTGCAATTTCGGGACGTGGTAGTCCCTTAGCTTTCAGTTCGATACGCATTTCGAGAGTCTTTTCACAATTTTTAATAAAAGATACATTGTATTCTTCCATTTTTAATACAAATGTCGCGCACAAACTATTTTTAATAATTATTTAGAATAAACACTGCGAATCTACTGACAGCCGAGTTGAGCCGACCGTTTGTTTACATAAGATCGGCAACAGCGTATAGGCATAGATCGCATTCCCGCGCGCGGCCGCCTTGCGCCGTTTGGCAACGTCACGCGTGAGCGGCGCTCCAAATTAGGCTAATTTCTCATACAAAATCTTCTGTTTCACGCGTCGGACTGTGTCGATATTTCTCTTTCGCACTCATTAAATACAGTGCTAGAAATCGTACTGAACTTTGTTTCATAGGAGCGCAATCGCTGGCGCTCCACACGTTACAACTTGACGCCAAATGTACGCGTAGGAAATGGTTTTCTAGTAAACTGCTATTGTATGCGTATGGGTATAGTAGAAAGAATGTATGTATAGGATTATAATAAAGGAATATAGATTATGCTATTTTCGTGGGAGTGCACTGCACCAGCGCTCTTTATGACGAGCCGCCTCTGCTCCTCACACATTACCCCCTTACAATGGTGATTTGCGAATGGATAAAAGTGAGGTAACTTGTTTTAATAGAAGTCAATTATAAGTGATATGTAGCAAGTAAATAGAGAATATGATGATGATGATGATAAACAATGTTAGCGATGATTAGTGAGTCGTTACAGGCGTGCATGCCCATAAACGATTAGAGATTGGAGATAAAAGTGAGTCACTACAAGTGAGAATACTTGTAGTCGATGTTTAGTTATAAGAGTGAGTCACTACAAATGAGTGTACTTGTAATCGATATTTAGCTATAAAGTGAGTCACTACAAGTGAGAGTATTTGTAGTCGATGTTTAGTTATAAGAGTGAGTCACTACAAGTGAGAGTACTTGTAGCCGATGTTTACTTATAAGAGTGAGTCACTACAAGTGAGAGTACTTGTAGTCGATGTTTAGTAATAAGAGTGAGTCACTACAAGTGAGAGTACTTGTAGTCGATGTTTAGTTATAAGAGTGAGTCACTACAAGTGAGAGTACTTGTAGTCGATGTTTAGTTATAAGAGTGAGTCACTACAAGTGAGAGTACTTGTAGTCGATGTTTAGTTATAAGAGTGAGTCACTACAAGTGAGAGTACTTGTAGTCGATGTTTAGTAATAAGAGTGAGTCACTACAAGTGAGAGTACTTGTAGTCGATGTTTAGTTATAAGAGTGAGTCACTACAAGTGAGAGTACTTGTAGTCGATGTTTAGTAATAAGAGTGAGTCACTACAAGTGAGAGTACTTGTAGTCGATGTTTAGTTATAAGAGTGAGTCACTACAAGTGAGAGTACTTGTAGTCGATGTTTAGTAATAAGAGTGAGTCACTACAAGTGAGAGTACTTGTAGTCGATGTTTAGTTATAAGAGTGAGTCACTACAAGTGAGAGTACAGGCCAGATTTGACACCCCCCATATTCATAATTAATTGTGCAAAGAGCTTGGTGGCGCCTGTCTGTGTGCTGTTTGAGCGGTCGCTGAGGGAGGGTATTGTCCCTAAGATGTGGAAATCTGCCTTTATTACACCGATTTTTAAAAAGGGGGATAAGTCTCAAATAGAAAACTACCGCCCCATATCTAAATTATGTCTTTTCTCTAAAGTACTTGAACGAGTAGTACACACGGAAGTTTACTCAGCTATGCAACGCCATTTCGGCAACGAACAACATGGTTTCCTCAGAAAACGGTCAACCGCCTCCAACCTGATACTATCCAACGAAATTATAACCACTGGGATGGAAGAACGATGCCAGGTCGACGCGATATACACGGATTACAGCAAATGTTTTGACCGTATAGATCATCGAGTGCTTCTTCGAAAGCTATTTTCCGCAGGAATTCATGGTGATCTATATCGGTGGTTTTCATCGTACATAGATAATCGAACGCAGGCTGTGGTTTTACGTGGATACACGTCTGGATGGAAATCTGTCCCATCGGGAGTGCCCCAAGGCTCAATCTTAGGACCGTTATTGTTTACAATATTTATTTCGGATATAAAAAAATGCTTTAGAAACTCACATATCCTATTATATGCAGATGACATGAAGGTTCTAAAGTCCATACGCACATTATCTGATACTGAGCTACTTCAGTCCGACCTTGACAGATTCGTACAATATTGCAAAACCAACAAATTACAACTAAATGTATCCAAATGTTTTCACGTAGTATTCACTCGCCGGAAATCTATTATTGGGCCAGGGTATACACTAGATGGTACTTACATAAGTAAGGAAACAAGTATCAGGGATCTTGGTGTGGTACACGACAGCAAGCTGCTTTTTGATGATCATATAGAAACAGTTGTCAACAAGGCGTTCAAAGCCTTGGGCTTCATTATTAGAGCTTGTTCTAGCTTTCGTTCCCTAAAACCATTAAAAGTTCTTTATTGTTCCTTAGTGCGTAGCCACCTTGAGTACGTTTCGCAAGTATGGAACCCTCAATATGAGATTTACAAATCTCGTATTGAGTCTGTTCAGAGAAAATTTTTGCGGTACTTAGATTTTAAGGCTGGGCAATTCTCAGTCGACTATGAACACCGTTGTAAGCGATATCATTTCTTACCGTTGGAAGTAAGGCGTAATATCAGTGATGTCTGTCTTTTAGTGAACATCGCAAACGGCTCAGTTGATTGTCCCGAACTACTCAGCAAAATACTTCTTCGCACTAATCTGAACAACCTAAGAAAACGGCCTCTACTCCAAGTACCATTCACTTCGACAAAGTACAGGCGCAACGCCTTCTGCATACGTAGTGTTATAGCTTTCAATAGTTTACCATCACACCTGGAAATCGATTTATTCTGCACCAGCGCACACAAAATTAGAAAGATACTTAGCAAGGAGTATTTTGGTGACAATCATAAATAGCTTTAATTGTGATTTTGACACTGCACGACTTGACATACTTAGTATGCTATCGCAACATATATGTTTACATTGTAATTATTTTACTTACTTAAATCGCTGTAACTGGTTAACGCAAGTAACTCATACCTAATTAGATATAATACATGTGGAAGCTTGTAATTAGCAAATGTCACTACTTATGCATGATATTTATAGTTGTTATTAGTCTGTAAGCTTTCTTTAAAATTAAATAAATAAATAAATAAATAAATAAGTACTTGTAGTCGATGTTTACTTATAAGAGTGAGTCACTACAAGTGAGAGTACTTGTAGTCGATGTTTAGTTATAAGAGTGAGTCACTACAAGTGAGAGTACTTGTAGTCGATGTTTAGTTATAAGAGTGAGTCACTACAAGTGAGAGTACTTGTAGTCGATGTTTACTTATAAGAGTGAGTCACTACAAGTGAGAGTACTTGTAGTCGATGTTTAGTAATAAGAGTGAGTCACTACAAGTGAGAGTACTTGTAGTCGATGTTTACTTATAAGAGTGAGTCACTACAAGTGAGAGTACTTGTAGTAGATGTTTAGTTATAAGAGTGAGTCACTACAAGTGAGAGTACTTGTAGTCGATGTTTACTTATAAGAGTGAGTCACTACAAGTGAGAGTACTTGTAGTCGATGTTTAGTTATAAGAGTGAGTCACTACAAGTGAGAGTACTTGTAGTCGATGTTTAGTTATAAGAGTGAGTCACTACAAGTGAGAGTACTTGTAGTCGATGTTTAGTTATAAGAGTGAGTCACTACAAGTGAGAGTACTTGTAGTCGATGTTTAGTTATAAGAGTGAGTCACTACAAGTGAGAGTACTTGTAGTAGATGTTTAGTTATAAGAGTGAGTCACTACAAGTGAGAGTACTTGTAGTAGATGTTTAGTTATAAGAGTGAGTCACTACAAGTGAGAGTACTTGTAGTCGATGTTTAGTTATAAGAGTGAGTCACTACAAGTGAGAGTACTTGTAGTCGATGTTTAGTAATAAGAGTGAGTCGCTACAGGCTAGAAGGTCTGTAGACGACATTAAAAATTTAAGAGTGAATTAGTACCTAATTAATAGTAAGATTTTGTAATGTTTGTTTTCTTATGATTTTTTTTTTCTTTTCTTTTTCTCTTGTTTATTCATTATTTTTACGTTTGTTAAACGCGAGGCCGCGTTTGATGTCAGGAACTCAGGATTAGCCGAATGTTAGCATACACAATAATCGACTGTTTAACTAATATTATTTGTGGGTTGCATCATTGTTATTTTTAAATATTTGATCCTTTTTTTTAATGGTGGTAACACGAGAATGACATAGGAAAAGTTAGAGAAAAAGGCGGGGGAAAAATAAAATTTGGGATTCTTGAATAAAAAACGACGAAGGTGATCTCGTATTCCATTTTATGGTGTGAAGTACCAATAAAGCGATTTGTTTAATGTATTCGAGTGTATAATTCTTTCATATGGAATGCAATAAAGAATTGAGAATTGAATTGAGAATTGAAAACAGGAATTATCTTTTTCAAACATTCGTGCTATTAGCACATTGACTAACGACAAAGTGTTCGGCTGTGCATATTTAATGTGCCATATTACACCGTATTTGAAATGTATAGACCTAAAACGAGAAAAATCATTTAATTCCGCGATAGGAGCGCCATTTTTTCTCGTGCGGATCATATGAAAACTTCAAAGATAGAGCACGAAGTTTTACATTTGACTGAGCCTGACATATGTCTTCTGTCATCTACGAACGTCAAACGTAAACCCGCCGCGTTCCAGAGAAATATTCCATAGTCATAAATCATAATTTGACTGCAAAAGCCTGTAAGTTATTTTTATCTTTTTTAACTCTACATTTTTTTTTTTTTTTTTTATGTAGAACCCATTGTTTATTTATTTAATTAAATAATGCATATTTACAATATTAAGCCTTATAGTAAAATGGTAGGTATATAATAATGGTTCGACCTGAACTAGGATAAACCTGTATCTCAGGTGGCATAAGTGCAAAATTACATTAAAATTTTCTAAAATTGATGGTAGACATAAATAGTGAGTAACTTAACAGACTAATGATAGGACAGTACTTAATTAAAAATAATATTTAAATTAAAACAACCAGTAACTTTTCTGTGTCATCATAAGACAAATTTTGTAACCAAGTTGAAATAACATTTTTGCATTGTACCGTTTTTAATGCAGACATAGACAAAATTGCGTTTACTTTATTATACAAAAATGGGCCTAAGAATATAAAAAATCTATACATAAACGAATGCCTTTTATCAGTGACAACTCTATCATACGGCAATTTAGAGTGCTGTTTTATTAAAGTATTCATAATGAATAACTGCCGCACTGTCAGAACATTGCAAGATTTATATAAAAACTGGGTCGGGAACAGGATAGGCCAGAATGTGGATACTTTCAGAACAGCTCTTTGCGCGCGCTCCAGTGGTAGTAAAATTGTTTTAGCCGCTCCTCCCCATGAAGTAATACAATATGTAATTATCGATTGACACAAAGCATAATATACCTGTTTTATCACCTTAGAGTCAGCAAAAGGCCTAATTTTCTTGAATATGAACATCAACTTACGGACTCTACTGCATAATAGTTCAACGTGATTTTTAAATGTAAGAGTAGCGTCAATAATTACTCCAATATATTTTATAGTTTTCGTATTAAGGATAGTTGGGCAATTGCATTTAGAGTTTGCAACTGTGTTACATACATGCGCATGAATATCTGGAATGATCATAGATGTCTTTGAGTTGCGTAAAGAAAAGCGTATGTATTTAGTTTTGTCAGCATTTAATGTCAGTAAGTTATGTTGTAACCATCTATTAACTATATTGAAACCTTGCTGTGCACATAACCAAACTTCATGTACTGTATTTGCGGAGAATAGGAGTACGGTATCATCAGCATAAGATATAATTTTCCCCGAATTTAGATTGAGACTGCAGAGGTCATTTATATAAATAAGAAATAAGGTTGGTCCTAATATACTTCCTTGCGGGACTCCAAAAGAAGTATTTTTTAGTTCTGAGCTAGTAAAATTACCAATCTTCACACATTGACAGCGGTTGTCTAAATAGTCTGCAAAAATCTTAAGCTGCTTACCTCGTATACCTATTTTCTCGAGCTTGTTCAATAAGATAGGAACAGACACGGTATCAAAAGCTTTTGCTAGGTCAAGAAAAATACCAATAGAATGATTACCTTTGTCTAGTTCTTGAGATATATAATCGGTCATATCTTGCACAGCATCAGTTGTGGATAATTTTGGTCTAAAACCAAATTGATTATCCGAAAGGATGGCTTTAGACTTTCAGTACTTCATTAACCTATTGTTAATAATTTTTTCTAGTATTTTAGATGTAGATGAAAGTATTGAAATGGGTCGGTAATTTGAAGGTACTTTTTTGTCACCTGCTTTATGCACTGGGACGACTAATGCTTTTTTCAGGTAGTCGGGAAAAATGCCTTCAGAAAGGCAAATTTGACAAATATGAGTTAACGGCGGAACAAAAATGTGTCTGAAATTCCTTAACACACTATTTGAGATACCGTCCCATCCAACCGCACAGACTTCTTTCAGCCCCAAAATAACCCTTTCGACTTCGTCTTTGTCTGTATCCAGTAAAACAAATAAGGTTAGTTGACGATATTGCGATGACACAATGGCCCTGTTTCCGTGTATGCTGTAATTTTTGTTATAGTTACATTTAATTTGCTCAGCAAGATTTTGACCCACATTAATAAAGTAACTATTAACATGATTTGCTGATGTATGCGGCGAGGCGAGCGTTTGTAATAACTCTGACGATGATTCATGCTGTTTTGATACAAAAGCGAAATTTTTTATATGGCGCCACATTTTTTTGCTGTCGTTTCCTGATTCTTCAATTAAGTTTCTATTATACTTATTTTTCAACTTTTTTAGTAGATTGTTACAGAAATTTCTATATCTTTTATATGATGTTTGTAAAATGGTATTATCTGGAGAGGATTTTGCATGCATGTGAAGTTTATCCTTGTGCTGAATGCACTTTATTAGCCCGGGAGTGATCCATGGTTTTAGGTTGTAGGAACTACAGTAGCAATAATGCACCCCGCGCGAACGGTCGAGCGCTAGTCGCCCGCGCCGCGCCCTAGAGTTAACTTGTGTCTTAACGATAAATTGTAACCAACCCCACTGTGACATAATTCCTGAATATTCAATACACTCAATACTGAACTCGAGACTTTCATTTACATCCTGCACAAACCAACCAAAGGTTCCAACATTGGTGACCCCGACGTGATCTCAAGGTTATGGTTGTGGGGATGTAAATCACGGTAGTGTATCAAAGTCAGCGAACCATTTTTAGACAGTTAAGTGATATTGTGCGGCGGCGCGCAAGGCGACTCCCCGTCGAATTGGAACCTATCGGCAGGAATTTCAAGGGTTCTCCAGTATGAGTCCAACACCACCAGCACCACCTCCGGTGGCTCAACTGGCCAGCATCAACGTCACGGACAGGATTCCGCAGTTTTGGACCGACATGCCTCGGTTGTGGTTCGCACAGTTCGAGTCCGCCATGGAACCTCAGAAGCAAGGGGACGCAGCAAAATTCCATTTGGTCATTTCTCGACTGACCAGAGACGCTTTACAACAAGTAAGCGATTTAATTTTTAAGCCCCCTACCGATAGCAAGTACGGCGCCTTGAAGCAAAGGTTGTTAACGGCCTACGAAGAAAGCGCCGAGAGACAATTCCAAAAGTTAGTCGGAGAAATGGAGCTAGGATCACAACGCCCGTCGCACTTACTACGGCGTATGTCAGAGTTGGCACAAAACACAGAGGTACCAACCGAAGCCTTACAGCGGCTGTGGATTTCACGCCTGCCTGGACCCTTGAAGGCCGTTCTGTCGGTGTGTCAAGACCAAAAAGCGGAAAAGCTCGCAGAAATGGCAGACAAGATTATGGAGAATTCAAACAGTGCAGAGGTGGCCACCATATCTTCAACGGCGACCACGGCAACAACGGATATAGCGACCGTAGTGAAGGGATTCACTACGGAACTGCAGGAACTACGGCGGGAAGTGAATGAGATACGCGGACGTAGTAGGGGACGCGGAAATCGTGGAAACTGGCGCCGAACACAGTCAAGATCGAGAGGCCCACGTCGCACTCCAGAGAGTCCAGAGTGGCTATGCAGCTTTCATTATACATATGGTGCGGAAGCAAGGAGGTGCACAAAACCGTGCAACTGGAAGGGAAATTCGAAAGCGGAAAACTGAGTGAAGTGCAATCGTGCTCGGTGGGCGAATGCGCTACAACAACGAGGAACCATCGTTTATGCGTAGTAGACCAGAAGTCAAGGATCAACTTCCTCGTAGACACAGGTGCTAATGTATCAGTTCTACCAGTGAACAGTGTTAGAAATTATGTGCGTCACGTAAGCGGATACAAGCTGTACGCAGCAAATAACACAGAGATAAAGACATACGGTCTGAAATCGCTAGAACTTAATTTAGGTCTGCGCAGAGTTTTTAAATGGCCCTTTATTGTGAGCGATGTCAAGCAAGCAATATTGGGCGCAGGTTTCATTGAGGCGCACAAGTTAGTTGTAGATTTACATAATAAGAAACGAATAGACAGTTTAACTAATTTAAGGTCAAGTGGGTCGATCATACGGTATGATGAGGCGTCAGTTAAAAGTATACAGGATCAAAACCCCTATCGTGAATTGTTGGAGGAATTCGCAGAGATCACAAAACCGATGTCGTTTAAGCAACCGTCAGCGCACGCAGTGAAGCATCGCATCATAACAAACGGTCCCCCGGTACATGCGCGTCCAAGGCCGCTACCGCCCGATCGTTACAATAAGGTAAAGGACGAATTTCATTTAATGCATGAGTTAGGAATATGTAGGCCATCACAAGGAGAGTGGTCTAGTCCATTGCACGTGGTACCAAAAAAGGATGGACAACTGCGCCCATGCGGAGATTACAGAGCGTTGAATGCGATAACGAAGCCGGATCGTTACCCCATTCCCAGAGTAAGTGATTTCACATACATATTATCAGGTAAGGTTTGGTTTTCGAGACTCGATTTAAATAGAGCATACCATAACATCACGGTATCAGCGGAGGATATAGAAAAAACTGCTATAGCAACCCCGTTCGGTCTCTGGGAATTTCCACGCATGACTTTCGGACTGAGCAATGCGGCCCAAACGTTTCAGAGGTTCATGGACCAACATGTACTTAGAGGAATAGAACGCATAGATAACGCGAATGGCAAGTCAGCACTTTTCTGTTACATCGATGACGTAATTTTGGCCTCAGACAACGAAGCAATACACAAAGAGCATATTCGCATGCTTGCATCTCTCTCGCTCGCATGTTTTAGTGAAGTCGGCATAACGATAAATTTAAGTAAAAGCGAATTCGGTCAAACAAAAGTAGAATTTTTAGGATTCGAAGTAACACAGACAGGAATCAAACCGTTAACAGACAAAGTTAAGGTGATAACAGACTATCCCAGACCAGAGACAATAGAACATCTTCGCCGTTTTTTAGGAATGGTTAATTTCTATAGGTCGCATTTACCAAACGCAATTGAGCATCAAGCAGTGCTTAATAAGTTTTTACACAATGCCAAGAAAAAGGACAAAACAAAAATACCATGGGACAAAGAAAGTATAGAAGCATTCGAACAATGTAAAGTCAGCATTAAAGAAGCGACTACATTGTTTCACCCAAGTGCTGACGCGCCTGTGTCAATAATGACTGACGCATCGGATACATGTGTAGGGGCAGTATTGCAACAAAAAATAGGCGGGAAATGGAAACCAGTAGGTTATTACTCCAAGCAGTTATCACAGGCACAAAAAAAGTATAGTACGTACGACAAAGAGTTAGCAGCAATTTACATGGCTATGGTTCATTTCCGCAATTTAATAGAGGGGCGACAAATTACCATTTATACAGACCATAAACCATTAATATACGCATTCACTAAAGTAGGTAGCGATAAGGAATTACCCAGAAGGGCCAGACAATTATTGTATATTAGCGAGTTTACCAGCGACATACAATATGTAAAGGGCCAAGATAATACAGTCGCGGACGCGTTATCACGTGTAGAGGCAATTGTTTTTCCAACGCTGCTCGATTTCGACGAATTAGCTCAAGCGCAGGCGCGCGATCGGGTTACGATAGGTAGTAGCACCAGCAAAAGGATGGCATTCCGACACGTAGGTATGCCGGAAACTAATAACCTAATATATTGCGAAGTATCCACCGGTAGGGACAGGCCTTTTTTAACAGACAAATTAAAAAAAAAAAGTGTTTGAAAATATACATAACATTAGCCACCCAGGTGTCCGCACTACGCGTAAGATGATCGCACAAAGATACTTCTGGCCAGGCATGAATAAGGAAATTAACGAATGGACTAGAGCATGTATTCAGTGCCAGAAGGCAAAAGTTAGTAGACATACAGTTTCAAATATAGGTAGTTTTCCGCCATGTTACAGATTCGAACACATACACACAGACATCGTAGGTCCATTGCCCACGTCAAAGCATGGACAGCGCTATTGCATAACTATTATAGATCGTTTTACGCGTTGGCCAGAAGCTATTCCAGTTTCAGACATTTCAGCAGATACGGTCTCCAGGGTCATTTACGAGCACTGGATATGCAGGTTTGGATGTCCAAGTAGAATAACGACCGCCAGGGCAGACAATTCGAAAGCGACCTTTTTAACAGTCTCATGAGATGGTTAGGCGTTCAAAGAATTAGGACAACTCCGTACCACCCGCAGAGCAACGGGTTAGTAGAAAGATGGCATCGTTCATTAAAAAGTGCATTAACAGCACGTTTGACACAAAGCATGGATTGGGTTGACGAACTGCAGACGGTTATGCTAGGACTACGTGCAGCCTGTAGAAGTGACTCAGGTCACAGTACTGCAGAAATGGTATATGGGGAAACAGTTAGGTTACCGGGTGATTTCTTCCACGTGAAAAACCAACAAGACAACGACCCCAGCACATATGTAGGACAGCTGCGTCAGGTAATAAACAAGCTGCGGCCCACATCACGAGCGATTAGCGACTCACGAAATGTTTTCGTAAGTAAAGATTTAAGGTCGTGTACGCATGTATTTATAAGGAATGACTTAATGAAAAAATCACTTTGTCCTACCTATGACGGCCCATATAGAGTAATAAGTAGAAATGATAAGGTCTTTAGAGTTAAGTTACCCAATAGAGAAAGCGATGTATCAATAGATAGACTAAAACCAGCGTATATGTTACAAGAGAACGAGCAGAATCATGACGCGGATTATTTACACAAACAACCAGAAAACAACGCTGATAAGAAAGATGACGATAAATCGCTTCCGCCTATAGGATTTACACGCAGTGGTCGGCGCGTAAAGCCAACGGTGCGATTTTTGCTGCCGTAGAACAAGTATAGAAATCATTATACCAAATATCGCGGAAAACAGTTCCAGTCAAAAGCAACTGCACACAAGCATAGCAACAATTTAATTACAATTAAGTACAATGGGAAATTATAACACTAAAAATGAAGAAGTCATTATAGCCCAGCAGGGGACTAATAACGCAAAGCTAGTCAGCGATATACAGAACAAAATAGAAAACTATGGTTTAATTATAATGGTGATCGGGATTGCTTTGGTGATCATGTGCGTTTGCTTATGTGGAAGACAATGTGGTTCCAGCGCTAGGAAGTGGTTAAGAAAGGAAAGGCTGCAGTTGCAGGTCCCTCTGACCGCAACGATGTCAGTACATCGTTGCGGTCAGAGGGACCTGCAACTGCAGCGACCCAGCAGACTTCATACGCGTAATAACAAAGTGCAACAGAAATAGCAAGATTACAGTGACATAGTTAGAACATTAGAAATAAAACCACGGTATGTTTAAAAAAAATCGTGTTACAGGAAATGTTAGCGATAACAATAATTCTCGGTACCATAATATAATATGTATGTACAAACAATGTAAGGTGTGTTACATTAGATTAACAATAAGGCAAATCGGATTACAGTGCCTGCGTGCACAAAAGGTATTGTGTGCACGAGTTTCATGTTATCATGGCGTCATCATGACAAATACTGTCGACTCAAATAGGGTGACCATGTAATTTTATAGCAGAGTAGTTTGACATGATGACTACCCTTAATGTTAGACAAAACTTAATTAAGAACTCATTTTTAGTTTTATGGGGGGAGGTATGTAGGAACTACAGTAGCAATAATGCACACGAGGCAAATTGTAATGAGCCCCGTGCGAACGGTCGAGCGCTAGTCGCCCGCGCCGCGCCCTAGAGTTGACTTGTGTCTTAACGATAAATTGTAACCAACCCCACTGTGACATCATTCCTGAATATTCAATACACTCAATACTGAACTCGAGACTTTCATTTACATCCTGCACCAACCAACCAAAGGTTCCAACATAGGTTATTGTTTTTCTTAGTTAGTTTTATGTGCGAAGTATTATTTACAATAGCACATTGCACTTTATTAATAAAGTATGGCAGCGAAATGTTCACATCATCAGTTTTGTAAACTGGGTCAAAGTCAATATGAAGTAATGCGTCTTCAAGTTTTTTCATATTTATTTTAGTAATGGTATTTGTGCACTTAGATCTACGGGTTTTTACTTTTAAACTAAGCAGGACTGCTCCATGATCGGAAACTGAAGGATTTGTTACTAGGGTAATGGATGCAAGGTTAGTTTTAAGCAAGGTGTGGTCTAAACAGGACCCACTCAAATGTGTTGGAAGCAAATGGGCCGGAAGCAGTCCCTTGCATGCGCACATGTTAAGGTAGGTTTCAGCAACTCTATCACTGTCTTCTGGGTTAATATCTATGTTCATATCGCCTGTTAGTACTACATTTTTGTATAGAGATAGTTTTTGGAGTGCTCCGTCCAACGACACTACAAAATTATCAGTATGCTTAAAAGCACAAGGCCTATAAATACATAGGATAGCAGTTTCTAGGCCCACTTTTATCAATAATCTGCTACAATCTTGTATGGGAGGTTCTTCTACCGATACGTTCAAACTTTGTTTGGCATAAACAACTACACCGTCATTTTGATTATGAACGGTCTTACTACTAAACATTTGGTAACCTGACAGAGAAGGAAGGTTCTGTTGACATTTAGATAGCCAACATTCAGTCAATACAATAATGTCACACTCAGTATCCAGACGTTTCAACAGAATGAACAGGTTGTCCATGTTTTTATTTATACTACGAATATTTTGCGTAAGAATAGTAAGTGATTTAGAGGGATCAGGGAGATATACTTTACATTTTTAAATCTCGCATGATTTTGCCACTGATAGGGAGACCACATCAATATCATTAAGTAACTTATCCATAATTTTATTTACTTTAAACTCCTAGTATAAAAAAGACTTATCGATTAATGCAAAATAAAAGATTAAGGGCGGCGCTCTTAGGCGCCTTCATTATAATCTATAGAGTTAATGTACCTGCTTTCAGCAATTTTCCTTGCCAGGCATTCCAGCATTTTTTTTTATGGTCTTTATGGTTGGTGGTTTTTATGGTTTTCATTTTATGGTCGCTGGGTTTTTTGAAGCGCAAACATGTTGCTTACTGTGATGGTTTATCGCTCGTAGTACAATCATTAGACTGGTGACCTTATTGTCCACAATGTCCACACGTGTGGGTAGTCTCCCGACATGTCCTTGCAGCATGCCCGTACTGATGGCATTTAAAGCACCTCGTCACAAGTGTGAAATCCCTAACTGGGCAGGATGTCCAATTTATAAATACTCGATTCTGGTTAATAAGGGCTTTCCTTATGCTGGCAGGTACTTCTAAAATAAAATTGCAAGTAGGTCCATCTTTTTTCCCCGACTTATGACTTAATTTTAAAGAGGCCAGGAAAGAGTCACGAGACAAATTAGGTAGCTTGTCGGCTAGGTTTTGTTCATAAATGCAGTCATATACTTCTTGGTCAGTTAGGGCTGAGGGTACTCCTATCACTATAATTCTTGGTCTTCTCTTTTGTGGCTCTTCCACTTTCAGGCCGGAACTACTAAACTGCGACGAGTTTCGTAGTTTTTCTATGTCATCCTTGGTTTCGGTGCTGATGATAACTCCTCCGTTTTTGGTTTTACGCATTCCTCTAACGTGCAGTTTCATTTGTTCTGGGCATATTATTTTTTGGACCAGAGATTTAGTGTCGTCACTAGTTTTAAGCTTATCATCAGGATAAATTGCGATAGCGCTGATATTACTGGGGCGCAAGTAGTTATTATTGTTCGTCTTTACCATATCAGCAAAGGAAACATTTTCCATCTTTGTTGGCTGGGCGCAATTTTCTTTAATGCTGTCTTCGATTGTTTTACGGAAGTTATCAAGGCAAGCCGTGAGGTCTCGTTCTTCTCTCAGTGCTTGTAGTGAGTTTTGCACTTCTCTGGCCTTATGTTTCAAGTCCTGGTAAAATACTGCCATCTGGGATACGCCATTTCCTACCTTACGTGATAGAGAATTGATCCTCAATTTTTGCTCGGAGTTCAGTTTTCCATCCTGAGCAATGGAATAAACTTCATTCAGGCATTTTTCTATTGAAATCATCCAGTTGCTAATTTCACTGGTGTCCAAAGTCTCAATTTTTTCTTCAGCTGCGTGGTGGTGGTCCTGTCTTGGTTGTTGGGGCGATGTAGGAACCGGGGTTGCTGTTGGTGGAGAGCTGCGTCGACTCATCGTGCTCCGATTAAAGGGGCTGCCTTCCATCTGTCACTTTGTATGCAGTCAGTCCATTACTTTAAACCTTTAAACTTATCACTGTAATGTTTATTTGTATAGCATGCTAATAAGTTAAAACTAGGTCACTGTTTATTCACACGTTAATTTATTTTATTTATATTTTGCATTGATGAGCACGTCTGCAAGCGTCGGATGCACAATCTATATTTCCATGGAACATGGATGGACATTCCTACAACTTAACTCAAATAGTACGGTGTTTCGTTACGAACTTTATGTGCTTAGTTTTCAAACCGAATGCTTCAACAATAACAACAACATTTAATTCTGTTTCTTCTCTATAAATGTTTAGTGCATTCTACATGTTTTGATTCTAGTAAATATTAAATGTTAAATATTCCATTGGGGGCATGGATGCAATACTGATAATTTAATTAGATATTTTATAAAACTCTGGATGTTGTTAACCGATGACCCCATCATACTAAATTATATTAATGGTTATAAATACCGTTTATTGGGAATGTGGTCAAAACTGATGATTTATTTGAGGTCGCGTGTTTCCAGGTTCTTCAATGATGTAAACAGTTTATGATCTTTATTTTTTTATTATTCACCAACATTTCTTAATCTTAAACCTTTTACTTAGCCATGTCGCCATCTTGTTCTATTCACAGACTCACTACTCTAGTGCTGTGACACATACAAAATTAGGGATGTGTATTGATATACCAACATTCTCCCTCAATGCACATCTTGATACCATACTCATACATACTTTGCTTAAACTGAACTTTTGTCAAAGGCTTAGTTAGGGCATCAGCCAACTGAAACTTAGTATTTATGTACTTTACATGAATTAAACCTTCTTCAACTTTTTGCTTTACAAAATTATACTTTATATTCATATGTTTAAGTCTTTTTTGATCAGGGTTCTTTACAGTTTTTATGGTACTTTGATTATCTTCAAACATAACTACATTTTCATATTTAATATTCAAATCTGAAAATAATTTTACAAGCCAACATGCTTCTACCACTGATTCACACAATGCAATTAACTCAGCTCGTACTAAGCGCTACAGTTGTCTATTTCTTAGATCTCCACATTATAGTATTATTATACAGTTGGAATACATATCCACTGGTGGACTTTCTATCACTGTCTCGAGCTCAATCGGCATCTGCATATCCAATTAAAGGTGTTAAAGTTTGTCAATTATTTTTCCAATAAACTAATGCATAATTTACGGTTTGCTTTACATATCTTAGTATTCTTTTCAATGCTTCATTTGGTTTAGATTGAAACCTACTCAAATAACATACAGCAGTTGTCAAGTCTGGTCTAGACCCTACAGCAGCGTACATTAAAGATCCTATAAGAGATCTACATTGATGTTCATATGACATATCTATGTTATTTTCATCAAGTTTAAAGTTGACATCCATTGGTGTGTCACTGCCTTTACATTCATACATTTCATATTTCTTAAGAACACTCTCTGAGTACTTTGTTTGGTTAATTACAATTTTGTTTGTCTCTCTGCTGATTGAAATTCCTAAATAAACTAATTTGTCATGTCCCATGTCTTTCATTCTAAATTGTGTTGATAAAAAAAGTTTAAGTTTGTTTATAAGTTTTGTGTTGCCGCTTATTATCAGTACATCATCTACATACAACAATAGGTATATATCTCCCATACTATATAAGCAAAAGTCATTATCAGATCTTTAAAAGCCATATCCAGTTATAGTGTCATTAAATCGTTCATACCAATACTTTGGTGATTTCTTCAATCCATACAAAGATTTAGTCAACTTTAATACATGTCCTACTGGTAGAGCTCGTCCTTCTGGTGCCCTTAGATACACATTTTCCTTGATATCACCATATAAAAATGCTCCCTTCACATACATTTGGTGTATTTCATAGTCTCGGCACGCAGTGACTGACAGCAATACTCTTAGGGTTTGTAACTTCAGAACAGGTGAGTAAATGTCTTCTAATTGTTCTTTTTGTTGGTATCCACATACTACAAGTCTTGCTTTACATACTTCTTTTCCTCCAACATTTTTCTTCGTAAATACCCATTTACTATCTAGTATTTTCTCTTTCTCTGGTTTAGGTACAATTTTCCATGTTGTACTTTCTTCTAATACTTGAAATTCTTCATCTATTGCCCTTTTCCATTCATGTCTATCTTCTCTTTCTTCTATCTCTTGAAAGCATGATGGTACACCTTCCTGGTTCGTCATTAGTGCATATAAGGCTTCATCACTATCTTCATTCAAATCTATGACATAATCTCCTTGCCATTTTGGTTTTTGTTTTCTTCTTTTACCTCTCCCTTCTTCCGGTTCTTTCTTGTTTGGTACATTTTCCTTTTTATTTAACACTCTCTGTCTTTGATCTACTTTTAGTTCTACTGAATTTCTATATGACTCTACATCCATTCTTCGCTCTATTCTTGGTTCATCTCTATTCTGTTTCTCGTCTTCATTATTTTCTTCTACATGTTCATCTCTGTCGCTTCCTTTGTTGTCTGTCTCTCTTATTTCTGTATCTTCAATCATTGTTGGTAAGTATATGTCAGGTTTATTTTCTTTCAGTCTTTCATCAAATTTCACATTTCTTGCACTAACTACCTTTTGATTTTCAGGATCAAAGAGCCTATATCCCGATGTACTGTATCCTATCATGATCATCTTTTTTCCTGTATTGTCCAATTTTTGTCGTAGTTATTTAGGTACATGGTTATAGGTTGTACAACCAAATACTCGCATATTTGACACGTCTGGTTTCCTTCCCATCCATAGTTCACTTGCTGTTACCTCTCTTCCAACTGATGGACTTCTGTTTGTGACATAAGCAGCATATAGCACAGCGTCTACCCAAAACTCTTTCCCTAATTTTGACTCTAACAGTACTGTTCTGGCTTTTTCAGTGAGAGTACGATTCATTCGTTCAGCTACACCGTTCATCTCCGGGTTATATGGGACTGTGTATTGAAGAGTTATACCTTCAGGAGCACAAAATTGTTGAAATTCGTTTGATACATATTCTCTACCATTGTCTGAACGTAGCTTTAGCAAGTTTGTGTTGAAATATTTTGTTACATAATAATAATAATCTCTAAACTTCTCAAATACTTCCGATTTTTGTGTAATTAAATATACCATCACAAAATCAGTATAGTCATCGATGAATGTTAGGAAATATTTATAGCCTTCTCTACTGGTTGGGGTCACTGGTCCACAAACATCGGTGTGTACAAGTTCTAGCGGTTGTTTGGCTCTATATCCTGTCTTACTAAAGGGCTGTCTTGTCATTTTACCTAACAGACATGGTTCACATAACATAGTATTTACATTACTATTTTTCAAATCATTTAAGCCGTGTACCATATTCGATTCGGACAATATATTTATATTATTCATACCTAGATGAGCAAACCTCCTATGCCACAATTTCGCTTTTTCATTGTATTCATTGTTCACATAGTTAAAGTCAATTTTGTTTTGAATTTTCGTTTCAATAGTATATAAGTTTCCCTCTATATTTCCTATCATTAGAATCTCATTGTAGTAGTATACTCTAACCTTACCTCGATTAAATGTCACTGACAATCCACTTGTTTCCATTTTAGATACAGACATTAGGTTTTTCCTCAACTTGGGTACATAGTAAACACTCTTAATATTAAGGTAGTTTGGTTTTATGCCAACATAACACACAGCTTTAATATTTCCAATACCTACCGCCTGTAACATTACATCATTTTTTGCTGCTGCAATGCTTTTAGGTTGCTTAATTTCTAAATAGTCTGTAAAATAGTCCTTAGTATTGACTATATGATCCGAACACCCTGAGTCGACACACCACACTAGATTATCTTTATTTGTTTCACAAATGTTCATTTCACTGTCCTGTTCACATAGAAAACTTACACCATTTTCATTCTGTTCGGCATTATATGCTCTCCCTTGATGGTAACCTCCTCGTACTGGTCCCTGGTAAGTGCCACGACCTTGACCTTGATAAGCAGCATGACCTCGTCCTTGATGAACTCCTCGTCCTCGTCCTTGGTAACTCGGTCCTTGATAAACTCCACGTCCTCGTCCTTGACGACTTGGCCCTTGATCAAACTCCACGTCCTCGTCCTTGATGATTCTGGCCATACATTGATATTGTTTATGGCCTGCTTTTCCACATGTATAACATATAAATGCACTCATGTTTGGCATTTTAGGTGTTTCGTTATGTCTTTTCCTTTTTTCTTCCTCACCCAATAATCTTGATTTTACAAAGTCATATTTGAGGACTTCCACTGTCTCCAACGCTGTTACAATTCCTTCATAAGACTCCGGCATGGACAATAATAAGTAGTTGATCTTTTCTTCTTCCGATAATTCACACTCGGCTTCTTTCAGTTCGATGAATATTGATTCCATTTTGGTGAAATGCTCAATCAAAGGTCGCTGACCTGTGTACTTTATATTATCTATTTGTCTTCTTACAAATAACTTTGATCTCACACCTTTTTTCTGAAATGTTCACATAGGCTCATGAACATGGCGTAGGCTGTTTCCTTTTTTATGTATTCAAGATGGCTGTCGGCCACACCCACAATAATGATCGCCTGGGCCTTCGCCTCGTTCGTCTTATTTTCCTCACCGTTTCCGTAGTTTTCATTTTCTATTGCCGATATCACACCGCTTTCTCTTAAAATACTCTTGATTCTAAAAGCCCACGTATTAAAATTTGTTCCGTCGAACTGCGCAATTGGAAATCTTTCTCTGGAATTCATGTTCACAACTTGAAGGCACGATATGCACTGGAAACACTGCAACCACGCTCTGCTACCACTGATAATTTATTTGAGGTCGCGTGTTTCCAGGTTCTTCAATGATGTAAACAGTTTATGATCTTTATTCTTTTATTATTCACCAACATTTCTTAATCTTAAACCTTTTACTTAGCCATGTCGCCATCTTGTTCTATTCACAGACTCACTACTCTAGTTGTTGTCACGCTGTGACACATACAAAATTAGGGATGTGTATTGATATCCCAACAAAAACACTGAGCCAAAAAACCCACCATCTCATGGAGAAATGGAATCTGCAATATCTGCAACTTATTGATTTAGGGCCAGTTTCTAAAATGTTTTGATCACCACAACAGTTTATTTCACCGGTATTCTTAACGCCTAGGAGTACAGGCGGTTATAGATTTATCTTAAATCTGAACACCCTTAATAAGTTTTCACCAGCCCAACATTTTAAAATGGATGATATACGTACCGTATCAAAATTAATAATAAATAATCCATTCATGGCAACAATAGACCTAAAAGAATCTTACTTTTAATGCTTATACATATCTCACATAGAAAATATTTGAGACTAGCTGCGCCCCGCGGTTTCACCCGCGTAAGTCTCGATCCCGTGGGTATATCGGGATAAAAAATAGCAAGTAGCCTATATGTCAATCCAGGGTGTCAGCTACCTCCATACAAAATTTTATCAAAATTGGTCTAGCCGTTAGAGCGTGAAGAAGTAACAAACATACACACACACACACACACACTCACAAACTTTCGCCTTTATAATATTAGTGCATGGACCTAAAAAAAAAGTCGGACGGAACTCCCGCTAAGACAAAACTGTGTCCCGTAATGGCGGCGACAGTCTTAGGTGTGAGTGAATTTAGGGTTGTCATGATAGCCAAAATTACCCACTTAATATTGTTTTATTTTAAGAAAAATATCGTGTCGTTTTCGTAATTTCAAAATAAATACCATGTTACTAACATGTTAGCTTAGATCGTTAATTTACCTTTTGAGGTACTGCATATATGCAGTACCTCAAAAGGTAAATCCTTTAGTTGTATAAAAGTCATTCGTTTCAAAATGTAAACTGCAAATGACTCTGTATTTGTTTGGAATCCAGTCATTTTGACAGTTACAATTTCGATTTTTTTCAATCCAATCATTTCGCCAAGCTTCATTTACTGTAGGAAATGTAGTAGAAATAATATAAAACAACTAGTAATAATTAACCTAAATAAATTGAATAGGTAATTTGCACACGTGAATATTGGCAACACTGGCCTTGTGATGAATTATTTTGTTCTGGTGAATAAATATTGATTGTAATCTATAAAATCGGGAACTAAGTTGTTGAATTATTAATTTACCTATGAAACGTGATTCCTGTATTTTTTTTCATCCGATCGCTACGGTTTTTGCAACATTTCACCACACAAGACATTCTGTATTTCAATACTTTTTTTGCCGCGTAATCGTGTCGACTGTGTTGACGTTTGCACGAGTAATGGGTGAGTATGCTGTGAATGTGTGCGTGGGGACCTGTACGTACAGCGAGCTGGCTGACTCTGAGTGACACAGTTTTCTGTTAGCGAGAATCCGTCAGAGATTTTTTTTACGTCCATGTATTAGTGTGATGTGATGTGATCCCGTTATTCAATTGCCTACCATAAGGCCTCAGCCTGGCGCCATTAGTATAATACAGAATTACTCGAACCCGTTTTGTCTTGTTTGAAGTACAATGGCCATAGAGTAGCATCTTATTTGGATCACGTTATTTGTTTATGAAATACTTACGACTCATGTCTCAGGACTGTAAATTCAATAAATTATGTTTAGTTCAACTCAGCCTATCGAAGTCCACTGCTGGACATAGGCCTCTCCCAGGCTGCGCCACAAGCAACACCCTGTCCTCCGCCTTCCGCATCCAGTCTGACCCAGCCGTCTTCTTAAGGTCGTCGGTCCATCTTGCTATGTTTAGTTATCAACTTAGAAAAAAGTTCTCAATAAAGAAGCTAATCCATAAATACCGTCGCCGCATAGATACTGTAGTTATCAGAGATTTTGCAAAACTAATCGGTACGTTATCAGCAGCGTGTCCAGCCATTGCGTATGGCTAGGTATACAGGGTGCCCGGTAATTAATGAATAACCTTAAAATGGGTCATGGTACAACTAATGGCCATTCAGAAAAAAAAAGAAAAAACAAGTAGTATCTAAGATATGATTTTTTTAATAATAATCGGTGTTTTTTGTTACCCTATATTACATTTTTGTACACCACGACCACAAATTATAGAATTCTATCGGTTTTTTATTGTTATAGTTAATTACGTTGACTGAGCTGATAGATAAGCAATAAATAGTATGACTACTATTACACTGTTTTTTTTTAAACAACTTGAATGTTTGTTCTGGGGAAAAATTTGTGAAAAATATTCATTTTGACAAAGTTTAAGAATCCGTAGCTTAAAAAAAAGTAGGCAAACACAAGTGACCAATTATTTTAAAATATTATGCGCTTAAAGCAGATTTCAAAATGGTATTATTCATTATTGTATCTAATGTAAATTGTGAATTATTGCTATTTGTGTAGAAAAGGTGTGAATTTTGGTTTAACAACAAAATTTGCAATATTGGAATATTTATTTACATTAAATGTACCTGACCATTGCGGTTTCATAAAAACATTAATAGACGTTACTAAAGAATAGTAATACTTAAATAAAGTCGCTTTAAAACCAGAAATATTTTAACAAATACAAATTGGGTTTGAAATAAATGTCGTGTGTGTGAGTTGTGTGACCGTCATTCTGGCTACCTTCGCGCACCGCGCACCACCCGTCTTTTGTACATGTTAGACAAAGAGGATATGAGTTAGATGAGTGCGAGCGAGATAGTAAATGTGAAAAAAACCGGTAGGGACTTAGCTAGCTTACTAGTTTAGTGCATCACTCGACTTGCTCGACTTCGCATGTGTTTATTTCGTTCCTGGTTGCTATTGTTGCTATTTACTGTGAAAACGACGACCTGGCTATTTTACTGGACTATTCGTTTTGTTTACTGATTTGGACTTGTTTTGTGTGGTGATATTTGCGACGACTTGACTTGTAACTGGATTTTTTACTTTGTGAATCAAAATGCCACGAACAAACATTCAATTTTCCCCAGAACAAACATTCAAGTTGTTTAAAAAAAAAACAGTGTAATAGTAGTCATACTATTTATTGCTTATCTATCAGCTCAGTTAACGTAATTTACTATAACAATAAAAAACCGATAGAATTCTTTAATTTGTGGTCGTGGTGTACAAAAATGTAAAATAGGGTAGCAAAAAACACCGATTATTAATAAAAAAATCATATCTTTGGTACTGCTTGTTTTTTAATTTTTTTGGTTTTTTTTTATGAATGGTGATTTGTTGTACCATGACACATTTTAAGGTTATCCATTAATTATCGGGCACCCTGTATACCAAACGGCTAGAACGAGAGAAATGTTTAGCACTTCGATGTTAAATGACAACTTTTTTGATTTGATAAATTTTTTAAAGGTGTTTTTAAAAATCAAGCCTACCTTTTCTAAATATTGTGTTACTTGGATTTTTTTTAAAACTTTTAACTTTGCTTGCATTGTCCACAGGATAACGGATGCAAACCTTATCTTTGATCAAAGTGAATATATAACTAAATATTCTGTGATTATTTCAAGTGTCTACCTGTTACCGTTATCAATATCGAGCAAAAACGAGCAAAAAAATCACGTTTGTTGTATGGGAGCCCCCTTAAATATTTATGTTGTTTTGGTTTTAAGTATATGTTGCTATAGCGGCAACAGAAATACATCATCTGTGAAAATTTGAACTCTCTAGCTATCACGGATCATGAGATACAGCCTGGTGACAGACGGTCAGACAGACAGACAGACAGACAGACGGCGAAGCCTTAGTAATAGGGTTCCCGTTTTACCCTTTGGGTACGGAACCCTAAAAAGACCGCTGGCTGGACTAGTAACACAATATATGCTTTGCAAAATTTTACAACCAACCTGTTATTGAATCTGTAAAAGACAGGGCGTTAGCTGATGGCATATTCAATTCATAAACCTGTAAAAAATAATCTTCTGTTCTTAATCTGATTCGTTATTTGATTGTTATCAAGTGCCATTTGATTTTTACTAAGTGTTAGCCTTTTGATGGTTACCTTATAATATAAAAAGTGATTGTGATCACTGGCCGGATTTGTTTTTGTTTTTTTTTCAAAAACAAATTCCAAACTACTCACACATAAACATGAACATACAGGTTTTCCATTCCTTAATAAAACATGCTCTAAACATCTATCATGTGGGTTAAATCTCGAGGATGCCACATTGAAGTATAATTTATGGTTAATTGAACTAACCTTAAGTGAACTTCAACCAAAATTATACGAGATGTTGCATCCGAAGAGATTTAACACCCTACCCACTCATGTACATAACACCCCATATTATTATGGAATGGAGTAAACAATGAGCTCTAAAACGAATGAGGTTTGGGTGCCAGTTGACAGATGACAGACTATTAAATTATTTATTTTTTTAGTTTTCTCAACACTGTGTACAGTGTAGTGCATTAGGTAACGGGCTACCATGTGAGTTAAATCTCTTCAGATGCAACATCTCGTATAATTTTGGTTGAAGTTCACTTAAGGTAAGTTCAATTAACCATAAATTATATCGTTTAAAGTGGCCAGTTCTAAAAACTTTCAGTGTCGCCCTCGTACATTGGCCATGATTCACCGGCCGAATTTTACTTACAGTCCTCTCAAATTCAAATTCATTTACAGTCTTGTTGTACCTCTGACAGCAACCCAAGCACAACAGCAAACGTATTGCAACGAAAATAAAGATCACTGGGAATTTGACAGCGATAAAAAATCATTTAAAATAACTGCTAAAGGACTTTTGTAGGTTGGTCTAAAGATTGGTCCGTACTACAATTTCACAGTTATTTTACCAGATTTTTTTGATAAAATGCATACGCTGCGTTTACTGTGGGCAGCACGCAATGAAATTGTTTGGATAAAGAATATTTCGCTCCCGGCAGCAATTGGTCAGTCTCGACGAAATTCCAGAAGCATTATTTATAGAACGAAAGAGATGTCAGCACCAATTGACGGGGTCCGAAACGGCCAATGCCTGCCAGGGTTACGAGTCTGCCCGAAAAAGATATCGTGGCCCTGGCACACAGGCATCTGAAGGAACACGGGTGGGTTTTAGTCAGTAAAAGTCTGACACGCTCCCCTCCCGCTCCACCCAGAGCGGGAGAAGTTATTTGACAATTTGGTTCCCTATCCATTCGCATAAAATTTTAAGACATAATATAGCATGGCATACTTTTGTTTATCCTAATTATATTTACGCATAACATTATTTACGCGTAACAGCTTACGCATAATAATTTAAAGCATAATTTCCCTTATCATATTAATGTATAAGCATAACATTCAACAGCATAAATATATTTACGCATAATGACATTAAAACATACTTTTTAGAGGCATAACAAATACGCATAATAATAAACTCCAACAATGCTAGACACTACTACACATCTATAGAGGTGTTAGACCCCCCCCCCCCCCCGCGACGTCTGAAAGGGGCGCGCGTGGAACACTACGCGCCGCCACCTCGGGTCCAGTGTGATAGGGTCCGCCGTCCCTGGACCCATTTAGGGGGGCCGGAAGAGGGCATTATCTGCCCTCTGCCGATGCCCAGTGCGCTCCCTTTGCGCAGCCTCCTTCTGCGACACGACTGTTTCGCAGAAGGACACCACCGCGTCCCAGGACTACTCGCTGCCGGCCATCGACTCGACCACGGCCGGCAGCGACAAGTCACTGCCTACTCCTGAGGTCACTGTTCTAACCTAACCCAAATGATTGAATAACAGTAGATGGTATCTGACGCAGGTATATATTATAAGCAGACATGCATGACTAAAAATTAATTAATTAAAATTGACTAATGAAAGACAGTTTTATAAAATGATGTATATTAAATCATTTGCATGAAAATTAAAAATAAATACGTAAAAACAACAAAAATATGGTTTCCGTTATTCCCATAATTTATTATGCCATTATCACTATTATGTAAATAGTCACTACGCCAAGTAACATTATGCCAAAACAAATTATCCAACAATACAATTATGCCATTATTAACTGTATGCCAAAACCAATTATGGCAAACAAAAATTATACCAAAAAATATGCCAAAACATATTAGTTAAAAAAATCACGTCCTTTCATTCGCCTCAATAAGATAGTAACTCGAGACAATTGTGTCATTTTATAGTGCAAATTACTCTCCACTACCTTGCTCTTGTTTCCATTTCTAAAGACTCGTGAAGACAGGCGCGACAAGACCCACCAGAGTCACGTCGCGCCTGTCTGCGGGAGTCTTAAAACAATAATTTCGGAAATAGATTCTGAGTCTGCAAGTTTTTTCATGTTTGCAACTGCTTCTAACAGTGGAAAATTTTAGTAAATACTTTTTATAGAATAATTTATTTAATTTACGAGTACTAACATAATTGAGGCACTTTTTTACTTTTCAAAACTTTGAATTTTCGTGTCGGAGTTCAAATAACAACATGATGTGACGCTGTTCTTGGCGGGAAAGTGATTAAAACTTGTGTTTAGCCGAATATTAATGTGTAATAATTCATTTCATCATTACTTAAAAACAAACTTTTTTCTTGTTACCTAATTTTACTTGACAGTGGCTAAATGTGCAAACCGCAAGAAGCCATAACAAAAAAAAATCTAAAATAAACATGAATTGACAGCGACAGCGCGGAATAGCGAAGCGAAGCACTTCTTGGCGGGAAAGTGAAGCGTCATGTTAGCAGTTTTGTTTTATTTTCTAAAATTTGTGTTTAGCCGAATATTAATGTGTAATAGTGGTGGATTATTAACCATTAAGTGTTCGTGAACCTGCACTGTTTTGTTTCATTTGTCTACACAAATGAAACAAAACAGTGCAACATCACTTTAAGTTCTCTCAAGAAGTCCGCGCGAGGTTTCAGTAAAGTGCGTCTTTACTGAAACTCAAGGGGAACGGGGCAGGATATCATCTATCATCTTTATCATGCATCATTGAATGGAGTTCATTTCATAATTAAACATTATTAATATTAGTTACAGCTTTGTACTAGTTACCTAATTTTACATGACACTGGCTAAATGCACAAACCGTGCGAAGCCAAAAAGAGAGAAAAAAAAAAAAAAGCGAAGCGTAGTCTTTGTCTGCCAATCGAACTTCGTTATCGTTGAAGCGATAACGATTGTAGAAATAGAATCGTTATCGTTATTTCACTTTTTGACAAGCACGCTAGCTTGGCTACGCATCTCTAAGGAAGTGTAATTATAGTTCGACACGATTCCATGAATCGAATCGACAGCATTGTCTAGCATATGTCTATTCGTTGACCTATGATCACGTTACATTTCGATAGCTTATGTCAACCCCATGCATTTTGTGGCATTTCTACTAGTGTTATCGCTAATCGAATGTTACTTTGTCTAGGCCCTGTGACTCCCACCAGCACGTTTGAAACGTCCTGCTTGAGGCGTGATATTCCTGCAAGATCTTGGTGCAATGACAGCTCACATCAAGCTATATTCTCCTAAGTTTTCACGGTGAGATTATACAGAATAGGCATCCTATGGGTAACCATAGCATGATGATGAAACAATGAATTATTCGGTGGGATTCGTAACTTTATTAATATTTTGTACATTATTATCATCGAACAAGCATAAATTTACATTTAACAGTTAGCTACTAATTTGATCCAATACGCCAATTTCTTCTCTATGGCAAACAAGTGTAGACGTAGCGGCAGCACGCGGCGCAGGGCGGTGCCGGCGCGGCGCTGCGGGCCCGCACCTGTGGGAAGTACACCATCGGTAACAAAAGCGAATTGAATGTCTTGCTTGACTTATCTTAGGGTAGACAGGTTTTCTATTAGGAACTTCTCAGTAGCAGCCCGGAGTTTGGAAGTTGGCGGTGTGTCCGTCCCATTGGACTATAAGAGTGAGGGAAGAGGGAGTAGGTACACGTGTATTTGTGCACACACTTGTGCATTATAATGAATATAATAATCTCCTGCGTATTTTGCTAATCTATGTTGAGAGTGGCCGCCGTGACCGAAATTCGATCAGGAGGATTTCTATTATTATTAAGAAGGCGTAGTAAGCCAGAAAAAATCAATTTTCAACCGCGCCTCTTTGCCTACCCTTCTCATCAAACACGACGAAAACCAAACGCTAGCCCTTCCCGCCAGTAGAAACATTTCGCCCGGAGTTTATTTATTATTATTCGAATTTGAATCTTCTGTAGTAAGTATACGCAAAATAGCCAGATGAAACGGGTTCTATTCAAGGTATGGTCGCTGTCATGAAATAAAGACTGAATGTTACTTCAAGATACAGCTTTAAAAATATTGTTAGTTTTAACTATTCTTTATGCAATGAATTACTTCTTTTGGACTGCAAACTTCACCTAAATCTACACATTGATAAGATTATTGCTAAGGCATTTCAAATGTATCACCTTGTTATGAGATCATCCATAGATTTTAAGCGACCTGCCACTTTCTTGTATCTCTTTAATTCTTTGATTTGATCAAAAATTGAGTACGCCTGCATGATACTATGCTAAATACAATCTTGCATTAGAAAAAGTTCAGCGCAAATTCTTAAGAACAATGCAGTTTAGATGTCATGAACGTATTTCATACACTATCTCTACAAAAGTTTAACCTTCTAACCTTGGAATCAAGGCGTCTGTTGCTTCAAACTATGATGCTTCACATGATCTGTTGCACGTTGCACAACTAGATTGACTGCTCAGACCTAGTTAATAATATATTAATTATGTAGTGCCCAGAACAGTTATTCGACGAGAGGCAGGCGTTTACACGCCTTTTGCCATGACACATTGTTATACCAATGCGGGTGAATGGGCGCCTTTTGCCATGACACATTGTCATACCAATGCGGGTGAATGGGCGCCTTTTCATAGACTAGCCAAAATCTACACCACACATTTTGTGAATTTGTTGAAGTGTCTGTTCTTTTTGTTTGTTTTCCTAGTAATTATATGCACGAAATCGACTGATTTTCATCAATTGTGTTCATTGTTTGTGGGAAAGGGAAAAAGAATTTAAACAAAATTATTTGTGATTTGTAAAGTCCAGTTCTTTGTTTTGCATGTAGGGGAAAGGGTTTTTGCAATTTAATTAAGAATTCCTGGAAAATTACAAAAATTCGCAACAGGTTTTCCAAAAAATGACGTTTGATCATCTTTTTACAAGAAACTACTTTTGAATTTGAACATTAAAAAATATCATAAACATCATTATATGGTCTACTTGCACGTGGCCGAACCACTTTTTTCAACTTCCATACAAAATATAGCAGAAAAAAAATGTTGAAATGTAATTGTTGGAAAAGTTCGAGACAAATAAGTATTTTTTTCAATGATTTAAAAACACTTTTATGAAAATTAAAAAATTGCATATTCATCTTAAATTAACCATTTATTAGAATCTACAATTTATTTTGTAAATAAATAATAAATTCATTTCGTAAATAAAAGGCAAAGTCAACTATAATATCGACCGCGCAAAACCGATCCTGGCAGTAGCGACCGGGCCTTCCCAGCGGGAGGAAGTATCACTTTGCATCGCAGGCGCGCGCGTGTTCTACGTTAACATATTCCAGAAATTATATGCCGACTACCAAATTTTGATCCGTTAAGTATTAATTTTATTTTAGTTACTTTACTTTTTTATGAAGAACATAAACATTTTGCATGGCTAATCTTGCGGTGTGCGTGTGTTCGTAATTCTTCTCATCCTAAACAGCTTAACCAATTTTGATGATTTAGGGTTCCGTACCTCAAGAGGAAAAAACGGAACCCTTATAGGATTACTTCGTTGTCCCGTCTGTCTGTCAGTCTGTCAAGGTCCTTTTTTTAAATTATTTTTTGTCATGGTTATGATTCTTAGCTTAGCTAGAGTTGGGCTCACTCAAGTAAGCCCAACTCTAGCTAAGCTAAGAATCGCTGTTTTTGCAGTACGTCTGACTACCGGTTACTTTATTTTTATTAAGTTAGTTTGAAAATTTTAATTTTTCAATAAGTATACGAACAACGAAAAATTTTCATCATGGGTATCGTTTTCATGGTTTTCGAGGGTGCTAAAGTCGATGGTGAAGTCTAAATTTAAATCCAAGATGGCGGCTGCAAAAATGTTAAAAAATTTCATCATAGGTATCGTTTTCATGGCTTTCGAGGGTGCTAAAGCCGATGGTGAAGTCTAAATTTAAATCCAAGATGGCGGTTGTAAAAATGTTCAAGTTTTTCATCATGGGTATCATTTTCATGGTTTTTGAGGGTGCTAAAGCCGATGGTGAAGTCTAAATTTCTGGAAATGTATAGCTTGATGTGTAGCCGTGTGTACATCTGTTTGATTGAAAAATATATGAAATATTTAGGTTATGTTTTCAGGTTTGCAAACCTCTCAATCGATGTGTCATGATTAGTGAAACCCCTTTCGGAGACCCCCAAAAAGTGTTATTTTTGATCTATCTCGCTTCCTTTAAAAGATATAGCGGTTTTTGTGTTTTTTTTTAGGTTAGGTCAGCATTGTATGCTATTAAATGGATTTAGGATGCATTGCCATTGTGTTGTGAGCTACCCTGAAAGTTTCAGCTGGGTAGCGAATTGGGAAGTGCTCGAAATTTGAGTTGCGAGATGCCAACAAACAAAATTCCTGTTCTATGCAAGTATTTTTCTTCCAGTTGGAAGAAAAATAGCGATAATCGCCGAAAAAATCACCAGCGATTTTGTGAGCTACAAAAAAACGTCTGTGGGTGGGCACCCTAATCGTTATACCAGTTTGTTTGTATTTTCTTAGTTTAGCTTAGCCATCATTGACATCGGTGAAGGTTGACATTTAATTACCTAAATATGCATACTACTCGTTTTTATGTAAAATGCTTAAGTCGTTGTTATTGAACGTCGAACGTCGTTTATGTGGTTTAATGAAGCATGAGGGGTGGTCTTTATCTCTAATAGTTCTGAGTTAAGTTTTTTTTTAGGTTTGCGATGAGTTATATTGTTAATTGTGTTCCATATCTGTTTCGTATTCTTGTTTGCCTTTAGTAGTTGTTCCTTATCATATTTTCTTCTAAGCTTTTTAACTAAACCATTGCAATAGTTGCGATATCTTCTGTAAGATATTGTTTTGTGGGTCAGATCGTAGCTTTCTTTGCATATTATTTCTGTTTTGAATACAGCGCAAAATTCCTAAAGATATCCATGGTTTAATGATGCGATTATTTCGTGGAACTAAAGTAGTAATAGTGTTTTGCTGAAGGCAATTTTGGAGTTTCTCTATTAATTGTACAGATAACGTGACTGGATCATTGATTAAATTAAGTTCAGAAATATTACTTAGTTTTAAGGCTGTTATTGTTTTATCAAAGTCCACATTCTGTTTAGTTTTCGAGCATTTGTAAGAATTTACTAAATTTGATAATTTAAGGAAAATCATGAAGTGATCCGTGACAGTGGTATTCAATACAGCAACAGAAGCAGAGTTTTTAATCTTGTCTAGTTTAAAAATAAAGTGGTCCAAACAGTTTTCGCCTCTGGTAGGTAAGGAATGTCCTGGTAACAAGCCATGCATTGCAAGCATATTTAGGTAGTTTAATCTGTTTGTGCGCTCATTCGTTTGTTTAGTAGGTTTGTTTATTATGTTAATGTTGATATCGTTAATAATGTTATAACAATATTTTTATATGATTTAAGTGAGTCTAGGTGATTATTTAGCGAGTCTATAAAACTGTCGGCATTATTATTTGAGGGGGATCGATAAATAGCAAGGACAACAAGATTAGGCATTATTATTTGTAAGCATGATGCGTGAGTTAATATTATTTCCTTAACACTAACCTTGTGATCACACTTGATATATACTGCCACGCCATCGCACTGGTTTAAATGGTTACTCGTGGTAAAAGCATAATAGTTTTTAATTTCAGGGGTAGGTTTATTTACGTCTAGCCTGCATTCATTTAAGATCCAAAGGTCAACACTAAACTTAAATTGTGTTAAAGTGATTAGTAAATCATCTAAATTACTATATATACTTCTAATATTTTGTGATATTATTGTAAGATCCGATTTATGTACCTACATAAAATTGTTTTGAAAAATCATCAATTTGAAATTCTTTAGATTGAGCTACTGCTCAATCTAAAGAATTTCAAATTGATGATTTTAGAAATAGACGGCATAGTTACTACTATGCCGTCTATTTCTTGCATAATTGTATGTGTGCTATCCATAATATAGCTTAATTAACAGTCTGAATATAAATTCCATATTGTTTACGTAAACGTATTTTGCTCGATTGTAAACAACAATTATTATGATAGAGAAAAATACATAATTATCACAGTTGATGAGATTTTTTACGTTGATGTATACGATATTTGTATTAAAAACATAGCTTAGAGAAGCCGATATGAGTGTGTAATATGAGTTATGTACGCGTATGTATTTGCGAATTTTTAGTGTACGTAAGTAATCATATATCAAACAATTTAGTTTATTAACATTTGTTTTGTTATTGTATAGACAGAGTTTACGGCGTGGACGTGGAGTGTGTAGTTTAAGTAAACTAACAAGTATGCATTTTATTTGTGTGAAAGTGTATGTAAGGTTATGTGTGATTGTGTAATTATTACGTAAAAAGTATTGGACGTGTATACTCGTATGTGTGTATAATTTGAGTATATGTAAATTGAGGGCATTATAAACATTTTTAAAAAAGATTAATATATAAAAAAAAAAAAAAAAAAACATACCTACAGTATAGACAACATAACAGCAGTCACGCTTCTTGCATTAGGCTTTGTATTTGAGACTCACTTCGAATTATGTATGTAGGTGATTCGTCATGTTTCTTAACATAAACTTTACCATAAGCGGTCCAGCAGTACTTATATCCCTTTGACTTAGCGAGGTCACGTGCAAGGGAGTGTAGTCTTGAGCCTTTTGCAGTGAGCTGTTCGGATACGAATATAGGTGTGTCTGCGCTACTTTTGAAGCCTAGATGTTTAGTGCAGAGTTTCTCTCTATGCTTGGTGTTGAAAGACTTACACATCTTAAGTACCTCAGTCTTTAGTATTGTAGAGGACAGTTCCACTATTATAGGGGTGCGAGTCATACCCTGCTTCTTCCCCTTAATTCTGTAAATATCACGAATATCCGACTTCGCGACTACAATATTTACGGACTCAGTTAAACATTCTACCATGTTAATAAGGTCTTCTTTAGTTTCCTTCATTTGCTTGGGAACGTTTTTAATCTCAATGTTAGATTTTCGACTACCTCGCTGAAGATCCTCGACTTTTTCTTCCAGAATGGTTATATATTCTTTATCCTTCTTAGCCTGTATCTCCATCTGTTCTATTTTCCTCTTAAACTCTTCATTCTGCTGAGTTATAGCTGCCACTGAGTTTTCTATGTTCGAATTTGTGAGTTTTATTTCCATGAGTGTGGGGGTATTTTTTTTAAGTTCCATTTCTTGAGTTAATAACATAGACTTAATCATTTGGATCATATCTTCTCTAAAGTCGTCTAGGTCATCCTCTCTTCTTCTTTTAGCTCTTTGGGAGACATGACTCAGTGGTGAGTCGTATCGCTCATCTTGGTTGGCTAGATTAGATTCAGAGAGTGACTTGTCCATATTATTATTATTTTTTGTACTAGGGTAGTATAAGCAATTAGGATGATAATTTTAAAGTCAACTCCGTTTTGGGTTAGTAGTATCGGGTGTATAGCGTTAGGTATAAAAACGTGTACCAGGTTTTCCTGTTAGCCAAAAAGCATACGAAGTACCAGGGCAGCAGAAGTTGTGAGGAGGTGCAAATTATCCGATGTCCAGTACCCAAAGCGGGGCGTCACTGTGCTAGTCATCAAATGGGGCGTGTCCAGGGCTTAGCCGAAGGCAGGTATGTTGCGAATACGCAGGGGGGGCTTAATATCCTTGGCCAATGCGCACAGGTCAGGTACCAGGGTATTATGATCAGCTACGGTTACCGCGATACACTGAGTTTATTTGAATAGCTCTTCTTATTTTATGCACTCCTATTTTTACTATGGAATTAAATTTACTATAATTTATTTATAACTTTTTATTCAAATGGTCTATGGCACTGAGTACACGTCTACACCTTACGGCGGTCCGGGGGGAGTGGACACACAAAATGTAAATGGGCCAGGGGGGTAACACAAAATGTAAATGGGCCAGGGGGTAACACAAAATGTAAATGGGCCAGGGGGGTAACACAAAATGTAAATGGGCCAGGGGATAAATAACAAATTGTAAATATTTTTTTATCTTTTCATATTACTGCCTAACTACGACCTACTGCAATAATTCTCTAAATTTAGGTAGAAAATTTAATTAATTTTAAATCTTTTTTATATCATTTGAAAGCTAACAAACTTACCTTTCAGATGATATACCACAATCCACAGCTCATTGCGTAGAAGTTGTAAAAAATGTCTTGAGCAACGCGCGATGAAGTGATTCCAGTTTATTGCTCGCGAGTGTATATTGTAGAATTGTTTACGACCTATTGGTAGAACAATGTTACATGTTATTATAGATCGAAACCCTTTTTATTCCTGATTTACGTTTAGATTGACCATTGCTATCACCAGTAATTATTTGAAAAAAAAAAGGTTTAGTAACTTAGGAGATATCGATAGAACAACGTCCTATTTAAATTTTCCTTCCCAAAAACAACGCTCCATCTTCACAAGAGCTTGGCCACAAGTCTGCTTTTACAATAGTGTCAGAATGGTCGATCATTGATTTCATAATTGTTGATTTTGACAAGTTTGGTAATCTACTATTATAATGGCGTCATTATGACTTTCCAATGGTCGGCAACTGACACTACATTGAAAGAAATTGCAAAGAAAATGATTTTCGAACGACCATTATGAATTTACCAGATTACGAAGTTTTTGCAAAATGACAATGGCATGACAATGGGATCGTGTTGGAATGACTGAATTTATAAAAATAGCAGACTTGGGCCCCTGTTGTTTTTAGTCAGTACCCGCGCGCACGCGGCGGTCTATGATCAGTCGCATCTATGTTCGGCCGAAGGATGGTTGCGTTGTTGTCACCGTTACGATTTTAGATTTATAGATCATTTTGGGCAATATTTACTACAAAATCGGTTTAAAATGAATAATGCACGGTCGAGAAAAAAACTAAACTTAGTATTAAGTCCAAATAAAGTGGATAAATCGCCGGTGCGAAATTCCGTTGGAGATGAAAACGGTGAAGAATCTATTATTCCAGGGCCTCAAGTCTGCTATTACAATAGTGTCAGAATGGTCGATCATTGATTTTGACAAGTTTGGTAATCTACTATTATAATGGCGTCATTATGACTTTCCAATGGTCGGCCACTGACACTACATTGAAAGAAACTGCATATATTGGTAATCTCATACATAATGACAAATGAATGACATTTCTACTAATAGGTTTTATAATAATGGCAATACCTACGACAATGCCATTTTATTAACACAATTATATTACGAGAACATTAACCGACCAATGATCGACCATTATGAATTTACCAGATTACGAACTTTTAGCAAAATGACAATGGCATGACAATGGGATCGTGTTGGAATGACTGGATTTATAAAAATGGCAGACTTGGCCCCCTGGTAAGTTATTTGTGTTCTACTGTTTTTTTATTGGTATAATTCCAAGCCGATAGGTACATATTATTCATAGAATTTGTTAGAAATTTAGGTCACAAAACCGGTTAGTGTAAATGAAGCGTTCTACGTGCACAATTAACTTTGTTCCGCGTAAATTATACTTTTACGTAAATATAATTAAGGCAAGGCAGTTAATGTTTATTTATATATCTAGTAATGTCAGATTCTACTATTGAAAAATCATGGCCTTTTTTAACATAGTTCTTTATTCGTTGGATATCAAAATAATAAATGTAGTTCGTTTTAAACATGTCGCTTTGTTTGTGGAAAAACAACTATGCATTTTGAGTATTAAGTGAATATAGGCGTTTGTTCTTTGGAAAAAACTATGATATTACTTTCTTCCAACTGAAAAAAACCATAGTTACCTTGTTAAAATATAATTTATTTTTCATTAATATGTTTGACTATCCCTACTTGTAGCGAAGCTTAATCTTTTTTTTTATTATTTCGACGTATTTGCTTCATTTTCAGATGTTACTGTGAACTGTCACGGAGCATTATCACCTTCACCAGTGCCACCCCAAGCAGAAATATGCGATAAAGATGCTTCAAGTGTACAACGACGTGTTTGGCGAACCAGAGGTAACTTCTGCCGGAGCAGTCAGTCAGTCAAACCCAGCATCTAGGCACACAGACAGCCGTTATCTTTCGGGTCCTGCTACATCTAATACGGCTTTGGGTAATCAAATACCAACTGCAGGTCCTCCTCAGGAAGAACTGACGCCCTTTGACCTCGATGTACCGGCCAGTTATGAAAATTCGCCTGCATTTATCCTAGAAGAGTTTCAACCTCTTTCGGTAAATACAACCGGCGGTGAATTAAATATTCCAACCCCTATGGCTTCTCCGGTGAACTCGCATATCGATTGTCACGATGTTTTCTGCCCTGTGCATCATTGTGAGCACTTGACTCAATCACCTTCGGCATCAGGCGCGAATACGTCTGGTCCTTGTGACTCCAGTGAAGACGCACAGTCATATACACCGAAGAGACGAGTAAAGAGACGTAAGCGCATTTCAGAGTGGTCAGATGCAAAGAGAAATAGTCTCAAAAATATTGGCAAAAAGTACGTATCCAAGAGAGGTAAGGTGGTTGATGAGAATACTTTGAGTTCACCATGCAGTTGCCGATATCGTTGTTATGAAAAAATATCTCATGAACAAAGATACCAATGCTTTGAAAAGTTTTGGAGTTTGGGATGCCGAGAAAAGCAGTGGTCTTATGTAGTTAAATACACCCAAAAAGAGAAGAAAAATAGATGTTTGAATCGTGGTGAACCTAATCGTCGCCAACACACTTACAAGTATACCTTACCACTGTCAACAAATGATGAACAAGAAAACCAGTGTGAGACGGTCAGCGTGTGTAAGACAATGTTTTTGAATACCCTGTCTACTAGTGGTCGAATTCTTAAAACAGCCTGGGACAAATATGACGGCAGCACGTTGATAGAAGCTGATTTGAGAGGGCACCACAAGAATCATAAACAAGTAATTACGGCAGATGTGGTAAAAAGTGTGTGTGATCATGTCCTTTCTTTCGCTCCGGTTGAATCTCACTACACGCGTAAGACTTCCACAAAACTTTATCTGGATGGTAGTCTCAGTATCTCACGCATGTATGTGCTATACAATGAGTGGTACGATGATTCGAAATATACAGGCAAAGCAGTCACACAGAGGCAAGACTGAGAAGTGGTGACAAAAAATTTCAACTTGGGATTTTTTATCCCCAAAAAGGATCAATGTGACGTTTGCCACATATATAGAAATAAAACCGATCACACCGATCAAGAGAAGACTGATTACGAAAAGCATGTGTCAAATAAAAATAGTGCTCGAACGCTTAAGAAGCTTGACAAATGCGAGGCGATAGATTCAAGTGGTAAAATAGTGGCTGCCGTATTTTACTTTCAAAAAGTCTTATCGTGCCCTCATGGCCAAGTCAGCGTCTTTTATTATAAAAGAAAACTGTGTTGCCTAAATTTCACTGTGTTTAACATGGGAATAAAGAAGGCAGTATGTTACATGTGGGACGAGACAGTCGCTAAACGAGGAGCAAATGAGGTCGCCAGCTGTTTGCTTGATTATATTGAAGCAAACGCCACAGAAGGAGTGACTGAATTTAGGTTTTGGTCTGACAACTGCGCGGGTCAGAACAGAAATCGCTTTGTCTTTTTTCTGTATGTTTACGCTGCCATAAAATTTAACGTGACTATAAGACACCGTTTCCTGGAGAAAGGCCACACTCAAAATGAGGGCGATAGCGTCCATGCGCTGATAGAACGTGAAGCACAGAAAAAAACCATTTATACTCCAGACGAATGGCGTTTGCTCATACGGTGGGCCAAATGTGAATGAGAACCATATGAGGTAAAAAACATGACACAGAGACACGTTTTCGACTTTAAGAGTCACGTTATCAACAAGATTTGGAGCAAAAACACAAAAGGCGAAAAGGTTTCGTGGACTAGTATTAGAGAGGTTTGCGTGAACAAATCTGATACCAAAAAATTGCAATATAAATATGATTTCAACCAAGCCGATTACAGCACAGTCATCATACGAAACAACACACGCAGAAATGCCAGTTCCGCTTTAGCTGCTCTGGAACATGCGTATGAAACGAACATTAATTTACCAAAAGACAAGTACAAAGACCTCATCAGCATGTGTGATTCGGGAATAATAGGAGAACAATATGCAGTTTTTTTTTAATCACTACCCCATTTTGAAAACAATGCAGAAAATAGCGATAATGACTCAGATGAGTAGCTTAAAACAACAAAATAATAATTATTTTTACAAAATATTTACTTTATAAGATAAAAACCCTTCACATTACTAGTCTAACAAGTGCCTATAAGAGACAATACTATTGTTGTATTTTGATATTCTATTTTTTTATATTGTTATGCTAATGTGGAGATTGTTCTGAACTACTCAGGTGCCAAAAGCATTGTTGTACGAGTATGTACCAATATTTCTAGGGAAACATACCAAAAAGATGTTTATTATTTGCATTTACTAGTAATAATATTAAGGTTACAGTATTGTTAATCGGAAGCACTTACGGTGTATGTTTAAAACAAAAGAGATTATCTAAGTTTGTTAAACGTTATACAAATTGTTAAGATTTCTAAAGCTTTTTTTTAAATGTTCATAGTTATAAGAATAAGTGATATATCACAGATAAACAAAACACTTCCACAAAACACTTCGTTCCTAAAATATAAGTCTGAGAGACACAATATTTAGACTATTTAGATACAAGATGGCGTTACAAAGTAATGTTGTATCGTTTCTTTCGCTAAAATGTGATTTTGCATGTGATTTTCCCAACCTAATAAGTCTGATAGACATACACCTAATATTAAGACAATAATATCTCATTTTGCCTACTTATAAGAACTCTTAATGTTTACTTAGTTGATGTTATATGTCATGTTGCCAAAAATAAAAGCCTGTTAGACATTGTATACGTATTAAGTAATTGAAGAAAAATGTACCAATTCCATACAGTGGAGTATTTTTATAAATTCACAGCTGGTGTTAGATACACACCAGCTGTGAATTTATAAATTATATTAATAAAAATAGCTTTTACAAAACCTCCAAAAATATCAAAACAAGTTTTTGAAACATGTGACTTTCATAACTCGAGCTATGGTAACATTGTTCGCAATAAAACATTATTTTGAAATAACAAAAGCGTTTTTATTTAATTTTTTACCTATAGAAAATCAGATAGAATCATAATTTGACTTCAATTTTCTGTGAACATGGCATTATCTGCATAAGAGACAATATTTTTAAAGTGACTTTCCCTAAAACAACGTTCTATAAGCATGTGTAACAAAGACTGGTACTACTCCGCAAAAAAACGTCACATGCAACACCTTAATTCAGGAAATAATCAGTTAAATCTCATAATAAATACTCTATTACCTTAGAACTCATATTCCTAAACACATATCCAAAAATCGTAACTCTAAGTATAACCGCTGTAAAAATATGACTGGAATAGTGAGCGCTCAACTTCAAAACGCTCTCCTGGAAAGTACAGATTTCGCAGATAGAACTTTGTTCTACCAGTAGGTCGACTTTGTTTTCTCTAACAAAATAAATAAACTAAACGACGGATTACAAAATTAGTACCAATAGTCGAGGCTGAAGAAAACCGCACTGACAATGACAAGCTACGGAAAAACAGGCGCAACAGATCTAACAACCTTACCTGGAAGAGTTTGGTTTTTGTTACACATGTAACACCGACTGTCCAACAAATTAATTATGAAACTTACCCCACTGACAAAAAATCAAACAATTTCCTTTGACAAGATAGCGGACTTACAAGAAGTTAGAGAGATTGTACGACGTCGTTTTATAGAAAATAGTTTCACAGAATTTTTTTCTCATATTATCATTTCATAGAATAATCATTACGCAGAATACTTACTTTGAAGAAATTTAAATCAATGATTTTTGTTACAAATAAAATTTTATGTTTTAATATTCATATCATAGAATAACAAATCAAATATTCTCTATCCTCATATTGCTTAGTCAATACCAAACTTATTACCAAGAAAAACATTTTATCGAGTGACAGTTTCTAAAAGTTTCAATTCGTATCTTTGACAAAATGCATACCCTCATATAAAATTACAACATTGCGTTCACAAAAACAATGCGGGTTGCAGGAAAACAATCTTGTTATTCAGAGTTTTTATCTTATACCTACTTCAAATTATAATTTGATTTTATTTTATTTTACAGAAGAATTCAATCAACTTGCAAAAAAATATGCGAAGGATTTAAAATTCAATCTTGAAATGAAAGTCATATAGCTCTTAGTTACTTGAAACATTCAAAATGATTGTTAGCTTGTTTTAAATTCAAATAAATACTGTGTTAATTCTTGATACATTTGTCTCATTCATTGAAAATAAGTTGTGAATTCTACTAAAACCTATCGATTATTATGGAACTCTGAATTTAATATAAAAAATGTATTATTTAAATACCGAAGTATAATATCCAGTGTGGCAACACTGTCAAAGAACAAATTATTGATAATGTAACTAACTTTTAAATGTATTGTCACTATGGCAACTGAATGTATTATTTTTACTTTGGTAATACTTAGAAATGACGGTTGACATTCTCGTTATTTCTGGGTGGGGCAAAAGTCATTTTTAAATGGTAAAAGGCTGTGCAGAGCCAGTGATCATGGAACTATGAAGCAAGTCGGTTGACACTGTAGTCAGTATTCCGTGTGTACAATAAAGTTATTTTATACATAGGACAATGTTATTATTAAAAAAATAGATTTATCTAACAATTCAGAAGCAGGGATAACACCAGGCAATTCTGGTGTAGCTATTGCTACCACCCTGGTGTGAACGCATCGTCCACAGTAAGAGCATTGGACAGTGCAAATTGTACAATTGAGTGAAGATGTCCAATGACCGGTCAGAAAATTCGGCCGGGAGTCATCACAGCATTGTGCGGGGAGGGCCCTCGAGACGCAGCCGATCTCGGACACGTGCTGGAGACTTGAGGCAAAGTCGTCGCTCGTCAGCTGCGCCCAGGCGAAGTCATCGCTCGTCAGCTGCGCCCAGGCGAAGTCGTCGCTTGTCAGCGGCGCCTAGGCGAGGTTGTCGCGCAGATCCAGAAGATCACCTCCAAGGGATGAGACGCAGGCAAGAATTCGAAGCAGTGAACCCGTTTTGAATGGCTCATCTGCGCCGCACGCGCTGGTGGCCAGGCCTTCTGCGGGACACAGTGACGCGACTACTGTGCCTACTCGTTCTGCTCACACTGATGACGTATCCCTTTGCGCGTTATCAGATAGCACGACTAGCACCGTGCTAATCGCAACTGCGCTTGTTGTTATTGGAGACAGTAGTGGTTTTGAACATGCTGTACGCGCCTTGTTAGGTAGCGCTTCTCAAAGTAACTTTATTACTAGCGATTGTTGTCGAAGTTTTGGTTTAAATGTAAATACTCGTACTAGACCAGCTTGTTCGGTAGTAAAGGGAATAGGTGGTTCGAGCAAACATATTCAGAGTTTCGTAAAGCTGAAGTTTTGTTCTATTAATTATAGTATCGAGTCGTTAGTAGTCGATAAAATAACCAAACATTTACCGACTGTCACGGTTAATGTTTCACATTTATCGAATTTTATTAATTTGCCGTTTGCCGACGATACTTACTCTTCCCTTGGTCCGATTCAGTTACTGATCGGTGCTTCGCTTTTCCCGCATTTGCTTTTATCGCATGAGGTTCAAGGACGGTCCCCGAATCTTTTGCCTCTCGCTTTAGATTTTATATCTTTTGTTATTTTAATGTTTTTAATTTTTTTTTTTTTTAATAACATATTTTTCTAAGTTTTAATACTAACACAATATGGATGTTTTCCGAATTAAAATATTTGAATTTGAATTTTTTTTATTTAGAACCTGTTCTTGGCTACCTCATTATAGGCGACGCTCCAGTCTGCGTTGATAGAAACGAGACAGTGTCTTATTGTTGTACAGCTGATCCGTTGGACTCAGCTATTCAAAAATTCTGAGAAATGGAGGAGGTGATCGTTCCTCCGATACTCAACTTAGATGATAAAATATGTGAAGAATTTTATTCTCATACAACCTCTCGTGATAGTGATGGTCGGTTGTAGCTCTGACCTTTAAGGGTGATGAACACTTGCTTGGTAATTCCCGACAAGCAAGCGAACGAAGCTTTTATTGCTTGGAAAGGTTATATTTCACCTGTACGTGTAGACTTAGAAACGCAGTCGTATTTTATACCACATCATGGAGTCATTCGAGTGGACAAGATCACTACCAAATTACGCGTTGTTCTCGATGGTAGTTGTAAGACTACTAACGGTGTTTCACTTAATAACCTTTTGTATAGTGGTCAAATCTTCAAGGAATCTTGTTTAATATTATAGTCAACTTTGCTTGCTGATATAAAGATTCCACGTCATGAAAGCATCGTCTCTGATAGTGTCGTTACTATCTTGGGTTTCGCAGATGTTAGCGAAAAGGCATATCGGTCGTATGGTGTCGATTATTTTCATGTGCAGAACAGTGAACTTTGTGCTATTCTCGTCCTAGCTCAACTTATAAAAAAATGTTCTCGTTGCTTGTCAAACTCCTATTAGTTTTAGAAATATATTTGACTCAGCTTACCTCGCTACCGCGGGAAAAATCTCCAAGAATATCGTTAGGCATTTATTTTTCATAGTGAACAAAATTATTGCGTTGTGCTTTTCGTGTGTAGATTCCTTAAATTGTTACCTCGTCGTTATCGTATGTCAGCGTCAGATCATGACTTCGCTGAATTATTAGTACTTGGGGAACTTCAACGTTTTTACTTCCCAAGTGAGTACGCTAAACTTGAGGGAGGTGATATTTGTAGTCTCCATTTCGACACCTTAAACCGTATCTAAAAGACTGTTTCACCAGAGTTGGAGACCGTCTGAGAAACTCTGGGTTAGATTATGATTCAAAATATCCAATCCTTCTTCGTAGTAAGGATCCAGTTCTGAATTTGTTGCGGAATCTACGTTTTGGAATGGGCAAATATCTTCCACTTTCTGTCTAACTGACCGACTCTTTGACAATTCAAAAGTGCCAGTATATAGTTTAATTGAAATAAATGCTTTGAGTTTGAGTTGACTGATTACCATCACAAGTATCATGCAGGCGAACTGTCATGCAGGTCTCGATTAGCTGTTGTCGCTCTTACTTCAGAAATATTGGATACTTTCGACACATAACCTTTTTAGGAATAGGATCCATAAGTGTATTTCGTGCTTCCTGAGATGGCAGATCATCGTTCTTGCCGTGTCGTGCAATCAGCTAAACAGTTCGTGCATACGGGCACTGTTTACGCTGGTCCATTTAAGGTTACAATGACTCGGGGCCGAGGTGTCCGTTCAACCAAGGCACCCATTGGCGCCTATTCGTTTGTCTGACTACGCGTGCTGTGCACATAGAACTGGCTGGTGAGCTGAGCTGAACACAACCAGCTTTATGAGTGCTTTCAAGCGGTTTCTGTCAAGACGCGATTCCGTTGGTAAGATTTATTCAGACAATGGAACCAACTATATCGATGCTAAACGCAAAATTTCAAAACTTCATGCGTTGTTATGTTCGTAACATTATAGTACTGAATTTGGTCACATGTTAGCTGAAAATCGCATAGATTGGGTCCTCAATGCCCCAGCTGCTAGCCATTTTGGTGGGAATTGGGAGGCCAATATCAAAAGCTTAAAAAACTCACAATATCGCGTCATAGGTGAAACAATTTTGTCGTTCGAAGAGCTAAGCACAGTGCTGGTTCAAATTGAATCCGTTATGAATACTCGACCTCTATGTAAAACGTTTTCCAGCGATCCTTCGGGACCCCTTGCTTTAACTCCAGTGCACTTTTCTCTCGAATCTTTCTCTTGAATCTCACGCCTTTAAAGTATATACCCGCTGGAGAAATAGATGTAAATTTATATACCCTTTCAAGTTGCTGGACAAATTAGTTCAGTCTTTTTGGAGGCGTTGGAGAACAGGCTCCCACCTGCACACTCGACAGTCGCGACGTAAATGGAATGCGCCAGTCGATCCAATCGTTGTCGGTACAGTCGTGATTCTTTTCACTGAAAATTCCCCTCCACTCCATTGGCCGCTAGGTGTCGTGGAGGAAGTTTTCCCTGATTCCACGGGTGTGACACGTGTAGCTCGGGTGAAAACAGCAATTGGATCGTACTTGCGTCCAGTCGTGCGGCTATGCCCGTTACCTATATATATAGATAAGTTTGAAGTGTTCCCTTCAAGCCCGGGGAGATGGTTGCGCTGATCGATTGGAATTACAGTATTGTCACTTCCTTTCCTTTTTTTTTATGTTGGCAAACGTATTAATACCAAAAATCTATCGAAAATCATCGCTTTGCGCACCCAAACAATGTATAGGGAATTATTTGAGTTTATTAGATATATTTGTGTTTAGAACGATGACTGAGTTTATATGCTTTTCCAAATTTAAAAGTGCCGAGTATGCACATTGTACACCTACACTGCTATGTGCGTGAGTGTAGAGGCAGAACTACTTGAAGTGCTATGTGCACGTAGTCATGTTAATCCATACACTGCTATGTGCGTGAGTGTAAAAACGGAACTACTTGAAGTGCTATGTGCACATAGTCATGATAATCCATACACTGTTATGTGCGAGAGTGTAGAAACGGAACTACTTGAAGTGCTATGTGCACGTAGTCATGTTAATCCATACACTGCTATGTGCGAGAGTGTAGAAACGGAACTACTTGAAGTGCTATGTGCACGTAGTCATGATAATCCATACACTGCTATGTGCGAGAGTGTAGAAACGGAACTACTTGAAGTGCTATGTGCACGTAGTCATGATAATCCATACACTGCTATGTGCGAGAGTGTAGAAACGGAACTACTTGAAGTGCTATGTGCACGTAGTCAAGTTAAATCTATATGAAATGAAATTAAATTTATTTGCAAGAATTATAGTACATTACAGATGCTCGGGTTTTTTAAAATTAAGTTTCTTAAACAATTCGCTAAAACTAGCATGCAAAATAATTGATTACATAATAATTGATGCTAATATAATTAAATCCATGACAACAAAATTGTAAAATAAATCCTAGATAATAGAAATGTCACATATTTGTCAAATTATAATAGTTAAATATCAGTTTAAATCTTTAAAGTTTAGGTACTCATTCACAGAATAGAATGATTTTTCTAGAAGCCATTTTAATAGAAATGTTTTAAACCGATTGATTGGTAGTTCCCTATATGATTTTGGTTATTCATTATATATGCTTATAACCATTGGAAAGCAACTTCTGTGATATAAGTGGCTTTTCATTGGAGGAATAATTAACCTATCAGGATATCTTGTATTAAACGTAACAGTGTCTCCAAGACGTTGAAATAATCTGTAGTGCATTTTAACAAATTTACAGCATTCAAATATGTACATACCGGGAACAGTTAATATATTGCTAATGCACTGCTATGTGCGTGAGTGTAAAGAGAGAACTACTTGAAGTGCTATGTGCACGTAGTCGTGTTAATCTATACACTGCTATGTGCGTGAGTGTAGAGAGAGAACTACTTGAAGTGCTATGTGCACGTAGTCGTGTTAATCTATACACTGCTATGTGCGTGAGTGTAGAGAGAGAACTACTTGAAGTGCTATGTGCACGTAGTCGTGTTAATCTATACGCTGCTATGTGCGTGAGTGTAGAGAGAGAACTACTTGAAGTGCTATGTGCACGTAGTCGTGTTAATCTATACACTGCTATGTGCGTGAGTGTAGAGAGAGAACTACTTGAAGTGCTATGTGCACGTAGTCGTGTTAATCTATACACTGCTATGTGCGTGAGTGTAGAGAGAGAACTACTTGAAGTGCTATGTGCACGTAGTCGTGTTAATCTATACACTGCTATGTGCGTGAGTGTAGAGAGAGAACTACTTGAAGTGCTATGTGCACGTAGTCGTGTTAATCTATACACTGCTATGTGCGTGAGTGTAGAGGGAGAACTACTTGAAGTGCTATGTGCACGTAGTCGTGTTAATCTATACACTGCTATGTGCGTGAGTGTAGAGAGAGAACTACTTGAAGTGCTATGTGCACGTAGTCGTGTTAATCTATACACTGCTATGTGCGTGAGTGTAGAGAGAACTACTTGAAGTGCTATGTGCACGTAGTCGTGTTAATCTATACACTGCTATGTGCGTGAGTGTAGAGAGAGAATTACTTGAAGTGCTATGTGCACGTAGTCGTGTTAATCTATACACTGCTATGTGCCTGAGTGTAAAGAGAGAACTACTTGAAGTGCTATGTGCACGTAGTCGTGTTAATCTATACACTGCTATGTGCGTGAGTGTAGAGAGAGAACTACTTGAAGTGCTATGTGCACGTAGTTGTGTTAATCTATACACTGCTATGTGCGTGAGTGTAGACATAGAACTACATGAAGTGCTATGTGCACGTAGTCGTGTTAATCTATACACTGCTATGTGCGTGAGTGTAGAGAGAGAACTACATGAAGTGCTATGTGCACGTAGTCGTGTTAATCTATACACTGCTATGTGCGTGAGTGTAGAGAGAGAACTACTTGAAGTGCTATGTGCACGTAGTCGTGTTAATCTATACACTGCTATGTGCGTGAGTGTAGAGAGAGAACTACTTGAAGTGCTATGTGCACGTAGTCATGTTAATCTATACACTGCTATGTGCGTGAGTGTAGAGAGAGAACTACTTGAAGTGCTATGTGCACGTAGTCGTGTTAATCTATACACTGCTATGTGCGTGAGTGTAGAGAGAGAACTACTTGAAGTGCTATGTGCACATAGTCGTGTTAATCTATACACTGCTATGTGCGTGAGTGTAGAGAGAGAACTACTTGAAGTGCTCTGTGCACGTAGTCGTGTTAATCTATACACTGCTATGTGCGTGAGTGTAGAGAGAGAACTACTTGAAGTGCTATGTGCACGTAGTCGTGTTAATCTATACACTGCTATGTGCGTGAGTGTAGAGAGAGAACTACTTGAAGTGCTATGTGCACGTAGTCGTGTTAATCTATACACTGCTATGTGCGTGAGTGTAGAGAGAGAACTACTTGAAGTGCTATGTGCACGTAGTCGTGTTAATCTATACACTGCTATGTGCGTGAGTGTAGAGAGAGAACTACATGAAGTGCTATGTGCACGTAGTCGTGTTAATCTATACACTGCTATGTGCGTGAGTGTAGAGAGAGAACTACATGAAGTGCTATGTGCACGTAGTCGTGTTAATCTAACTAATACATTGCTATGTGCGTGAGTGTAGCGACAATTCCTTTGAAGTGCAAAGTGCACATAACGTTATAAGCCGCTATGAGCGAACATTATTGAAGCACAAAGTGCACAATAGATGAAATAGCATTGTGTAAATCTAAATGAGATAAATGTTTGTGTAATTCATAAACTAACTTTAACGGGACGCGAAACTTATCAGGATGGACGAACTGTTAGCTTGTTTTAAATTCAAATAAATATTGTGCTATTTCTTGATACATTTGTCTCATTCATTGAAAATAAGTTGTGAATTCTATTAAAACCTATCGATTATTATGGAAGTCTGAATTTAATATAAAAAAATGTATTATTTAAATACCGAAGTATAATATCCAGTGTGGCAACACTATCAAAGAACAAATTATTGATAATGTAACTAACTTTTAACAGCCTTATTTATAAAAATCTCGCTAATGGCTGATTAGCCACTGTTTAGCTAAATAATTGGTTAGCTCCTAATCAATGATTAACTTTTCTTTATTTATAAACGCTAGTTAGCAAGTGATTAGTTGCGAAACGAAATAGAGGAGACAATATGCGTTCGGCACAGATTATAATCAAAATAGTCGATTATCAAAGCAGAATATTATGAATAAAGTTGTCAAAACCACGATTTTTGTATCTGTTGAGACAATGACAGACAAAAGTCAAAAATCTCATTGGAAAATTTGAATTTGAATATATTAATTTATTAAGTTTATTTCAATGTGTTTGCGATGGTAGCAATGAAAATAATAAGCTCCAATAAATTGGAGCTCCTAAACGGAAGCAACTTGGACTGACACTAAGAAAGTTCTACTGGATAATTTGGTCGAAACTTACAACTACACCTGGGAAATAAAACCCTCATTTACAAAGCTATAATCAAGCCTTTAGGGACCTAACATAGAGATCAAACAGCAATTTCAGCACAAGCTTCTAAGAACAATCACAAACGTGGGGCGGTTTGTACCAAATGAAGATCTACACCATGATCTGAAAATACCGACAGACAAATATGAAATAAAAAGCTATATCAAGTTGTTTAAAGAAAGAATTACTCGCCACCCAAATAATACGAGTTGACTGCTGCTATGAAAGCCACAAACACCTAGCACTTATACAATCCAACTGGCAAAGACGGCGACAGGGGAAAACATTCTACGTGAAAAAAATGCGGAAACAGAGTGGCATGAGAAAAGAATGGCACCCCCATGTCTTTGGAGGAAGAATATTGGAAATCAAAAAATATTTTTTATTATGTATCAAAATATATTGTTTTCTTTAAAATGTCTCTGGTTATTATTTTATGTGTGACTACCACACCATGGCTTTTCTTTAGTTCGGGCCTTATAGCTGGCTTCATAAGATGGGCACATGGGGTAATCACAATCTCCGATGTGCTTCCTCACAAACTCATTCTCTTTAAACCTACTGAGCCTCGTCCTGATGTAGCTTTCCCTATAAATCCTTTCATCATGTGTACGTCATTCGAAGTATGTAATAGGAATATGTGTGAAATAATCATTCTCGTAGTAGATTTAAATGAGCTGTGTAGGCCTTCCTCCGTCTACTTCCTGCCAGCGGCGTTTAATTCTTGATCTTTAATTCTAAAGATTGTCGAAATCCACATTTACTAAGGCTCAGAACAAAATTACCTCGAAGTACACAATAATCTTATTGAATCGATCAGCTGATTGAAATAAAAATCCGCCATCTTTCCTCTTTGCAAGCTCTAAAGAGGGTACCGGTGGTTTAATTTTGACAGCTATTAATCAATTGCTTAGCGACCTATTAGCTCTAAATAGCGTTTATGAATAAGAATTTTGCTAATCAGTTGCTTAGCAATTGATTAAAATTTAACATGCGTTTATAAATAAGACTGTAAATGTATTTTCACTATGGCAACTGAACGTATTATTTTTACTTTGGTAACACTTAGAAATGACGGTTGACATTCTCGTTATTTCTGGGTGGGGCAAAAGTCATTTTTAAATGGTAAAAGGCTGTGCAGAGCCAGTGAGGATGGAACTATGAAGCAAGTCGGTTGACACTGTAGTCAGTATTCCGTGTGTACAATAACGTTATTTTATACATAGGACAGTGTTATTATTAAAAAAATAGATTTATCTAACATGATTCACCAAAAATAGAGGGAATCTGGCGCTCGGCGCCCGGTTAATGGTCACTGTTCTAACCTAACCTAACCCAAATGATTCAATAACAGTAGATGGTGTCTGACGCATTATGAAAAAATACACCGAACAAACAATATTCGTTAGAAATTAATTCTACTGTTTGATAAGTTTGTTCTAAAAAAAAACGTTACTAGAAAATTCATTAAATTGTGTTTCATTCAACTAAATAGTCGTTGAAAAAATAGTATTCGAAATAAAAATACAAGGACCAAATATTTTATGAAACATTTTCTACGAAACAAAACTCTATGAAATTTCTGTCTCCGAAACAAGGGAACACCAGTTAGAGATGAATGGAAATTAGTGTTATATTACGAATTACTGGCGAAACGTCACACATACTTAAAAAAACAAAACAAAACAATACACATAAAACAACAATATACATAATAAAACAATTTCGTTGCGATGAGTGGTTGATGCAATTTCATGTCATAATTACCCAACTTGAACAAACCGCAAATGAACTAAACTACATACTATAATGAGATACTGAAATCCCAGCGATTAATTCAACACCGGCTTAGAAGAGGATTCATCGATGGAGTGGGAAATGTTGCGAACTCGTTATTTGGTGTACTAGATCAGCGTTTTGCAGATAAATACGAACTCGACATTAATACAATTAAGCACAACGAGAAACACTCGCACAATTTTGAATTAATTGCATTTAACGCTAACCAATACTCGTTTATACCTCCAGAACAACCCGATATTCAAGAATGCCAAAATATCCATAATTAAACCCTGATGTGCAAATGAAATCACCCTATAGTAATTGCAGACCGCCTTGTGGGGCGGCTGGTGCGGGTGGGCCGGATTTGGCGGAGAGCCAGTTTGGTTTCCGTAAGGGGCGCTCTACGGTGGATGCCATCATGCGCGTTCCAGCCCTCACGACGGGGGATGCTGTTGCTCGGGGTGGGGTCGTCTTGGCGGTGTCTCTTGACATAGCCAATGCCTTCAATACCTTGCCCTGGAGTTGCATTAGGGAGGCACTTCGGTATCACCGGATGCCGACCTACCTCTGTCGTGTGGTCGAGGCCTATTTGACGGACAGCGCCGTCATCTACCCCGGTCACCACGGAGAGTGGAACAGGTGAGAGATGTCGTGCGGTGTCTCACAGGGATCGGTCCTGGGGCCGCATCTGTGGGACATCGGGTACGACTGGGTGCTGCGCGCCGACCTCCCTAGTGGCGTCAGCGTAGTCTGCTACGCTGACGACACGCTAGTCCTGCCACAAGGGAGTTCACATCAGGCGGCGGCCGAACTGGCGGCACATGGGGTTGCGACAATCGTCGATAGGATCCGGCAATTGGGACTCGAGGTGGCATTGCACAAGTCCGAGGCCATGTGCTTTTATGGCCCTCGGAACGCGCCACTGTCGGGTTCCCAGATAAAGGCGGGAGGGGTTCACATCGGCGTCGAGTCGACGATGAAGTACCTGGGACTCGTCCTCGACAGCCGGTGGAACTTCGTCGAGCACTTCTGACGTTTGGCTCCCAGACTGGAGCGGGCCGGGGCTGCCTTGAAGCGGCTTCTGCCCAATCTGGGGGGTCCAAACGCCTCCTGCCGGAGGCTCTACGCGGGGATCGTGCGGTCCATGGCCCTTTACGGGGCACCGGTGTGGGCACGTTCTCTGAGGCTGCGACCAGCGCAGCGGTTGAACGCGTCCCAAAGGGTCATGGCCATCACGATGGTACGGGGTTACCGCACGGTCTCCCGTAAGGCGGCGAGCCTCCTTGCCGGACTGCCGCCATGGGATCTGGAGGCGAAAGTCCTCGCGCACATTTGGGTGTGGCGCGAAGAGGCGAAACTCCGGGGCATAACTCCGCTGCCGCAAGAAATCGCGGCACAGCGGACGGAGCTCCGGAGGGATCTCATGGCGACATGGAGAGTGCGATTGTCGCAACCCAGCGCTGGGCACGCCACAATTGTGGCGATAAGTCCCCTCTTTGAGGAGTGGCTGGAGAGGCGCCACGGCGTCCTCACCTTCCGCCTGACGCAGGTCCTCACCGGACATGGATGTTTCGGGAGGTTCCTGTTTAGGATTAAGCGGGAGGAAACGCCCGGGTGTCACCACTGTGTGGATCGCCCGGAGGACACGGTGGAGCATACGGTGGAGGTCTGCCCAGCTTGGGCGGAGCACCGGAGCACCTCCTCACGGAGGCGATCGGCGGCGGCGATCTCTCGCGTCGGGCCCTGGTTCAGGCCATGGTTCGGAGCGAGAGTGCATGGGAGGCCGTCACCTCCTTCTGCGAAGCAGTTATGCTAGCAAAGGAGGAGGCGGAACGCGTGAGGGTGAGACAAGGTTCGCGCCCTCGCGCCCCTAGTCGCCGCAGGAGACGCCCCGGGCGTCGGGAGTCGCAAGCCGATTTCCGGCCACCGTAGGCGCGGGCCTGCGGACGGTGAGCGATGGGTAGCTCGCCGTCCGATAAGGACCAGGCCCGGGTCGACGGCGCGTTGTGTTCCACGCGCGCCTCAAAGAGATGTCAGCACAAACTGACGGGGTCCGTTAGGACCAATGCCTGCCAGGGTTGTGAGTTTGTCCGAAAGGGATATCGTGGCCCTGGCACACAGGCAACGGAAGGAACACGGGTGGGTTTTAGTCAGTAAAAGTCTGACACTCCCTCCCGCTCCGCCCAGAGCGGGAGAAGTTATTTGATGATTTCCCACCCAAAAATACTTAACTCGTCATTGCACATTGAAACGCACGAAGAGTATTTCAAGAAGATTGATACTGAACTGCGCTCTGAAATGCGAGAAGCAGAGGAAGACGAGAAGAAGAAGATGACATCGAGGACGTGTACAGCAAGGTCGACAAACGGGAATCAAAAGTGCATAATGAAGTGAATACGGAGACAAGGGTTAACCCCTTCCCCCTCCTCTAGTGAAGTGAAATTTGACACAGAGACATATAGTGACGTGTGCTAAAAGTGTGACATTCTATTTTAGATTTTAGTTTACATTTTTACATATTATTCATTAACACATTATTTTACATTTAGTACTGCTCTGCATTTATTTACATTGTTTTTCTACGGTATGCGAATTTCTACATGTCTTGCAGTTAGTTACTGTCACCATTCTTTGTGGTGGCAATATGTACGGTGTACGTACATGGGTTTGAAATATGTATTTTGATGCAATAATTTAGTTAGGCTCGCGTATTTGCACTTTGATCGCGACCTACATTTGGGAGCGCATTGGCCGCATACGGCTGAGCCTAGGCGCCGCCGAATGTCTATGTGTGTATCATCTAGATGATGCATTTTTGTACATCATTTAATTAGTTTTCAATTAGATGTGGTTTGAGTCGGACATTTTTATTTAGATTCATACCCGTTGAGCATTCATTGTTTGGTTAGCACACGGAACATAGTCGTAATAAAAATAAAAAGTATTTCAAAAAAGCTTGCCCAATTTTGTTCGCCTTGTACCTAGGCGAAAGTTCCGGTCGGTCACTTTTCAACGTGATTACTATGTGCATAAGGGCGGAAAGTGGTCCACCTGATACTTATGCGGTTTATATCCTATTGGTCAGAGGTAACTTCGAGATGTTTTTTTATGGAGAAAATTATAATAATTTGTGTTTCTGTTTCACAAAAAGTTTGGAAATATCATGCAGTTACTCATATTATTTTTATTTTATACCTAAATCTTATCAATTTCATGGACAGACTAATTGAATGTAGGCAATTTTGTTTACTACCCCCTCTTAATAGTTCTAAACATAGATATCATGTGCTAGGCAGAAGCGGCCACAAAAGCGATTTGGCCGACCGAACATACTTATTTATTTATTACTACGGAAGTCTTTGCGCGACATGCAATACATTATTTTTTTGTGTGAGGGCCGAACTCACCTAAAGTGTAATGGGAAGCCTTTATAATTAGGCTGTTAGTAATCGTCTGAGCCAAGACTCGTCGTCCGCACCGGCGCCGTCCCGAGTTGCAGTGGGCGGTCGCGCGGAGGCGCCGGCAGCCGCGTGCAGCGCCGGCGCGGGCTAGTAGCGCAGACAGTGGTCGTGGTGCATGCCGTGGTGCAGCGGCGCCGCGTTCTCCTTGTCGCGCGCGTAGTGCGGCGCGCCGGTCGCCGCGGCCGGCGCGAACTCGGCCGCCAGCGCCGGCGGCTCGTATTCGTCGCCCGAGCCGTCCGACGCTTCCAGGTAGCCGAAAAGCCGAGCTGCGCCCGCCGCACGCACCTCGCGCCGCCGCCCCGCGCCGCCCGCCGCCGCGACGCCGGCCGGGCCCGCGTCCGGCGCCGGCGCGGCGCCCTGGCCGAACGCGCCGCCGCCGCCCGCGCGTGCCACTCCCGCAGGCACCTTCAGGTTGCGGCTCTCGATGTGGCTGCGGGGAGTCGGATCAGGCGTTAGATCGTGATGGTTTTGGCCTGCGGCGTCTCGTAGGGCGGGGAGGTACTGACTGTGCGTCACGTAGGTGGTGTGCCAGCTGGTGCTGGTCGTCGGCGAGGAAGGGGCACTTGGCGCACGCCTTCTTGTTGTGCACCTTGTGCACGTGCGTGGCGAGCCGCTCGGCGCGCGCCGCCTTGTACTCACACAGCGCGCACGCGAACGGCTTCAGATGCGTGTTGAGGTGCCGCTTGAGGCACCAGTTGTCCACGCCCGACCACGCGCAGTAGCAGCACGCGTAGCGCCGCTCGCCCTGCACGCGCCAGGTAATATTAGTCAAAGCCACGTCTCCACAAATTAACTGAACTTTAATATACATGGGCACTCATGGGCCGTACACACATCGTCTCGAATCAAGTACATTTTTAATTATAAAAAAATATCCAATTAATATTTACCAAAAATATCTAGAAGATAAAAACTTTCTGCCGGAGCTACAGTCAGGCTTTTGCAAACAGCGTGGTACTTCTACGGCTCTTTTGGACGTGACAGATAACATTCTGTCAGCACAGGACAAGGACCTATGCACATTTCTTGTTCTACTTGATTTTTCGTGATTCTTTTTACAAAATTTTAAAAGAAAATTATTTATTCAAAATAGCGAAATTCACTAAAAAGAATCAATAATGATCCTAAAACCTACTTGAGCCCTAGACACTTTTGATGTGTGTATTAGAAAAATCGGACAAAATGGTTTTCAGTCAAGTTCAAAGTTTTAAATCTCAAACGGAAGTTATACCATCGGGAGTACCACAGGGCCACATGGGGCCTTTGTTGTTCTTAATCTTTATAAATGACTAGCCTGTGCCCGCGACTTCGTCCGCGTAACAAATCTTGTTACCCACCCAACCCTAGTTACCGACCCACCCCGTCGCATCGCATTGCCTGCCCGCGCTAATAAATTCTTGTTACCCGACCCACCCCGTCGCATCGCATTGCCTGCCTGTGCTAATAAATTCTTGTTACCCGACCCACCCCGTCGCATCACATTGCCTGCCCCCGCTAATAAATTCTAGTTACCCGACCCACCCCGTCCCATCGCAATGCCTGCCCTCGCTAATAAATTGTTGTTACCCGACCCACCCCGTCGCGTCGCAATGCCTGCTCTCGCTAATATATTGTTGTTACCCGACCCAACCCTTGTTACCGACCCACCCCGTCGCATCGCATTGCCTGCCCGCGCTAATAAATTCTTGTTACCCGACCCACCCCGTCGCATCGCATTGCCTGCCTGCGCTAATAAATTCTTGTTACCCGACCCACCCCGTCGCATCACATTGCCTGCCCCCGCTAATAAATTCTTGTTACCCGACCCACCCCGTCCCATCGCAATGCCTGCCCTCGCTAATAAATTGTTGTTACCCGACCCACCCCATCACTGTTTTACTTTTTGCTCAAAAAAAGAAAAAAGGTGATGTAGTCTTTAGCAAAAAGATTTTTCAAATCCGAATGTAGTTCTAGAGATTAGCGCGTTCAAACATGGGCACGCCACAATTGTGGCGATAAGTCCCCTCTTTGAGGAGTGGCTAGAGAGGCGCCACGGCGTCCTCACCTTCCGCCTGACGCAGGTCCTCACCGGACACGGTTGTTTCGGGAGGTTCCTGTTCAGGATAAAGCGGGAGGAAACGCCCGGGTGTCACCACTGTGTGGATCGCCCGGAGGACACGGTGGAGCATACGGTGGAGGTCTGCCCAGCTTGGGCGGAGCACCCTCGTGTCCTCACGGAGGCGATCGGCGGCGGCGATCTCTCGCGTCCGGCCCTGGTTCAGGCCATGGTTCGGAGCGAGAGTGCATGGGAGGCCGTCACCTCCTTCTGCGAAGCAGTTATGCTAGCGAAGGAGGAGGCGGAACGCGTGAGGGTGAGACAAGGTTCGCGCCCTCGCGCCCTTAGTCGCCGCAGGAGACGCCCCGGGCGTCGGGAGTCGCAAGCCGATTTCCGGCCACCGTAGGCGCGGACGGTGAGCGATAGGCAGCTCGCCGTCCGATACGGACCAGGCCCGGGTCGACGGCGCGTTGTGTTCCACGCGCGCCTCAAAGAGATGTCCGCACCAATTGACGGGGTCCGTCAGGACCAATGCCTGCCGGGGTTGCGAGTTTGTCCGAAAGGGATATCGTGGCCCTGGCACACAGGCAACGGAAGGAACACGGGTGGGTTTTAGTCAGTAAAAGTCTGACACGCCCTCCCGCTCCACCCAGAGCGGGAGAAGTTATTTGAGCGCGTTCAAACAAACAAAAGAACAAACTTTTCAGCATTATTATCTATACATATAATAAAATTGTAGCGAAGTCAAATTGTACAAATATTTTTGAAAAAAAGTAATTGCTACGAGGTCTGGGGTTGATTCCAATGCCGAAAAAATATTTTTTTGAATTTTTGTCTGTTTGTCTGAATGTATGTTAGAGCATCACGAAAATTCTACTGGTTAGATTCTGTTTCAATTTTACATGGATATTCCCTATAAGTCTGGTCAATGGTAGTGTTCGGTGTTTTCACCGAACACCTTAGTTAGCAATATCGGCGTGACGCGTTGACCTAATTTATTTAATAACTTGTTACTTATTATTTTATATTATATTCAGTGCACTTTTGTCTACCGCGTTAGCCGGGTGTATTTAAACATTTCATTAACATTTTAACTCTAAGAACAGTTTGTGAGTGAGTCATTAAATAGTGTTCAACATAAACATTTGTTTCTCCTCAAAACACCGACACCTTGCTACGTACCCCGACATATTTTGGTCCTTCGAACCGAATCACGCGTCGCGTAATTTCGGAAATTGGGTGTGCGAGGTCTGAACTATCGTAACAAACAACAGTGTGTGTACGACGTGGGCTGTCGGAGCGAACATTGGAGCAGAACAGTGAAGTAGCAGCAAAGCCTGAGTACCTACTAACAGCGGAGAATACAAGTAATAAATTTCCTTATTTTTAGTCAGTAGAGACTGCATTTTAACATACTATAAAAATGTCGGAACTCATTGAAACGCAATCAATGATCTATGATAGCATCATAAAACTTAGCATTAACTTGAAGAAGGATAGTGCTGATCGGAAAACAGTAGATTACTTTAAGCGTAAGCTTAATACTTTGGATAGTTACTGGAAAGATTACCAAGTTAATCATGAGCGCATTGAGGAGGAGGTAAGTAAAACTGCTACTTATTTTACCGACCAAGAGTACGAGAAAACAAGGCTGGTTTATGAGTCAACCAAGGCGTTGATCAACCAACAGTATCAGCAGCGGTTCATGAAGATAGGAAGCCTATCAACAGGTGAGCAAACAACAGCTCGAGACAGATCACCATCGGCATCAGGTTCGCGTCCAGAAGAAAAAACAGGTGAGGAGGCGGGACCAAGTTTCTCAAGGCAGCTGAGCGACCGACCAGCTCAGAAGTCAAACACGGAGCCAAACAACAAGCTAGACGATTTGTTGAAAAAACAGTATGCGAATTTTAAAGCTTTTGTGCGTACAACCGCAAATATAGATGTGGACTCTATCTCAGATAAGTGGGAATTTGAGGACGTATTGAGGTCACTACAGGCTAGGTGGTCAGCTATCGACAGGCTACATTGGGACATCGAGATCGAACTGGAAGGAGAGAACGAACAATACACCAACATGTACGATAAGTATGAGCAAAAATTCAACAACCTGAAAAGGGCTATTAACACAAAAATGTGGTCAGTCGCACACAGGAAAAATCAACACCTCAACTGGAGATACCGAACTTCAACGGGAACTACAACCAATGGGTATCGTTCAGAGACCTATTCACTGAAGTAATACATAACAATCCCTCGTTATCAAGCGGCCAAAAGATGCAGTATTTAAAGGGTAAGGTACGTGGAGAAGCTGAGAAACTTATACAACATCTATCGATAAGTACCGATAACTATTCGGTGTGCTGGAATATTCTCACCCATCGGTATGACAACAAAAAACTAATATTCTCGTCCCATATGAACATTTTGCTAGGCCTGCCAAACATACAGCAGCAATCGTTACAGCAGATTAAGCGAATGCATGACACCACGCAGGAATGTCTTAATGCCATCAAAAACTTAGGAGTTGACACCACATCGTGGGACCCAATGATCGTACATATTCTGGGTCAAAAGCTAGATACGGAAACATACACAGACTACATAGAGTCACTGAAGAATTCGAAAGAACTGCCGGTTCTCGACGAGTACTTAGAATTTTTGGAAACAAAATGTACATCCCTGGAAACAGTTCGCCGTAAAGATAGTGTGCCCTCGAAGACTTCTCATCAAAACAATTTTTCAAATCAAACATCCAACAATAAGAGAAATCATTACAACAATTCTAACAACCAAAGCAACGGAAATAGAGCAGTTGCGAAATCAATGCACGTGTCAAACATAAAGTGCCCATTCTGCAATACCCAACACGGCATTTATAATTGTAAAACATATTTAAAAATGAGCGATGACCAAAGGCTAAAAACTGCAACCAAATTAAAACTTTGCACAAATTGTTTATTTAGCCATTTCGGAAATCAATACACCTCCAACTTAACATGCCGAAAATGCCAAGATCAACATAACACCATTTTACATGACGCATTTGCGAAATTATCGAATGCATCAACTCTGTCGTCAAGCGGCAACAACATTGAGAAACAAAAAGCAAAGCGCAATGAACCCGTGACGGGCACCGTGAATTCCTCTCAAAATGAAAAGGCGGACATATTGCTAGCGACTGCTCTGGTGAAGGTCAAAGGTGTGGATGGAACTTACCAAACCATGCGCGCCTTGATCGATCAAGGGTCCCAGATATCCTTAATCACTGAAGAAGCAGCTCAGATGTTAGGTATCAAGAGACAAAGATGCAAAGGAGTCATCTTTGGAGTGGGGCAAAAGGAAAACAGTTGTGAGGGGATGATAAACATAGAATGTGCTTCTACATACAGCAATTTTGAATTCGAATCGGATGTGCTCATCATGACTGAACTGATTAAAAGGTTGCCAAACCAAACATTCGATAAACCAAATTGGACTTACTTAAGAAACATTAATTTAGCTGACCCGGAATTCTACAAAAGTCGACAAGTTGACTTGCTTTTCGGGGCGGACATATATGCTAACATTATGCTAGGCGGAATTATAAAAGGAGAACATGCTCAACAGCCGATGGCTCAACAAACACAGCTAGGATGGTTACTATGCGGTAACGTAAAAACATACCAATGTAATGTGGTTCTGAATAACATCGAAGAAATTCAGAAATTTTGGGAAGTTGAGGAGATTTTAGAACCTTCAAACCTATCGGTAGAAGATCAGGAATGTATGGACTTTTATACAAAAACAACAAGAAGAAACAGTCAGGGTCGCTATGAAGTAAGAGTACCATTGAAAGAAGAATTAAAACAGCAATTGGGATCTTCCAAACCTATGGCTATTGCTCAACTAAAGAATTTGGAACGCCGCTTAGAAAAACAACCAACTTTTGCCGAAAAATACAAAGATTTCATGAATGAATATACTGCGTTGAACCACATGAAACTGGAACAGAAAAACATTAACATAACACTCGAATGCTTCTTGCCTCACCACGGTGTGCAGAGAGAAGAATCTTCAACAACAAAGCTTCGCGTGGTATTCAACGTATCCGCAAAAACATCCACCAAATACAGCTTGAATGACGTCATGCTGAAAGGGCCAAACCTACAAAAAGATCTACAGGCGTTATTACTGCAATGGAGACAATATCCTTTTGCCTTCACTGCGGACATCGAGAAGATGTACCGGCAAATCTTAGTCAACCCCATTGATCAACATTTACAAAAAATCGTTTGGCGTGAGTCATCAACACAACCTATTCAAGTGTATCAATTGAACACGGTAACATACGGGACAAAGGCCGCACCGTTTTTAGCAATTATGACCTTAAAACAGTTGGCGGCGGATGAGCGATGCAAGTTTCCAAAAGCGGCTGCTGTCCTGGAGAACAGTTTTTATATGGATGACCTGTTACACGGCTGCTACAGCATAGAACAAGGTAAACAGTCGATAAATGATCTAATTCAGCTCTTGAAATCAGGAGGCTTCAATCTTCGAAAGTGGTCATCCAACAGTTTGGAATTATTTGGGAACATATCAACAAGTGAAGAGGAATTCGTTTATAGCTTCAAAAATGATGACATGTTGAAAACCTTAGGTTTATGCTGGAACCCAAAGGGAGATCAATTTACATTCCGTTGTGACTTTTCCCAAACCACCACAAAACTAACTAAAAGGAGCTTACTATCAGAAATATCAAAATTATATGACCCGCTTGGTTGGCTGACACCACTATCCACGAAACTAAAATTATTATTTCAAAAGTTATGGAAACATGATCTACAGTGGGATGATAAAGTGTCAGATGACATACATAATGAATGGGTAAAGTTGATTATGGAAATTGAAAACATCAAACATTGTAAGATTCCTCGATGGATATTATGCAACGAGAATGACGTCATCGAACTGCACGGCTATTGCGACGCGTCCATCGATGCATATGCATGCGTGGTATACGCACGAACAAAACACCAACAAGAAACAGTCATCGTCGCAGCAAAATCGAAACTTATACCAAGTAAAAAGAGCGTAACATTACCACGAATGGAGCTTTGTGGGGCTTATCTATTATCTAAGCTCATCGACAAAATCAAACAGAGTATAAGTTGTAAATTAGAAGTCTATGAAAGGTGTGATTCTATGGTGGTTATAGGGTGGATACAAGGCGATTCAGCACGTTGGAAACCTTTCGTGTCGAATAGAGTCAACGCTATAAAACTGATAATGCCAGCAAACTGCTGGCGATATGTGAAATCGGCAGATAACCCGGCTGACTGCGCCAGCCGAGGTTTAACAGCGCCCCAACTATTAAAACATCATTTATGGTGGAAGGGACCGGCATGGCTAGCGTCCTATGACGTAGAAAAAGAACAAAAACAGCCTATCTACCGAACAGAGGAAGAGATAAAAAATATAAAATTGGTAAACATTGTTCAAGACATTAACAGTAATAGTATAATAGATAATTTATTATTTCAACATAATTAATTTATAAAAATAACTCGTGTCTTGGCGGGTACTGAGGGCATTGACACCAAAGTCGCAACGTAAACATTTACCGAAGTACCTAACATTACTTGAACTGCGAAAAGCCAAATCAGCAATTATAATACAAGCGCAGAGAACAGCATTTCCGAAAGATATTGAAAAATTAAACAAAATTGGTAATGTGGCAACAAACAGCAACTTATTGAATTTGAAACCTTTCCTTGATAAAAAAGGCTTTCTCCGAGTGGGAGGACGTTTAAGGAACGCGAATCTGAGCGACGAAATGAAACATCCTAAGATAATCTCTAACAAAAGTCGATTGGCGGAGTTACTCATAGAAGAAGCTCATCAGTTAACATTCCATGGGGGTCCTCGACTGACCTTAGCTACTCTTAGACAACAATACTGGATTACGAGTGGATATAGTACTACCAAAAAACAGTTAAGAAATTGTGTAACTTGCCGGAAGTACGAAGCCAGGAAGCAATATCAATTGATGGGTGACCTTCCCGCAGCTAGAACAAACCCCGCTCCTCCATTCTACCATACTGGGGTAGACTACACAGGTTTTGTGAACATCAAGGCAAACAAGGGGAGAGGGGTGAGAACACTGAAAGGCTACGTGGCTGTATTCATATGCATGATCACAAAAGCAGTTCATTTGGAATTGGTGTCTGACCTCACCAGTTCAGCATTCTTAGCTGCACTTAAGAGAATGGCGGCCCGGAGAGGAACACCACATAACTTGTATAGTGACCAAGGAACCAATTTTATCGGAGCTAATAGGCTGCTGCAAGAGGAGTACAACCAATTACTAGAAATTTTCGGGGATAGTTGCCAAGCAGAAATCGCTGAAATGAACATACAATGGCATTTCAACGCTCCATCTTGGCCGAGCGCTGGCGGGCTGTGGGAAAGAGCCGTCCGCAGTCTGAAGTTCCACCTGAAAAGAGTGGTTGGTGAACAAAAACTTACGTTCGAAGAGTTCACCACTGTACTGACACAACTGGAAGCGTGTCTGAACTCGAGACCGTTATGGTCGCTTACAGAAAACATTGAGGATCTGGATTATTTATCACCAGCACATTTTTTAACAGGAAGATCCGACTTAACAGTGATTGAGACGAAGGAGGATGCCAGGACAAGATGGCATTTGACAACTAATATTTTTAAACAGATTTGGCAAAAATGGAAGAGTGAATATTTGAGCCAATTAACAGCGAGAGAAAAGTGGTCTAAACCTCAGGAAAACTTAAAAATAGGCAACATGGTGGTAGTGCATGAGGATAACATTCCAGCTGGACGGTGGATTATGGGCCGAGTGATAGATCTGCATCCCGGTAATGATGGCTATGTAAGGGTGGTGTCTTTGAAAACGAAAAATGGCATCATAAAGCGACCAGTAGTCAAACTGTCTCTATTACCAGTTGAAAGCGAAACAAATAACCAACAAAACAGTTCAACTGAAACAGACAGTTCAGCTAAACAAGGTTCTGGAACCCGGAACAACAGGACACGAACAAGAAAAACGACACCAGGCACGTTATCGTATGTAGCCATGGCATTAACCTTTTTTATGTCAATCTGCAGCGTTGCAAATTGCAGCTATGACATAACAACATTGAACAATAACCAATCTTTCTACTTTGACCCAATATCCAAAGTTAGTCTCGTAAAAGACAGTTGGGTCCCAGTTGTATTTTATAACATGTCTCCGTATTGGGAAGGTATGCAGGCGTTTGGAAAAGTAACATCATATCTGGACAAAACATGCAAAACAACAGGTAGCGAACAGTGTAACATGATAGTCCCACAGCTGATCCATGAGTGTAATGAACTGAAATACTACAATGAACTTCTGATAACGCAACACGTAAGTGGACACTCCAGACGGCGGCGGGGTCTTATCAATGCAGTTGGAAACATTACAAATTCCCTATTCGGCGTATTAGACGAACAATTCGCGGAAAAATACACACGAGACATCAACATGATACAACAAAATGAAAAACATTTAGCCGGTTTATGGAAGAATCAGACGTCGATTGTCGAATCAAAGTATAATTTGTTGAAAAGAACAGAAGAAATTATGGCAAAACAACATAAAATCATTAATAAACATTTAATTACGCTGTATAATATCTCAAACAAATTACAACGAGAGATAAACAACATATCCTTACTTCAAGAATTTACCATGACAGCCCTAACAGCCAGTAATTTACTGCATAACTTAAAAAGAACTCAAGACATTTTACTTGACATCCTAACCAAAGCCACCATGGACAGGTTAACATTCATCTGCTTACCCCAGAACAGCTCCAAAAGGAACTTAACATTATCTCTGGGCATTTATCCGATGATCTAACATTGCCTATAGAACCGCATGATATTCGAAAGCTATATTCTCTGATAAGCATTAAAGCACGAATAACTGAAGAATACTTCCTCTTTCAAATAACATTCCCACTTATCAGTAGAGACCGATATAAGTTGTATAAAATACATCCTATACCACACCAGACGAACAACACTATGATAGAGTTGATCCCGTCTTCAGAATACGTCGCTACGGATCTAAAAAGAGACTCGTACTTAACAATTACGGCGGAAGAACTTTCACAATGTAAACAAGAAGAAGATATGGTTATGTGCAATTGGAAAAGGCCGATATACCATCTTAAAAACGAGAACAACTTTTGTGATCTCGACCGAGACACAGATCAGTGCAAGGTACTAAGATCCAGATGTGAAAACAAATGGATATCACTAACAAACCCGTCACTATTCTTGTACCATTGCTGCAACATTTATACCGTCAAAGTAATCTGCGGCGAACAGATAAACAAGGTACAACTCAGCAAAGCTGGTGTCATTTACTTAGAATCAGGTTGCCTGCTGAAGGGTCAGGATTTTACGCTGAATATTCAGAGTCATAAGAAAAACAGAATTGACATGAGTCCGGACATTTTTATACCTGAGATGGATCAGTTAAACTTCATCATTAACAGCACTATGCCATTCAAAACCATATGTTCGAGCCTGCTCGTTTAGAATGAGCAAATCAACGTTGCGTACTAATTAGATGTAAGGATTACTGTACATACATGTCATTTTTTGTATTCCATTTTGTTCGTCATCGAAGCAATATAACTTTGACTAAATATCAGCATATTTGGAGTTTCTTTGAAGGGTCACCCAAAATTCCCCAACATTTTGGTCCTTCGAGCCGGATTGGTAATCCCATGAAGATTTGCTAAAAATCAGTGGATTTGGATATTAATATCGTGGAGTTTTGCCGAAGAGGTTATAAGCCGGCAACGTGACTATTGTGAACAAAGGACTTCAAGCTAATTTACGGTGTTAAGAATATTAGAGTTAAAATATCATCACCCAACACTCGCTCAGGTAGTATCTATTTAACCATAATTAAGGATTTTAAAAGGTTAGTGTTTATTTACCTGAATACCTATATTGTTCAAATTAACATATTTACCTATTTTGAATAGTTTCTAGCTTTTATCATTTATTTGATGATAAGTACTTATTTTGCAAATACGATTATACGTTCTTTCTATTATTAAAGTCCAGTAGATATTTTGCTACATTTATAATTGTATAGCAGTATTTAGTTAACTATTCTTAGTAAGTTATTAGTGAGTAGGTTGCTGTTAGATGGATATTGTAAGTCTTTATTCAGTTAATTAAACCGTATTAGTCAATTTAATTGATTATTTGTTAGTGGAATGCCTTAAAGTTTGACGTTAGGTAATTAGGTGTTCAAGTTTTGAGGAATTTATATAGCTAAAAATAAAAGTCTATATAAAAAATCTCGTTTTGTATTCACTTATTATTTACAACAAATAGAAGTCACTATTTACAGTATTAATATCTTTGTTTAATTGTTAAACCATAGTAGCTAACTGCTGGTATCTTAAATTAGGTTATTTAAGTATTGTAAAAAAATATACCTAAGCTGTTATTATACAAATTCCAGGTTGACTGCATTCGATTCCCAGTATGTCCGAAGAAAGAGAACTAGTTAAAAAACGAGGAAGCTTCAAGGGACGCTTAACTGCATTCATCAATTTCCTTGATGCATCCAGTGACAAGGAATTAACTAGTTGTGAGGTCAAGGAATTGCAGTTACGGATTGGAAGAATCGAGTCTTTGTATGAGCATTACGATGAGGTACAGTTGCGATTAGAATGTCTAGTGGAAGATGTGAAAGCTCAATTCTCAGAGCGTACTGAATTTGAGTCACAGTATTACAAAGCACTGTCTAGGTCACAGGAGCTTTTATGTAAGTATAACAACGATAATGAGTCGATGAATAGTGAAAAATGTACCCGTATCAGTCAACGTAAGCCTGTTAAGTTGCCCACGATACAGTTGCCTAAATTTAATGGGAGTTTTAGCAATTGGTTGGAGTTCCGTGACACTTTTACTAGCCTCATTCACGGTAATGATGAAATCGATCAAGTTAACAAATTCCATTATTTGCGAGCGTCTCTGGAAGGATCTGCTGCTGTTGTAATCCAAGCGATTGAGTTTTCTGCAAGTAATTACGATACAGCTTGGAAGCTAATTTGTGATCGTTTCGATAACAAAAGGTTGTTAGTTCAAAATCATGTGTCATCCTTATTTAACTTGAATACTATTTACCAAGGAGTCCTCTGTTGCGTTGAAAGGATTGATTGACCAACTTAATAAAAATCTCCGGGCTTTGGAATCGTTAGATGAGCCCATCAAGTATTGGGACACTTTATTAATATTCATAGTAACTCGGAAGCTGGATCAGTTAACTTATCGTGAGTGGGAGGAGCACAAAGGTCGTATAGACAAAAATAGCACAATAACATTCACTGCACTCATTCAATTCATTCGCTTTCGCGCTGACTTGTTAGAAACATTAGAATCAGCACGAAATAGCAATAATCCCACTCCCATTAAGCCTAGTTCACATTCTAATAAGATGAAATCTATGGTTGTATCACAAGATTCTAATAATTCCAGCACTGAATTAAGTAAGTTGTGCCCGCACTGTAAAGCTGATCACGTTTTAAGTAGTTGTTCACAATTCCTTGCACTTAGCATAGACGCCCGACTCAAATTAATACCTAACTATAAAGTGTGCTATAACTGTTTTCGTGCAGGTCACTTTGCTAAACGATGCAAAAAGCCGGGTTGCAAGATATGTAAGCGCCGACACCACCCTTTGATTCATTCGTCGGAGAATAAAGGTACGGCGAATTCTTGCAATATTGACAACAAATCACACGGCAGCTCGTCCCATTCCGTATCAACGTCATCACCCACTGACGCCGTGGCTAGCACTGAAGCGAGTGCAAGTGCAAATAATTTAACATTATCTGCGGATCTCAGTTCGTTAAATAGTGAGCTGTGTTATTGTCCACCGCTCTTATCAAGTTATGTGATCACAATGATCGTGAGCACATAGTGCGAGCCATGCTTGATAGTGGTAGCACATCGTGTTTTATGACGGAACGATTATGTACACGGCTTAACTTAAATACTAGTCAGATAAATGGTTCGGTCTATGGCATTAATAACGTAAGTTCTCGCGTAGGCAAAACATGTCATGTAAAAATGACGTCATTAGATAATAGTTATGTTGCTAAGTTTTATTGTTTTGTTTTGCCATCATTAACGACTGTTGTGCCTTGTCGTGAAGTCGACATTTCAGACCTGAATATTCCAGATAATATCTGTTTAGCTGACCCCACCTTCTACAAGCCTTCAGAAGTAGATGTCTTAATAGGAGCGGATCTCTTCTGGGACTTGGTTGGTTCACAGAGAATTAGGCTAGGAGTAGGTAAGCCAGTGTTGTGTGAAACGTTGTTAGGCTGGATTGTTTCTGGCCCTGTTACCTATAATAATGGTACTCGTAAATTAATGTCAACTAACATTTCATGTAATTTAACTCAAACTGATTCCCATAGTAACGGTGATTTAAATAAAATTCGCACCGATTTAGTAAAATTTTGGAATCTGGAAGAGTTTAACTCACAATCCTCACATTATTTACCTGAGGAGAAATTGTGTGAGGAGCATTTTGTCAAGAACACGACACGTTTAGAGAACGGGCATTTTTGTGTTCGTATTCCTGTGAAGCAAAGCCCTTCTATTTTAGGAGAATCTTTCCAAAGGGCTTCTAAGTGCCTATATTCCTTAGAACGCCGACTGAAGTCCAAGCCAGAGTTCGGTAAGTTATATCGTGACTTCATGTCTGAATATGAGACTTTAGGACATATGACCGAAAATACGGATGATGACAGTCCCAGTGGATATTTCATACCACACCACGGGGTACTGCGTGAATGCAGCACAACTACCAAGCTTCGTGTAGTTTTTAATGCAAGTTGTACTACTTCTTCAGGAGTATCCTTCAATGACGTGCAGATGGTGGGTCCTACAGTGCAGGACGATCTTATATCTATACTTCTTCGGTTTCGACAACACAAGTTTGTCTTGTCAGCTGATGTTGCGAAGATGTATAGATGTATATACGTCCACCCATCTGATAGGTACTTGCAACAGGTTCTGTGGCGTGATAATGCATGCGATCCTGTCAAGGTTTACAAACTAAACACCGTCACTTATGGTACGGCTAGTGCACCATTTCTTGCTACACGTTGCCTTAAGCAAATAGGCATGGACTATCAAACCAATGTCTGTAAGTTCACTTTGCCTTCTGTGTGTGACTCATCCTCAGTGACCAGAGATAGAATAGCTGACGTCATCAAGCATGATTTTTATGTAGATGACCTCTTGACTGGAGGCGATAATTTAAATGAAGTTATGTTTATCCGCACAGAGGTCACCAACGCACTGGCATCTGCTTGCATGCCGCTTAGAAAGTGGAGGTCTAACGTCCCTAACTTAATCTCTGGAGCTTCTCAGTCGTCATTAGATTTAGACATGGGATCAAATGAACCCAATAAGTTATTAGGGCTTGACTGGTTTTCTAGTTCCGACGAATTTGGGTTTTCAAGTTTAACGTTACCCTTTAAGGATTCTGTTACAAAGCGTGATATACTTTCTGTGATAGCACGCATTTTTGACCCCCTAGGGCTTTTATCTCCTTGCGTAGTCACAATGAAAATGTTTTTACAACGGATGTGGTTAGACAAGCTCTCGTGGGATGAGCCATTAACCCCGGCACTTAATGCTAGTTGGAATGCTATTGTCAAAGCATTGCCGCTTATTAATAATTATCGTGTCCCACGACTCGTTATATGTGATGCATTTACTTTACTTGAATTACATGTATTCACAGACGCATCTGAGCGTGCGTATGGTGCGTGCGTCTATGTTCGTAGCGCCAATGATCAGGGTGAGTACATGGTTCGTCTGTTAGCCGCTAAAAGTCGAGTGGCGCCGATTAAGCCGACCACCATTCCTAGATTGGAATTGTGTGGTGCCGTAACCGGAGCGCGTTTGTATGAGAAGGTTGTGAGTTCACTGCGACTAAAGTTTAATCATGTCTATTGCTGGACTGACTCCACCGTTGTGCTGGGATGGTTGCAGATGTTACCTTCTAAGCTTCAGCCATTTGTGCGCAATCGCGTTGCTGAAGTTTTAGATAAGGCAGGGCACTGTACTTGGCGACACATCCCAACCGCCAAGAACCCTGCAGACCTAATATCTCGTGGCGTGGATATTAGTGTTCTGCAATCTTTGGACTTGTGGTGGAGTGGTCCCAGTTTTTTGAAGCAAGTCCAGGCTAATTGGCCTTCTCAACATAAATCGTTAGAGTCAGATAAGCTGCCTGAAACTCGATCTCATGTTTTATTGAGCGCCAGTTAGTAATAATAGTCAATGTGATACATTCATCGATTTTAATCGTTTTTCTAGTTATTTAAGGCTGATCCGTAGTGTAGCAACAGTTTTAAGGTTTGTAAAATTGTGTAAGAAAATTCCTTCTATTGATAAATTTCTATCACAAGTCGAGTTGCAGGATGCATTAAATATTATTATAATTAGAAGCCAAATTGAGTCTTTTCCAGAGTATGAATTACTCATTAATAATCAGAAGTTGCATTGTAAAAGCGCCCTTATAAAATTTAACGTATTCTTAGATAATAATAAAATTATGCGTGTCGGAGGACGCTTAGCAAATTCAACTTTTTCTTTTGATAAAAAACACCCTATTCTTTTACAGTCCATTCACAAATTTACGAAGTTATTATTCAAATTTGAACATGTAAAGTTGATGCATGCAGGCCCTCAGTTATTGCTGGCTTCGATTAGGGATTCATACTGGCCTATCGGCGGACGAAGCCTAGCAAGGAGTTGTTATCGTAATTGCGTGCGATGTTGTCGCATGTCGGGTAGAACAGTTACTCCTGTGATGGGTAATTTGCCACGGCAGCGTCTCCTTCCAGGCGGTTATCCTTTTGAAAGCACTGGTGTGGATTATGCTGGTCCCATCATGGCTGCTAGTAGGCAAGGTCGGGGATGTAGGTTGGTAAAAGTGTACATTGCCATCTTTGTGTACTTCACCACCAAGGCTATTCACTTAGAGCTGGTGAGTGACTTAACTAGCAATAAATATTTACTAGCTTTATCTAGATTTATCTCGCGACGGGGAAAACCCAGTGACATCTACTCCGACAACGGTACCTCTTTCGTCGGTGCCTGCAACGAACTTTCGAAGTTCCTTAAATCTAATTGCAATTCCTTGGGCGAGCAATTGGCTAATGACGGAATTAAATTCCATTTTATACCCGCGTACACTCCTCATTTTGGCGGACTCTGGGAAGCGGGTGTTAAGTCAACAAAATATCATCTCAGGCGCGTGTTGGGAAATTGTAACTTGACCTTTGAAGAGCTTAACACCGCATTAGTCCAGATTGAGGCGATATTGAATTCACGTCCACTGACGCCGCTGTCATCCGATCCAGCGGACTGCACCCCACTGACTCCGGGTCATTTTCTTGTTGGCCGGCCGCTGACGTCACTTCCGCAGCAAGATCTGCAGAACCACTCCACTGCTTCATTGTCTCGTTTTCAACGGATCGAGGAGCTACGCCAGCATTTTTGGGCTCGTTGGAGTAAGGAGTTCGTGTCCGAGCTGCAGCAAAGGACTAAGTGGCATACCTGCAAAGACACGCTAAAGTTGGGTTCCTTGGTCATCATAAAGGAGGACCACCTTCCTCCTCCTAAATGGAGATTGGGACGAGTCGTCGCCGTCCATCCAGGGTCAGATGGAATTGTTCGTGTGGCAGACGTCAAAACATCCGCTGGAGTCGTCAGAAGAGCCTTTAATAGGATTTGCCCACTGCCCGTTGATTCTGCGTCTGGTTGAAAGCGCCTCTGCTGCTTCCAACGTCCGGGGGCATGTTCGAGCCTGCTCGTTTAGAATGAGCAAATCAACGTTGCGTACTAATTAGATGTAAGGATTACTGTACATACATGTCATTTTTTGTATTCCATTTTGTTCGTCATCGAAGCAATATAACTTTGACTAAATATCAGCATATTTGGAGTTTCTTTGAAGGGTCACCCAAAATTCCCCAACACCATACAAGATGTAACAGAGTCAGGCGAGATAAAGTACGCCTTACAAAAGCTACACAAACGCATCGACGACATGAAAAACAGCCAAGTGGAAGTAGGAGATACATTATCCACTCATGACATCCATCAGTATGCAGTAAGCTACATCCTGGTCGGCGCGCTGGCGCTGGCGGCGGGAGCGCTGCTGTACAGATGGTTGCGGCTGCGAGCGCGCCGCGCACATATCACGTCGGATATGGAGCTTCAACCCACCAGAAGTTTTAGTGATGTGAACGTCAATAGTGTTAGTGTTAGTGCGCGACAAAACATGAGTGAACGTCATTCTAGTCCGACTCATATTTATGGTAAATTAAACAATACAATTATGAATAGGGCGTGTCCTCGCGTGCCTAGGAATCCTTTAGGAACAATAAGCTCTTAATTTTATACGAGTATCAAATCAATTTTACTTTTGTCTACTAACATTTTAATCTTAAGTTGGCTTGTTTTCACCTTGTAAACATTATTATCCTGGTCATTCCATTATTTTACTAGCATTGTTTCATCTCAACATCGTTATCTTTCGTGGCCCGGAATATGTTCGGTGTTTTCACCGAACACCTTAGTTAGCAATATCGGCGTGACGCGTTGACCTAATTTATTTAATAACTTGTTACTTATTATTTTATATTATATTCAGTACACTTTTGTCTACCGCGTTAGCCGGGTGTATTCAAACATTTCATTAACATTTTAACTCTAAGAACAGTTTGTGAGTGAGTCATTAAATAGTGTTCAACATAAACATTTGTTTCTCCTCAAAACACCGACACCTTGCTACGTACCCCGACAGGTAGGCTACGCTATTTGCTGTGAAGGATGAGCAATATTGCATTATGTTTGTATTCCTCAATGAATGCATGTTCTAGCATCACGCAAATTCTACCGGATAGATTCTGTTCAAATTTTGCATAGATATTCCCTATATGTCTGGCCAGTCGGTAGGTTATATTCTTTTCTCATGTTCACTGAGCGAGTTCGCAAGGGTAACGTTACATGTGTTATGTTTTTAATTTATATATCGTGTATGGCATGGATATTAATATGTGGTCAATTATTTAATAAACTGTTAATTAACTACACTACCGCATTGGGACACTGTCATGGTAGCGTATGTATGTAAATAAATAAATAGACAGACCGTAAACGAAGTGATCCTATAAGGGAATGGACACGTGTCTACGGCACGGCACCGGCCACCGAGTAACGGCACGACGCCGCCACCGGTAGCCGGCACGGTGTTGCGTCGTGCCGCGGTGCCGTGTCCGGTGCACCGCGGGCACAAGGCAGCAACCATCGTTCAGTTTTTGTGTTGATATGGACCGGGAAAGACGTATTATTCTGCTCCTGTTACTAAGGCGACGAATAAAGGAAAAATGATCAAAGAAAATATTGGGTGAATCCATTTATCTTTCTATGATGGAAGTTCATTTAGAGAGGAAATACGAAGCGCAGAAAATATGAGGTGATGAAAAATTTTACGAATATTTTAGAATGTCCCTATCAAGTTTTGAAGAACCGTAGAAGATTTAGATAGAAGTTGAAGAACGCTGTATATGCCACCGCGGTGCACCGAACATGGCACCGTGCTGCGGCACGACGCCGCCGCGCCGTGCCGTTTGCCGGTGGCGGCGTCGTGCCGAAACACGGTGGCCGGTGCCGTACCGCAGACATGTGTCCACTCCCTTAGGGTTTAGTTTTTCCTTTTGAGGTACGGTACCCTAAAAATAAAAAAACTTATGGTCATAATTACCTACATGTCCACTATCGAATCGAGTGTAAGTGTAAGTGCTGCCAGGTACTACTACCTTGCGTCTGATGGCGGCGGCGGCTGCGGCGGCGGGCGAGGGCGCGGCCGGCTTGTGGTGCACGGCCGCGGACGCCGGCTCCGTCTTGCCGAGCGGCGGCCGCTCTAGCTTGACGGTGGGCGGCGGCCGGTAGTCCGGCGGCGCGGGCGCGGGCGGCGGGGCGGGGGCCGGGGCTGCCGCGGGGGGCGGCTCGCCCGCCGGCTTGCTGTAGTAGTGCAACGCTGGGGGCGCCGCGCTCGGTTTCACTATCGACGCCGAACGCCGGATACGATTCAAATCATAGGGTTGATCGCGATGCATGCGCAAGAAGTGTTTCTTCACGTGGTCGGCACGATTGAACTGCTTCTGGCACAGGTAGCAGTGGAAGGGCTTCTCGTCGCGGTGGATGTTCTCGTGGCGCGTGAAGAGGTCGCGCCGGTCGGTGGCATAAGGGCAGGCCGTGCACACATAGCGCTTGCCCGCGTCGGTCGCGCCCGCCGCCGCCACGCCCCCCGCCGCCTCACCCACCGGCGCTTCGCCTGTGCTCGGCCGACGTTCGTTGCGCATTGCTTCCACCTGATCACAACAAAAACTTTTAAAACTCTTGCGTATGGAGAATGTGACGCTGTCGGAGAAGTGAGAAGAAGGAGAAGTGATGTGAGGTTGGTTACCTTGTTCTTAAGGCGCTGCAGATAGCGCGTGAGGTCGTCGAGCGCGGGGTTGTCACGCAGCAAGTGGTCGGCAGCGGCGGGGTCAGAGTGGTGGTCGCGCGCCAGATGGCTGCGCACGCCGCGCGCCCAGCCCGACGCGAACCCGCAGCCCGCCAGCGGGCACTGGAAGGCGCGCGCCTGCGAGTGCGTGCCCAGCCAGTGCTCGGCCACGCGCGCCAGGAAGCCCACGCACTCGCAGTCGGCGCACTTGAACAGGCGCTGCGCCGGGTTGTAGGACGCGATGCGCGAGTGCGCCCACGCCAGCGGCTCCTCCGCCGCCGTCCAGCGGTCCTCCGCGCTCGGGTCGATGCGCGGCGTGAAGTTCGCCTGCGACACGCAAGCGGACATAATCTACCATAAAACAGATCACAATAGTGCTCATTCCCATTCACTTCAATTTCATTCTAGAGCACTAGGCTATTATAGGTCTCAACCGTCTCAACTCAGATGTTTTGCTTCCGGAGTCAACATAAAAAGAGAGGCTCTGCTGATATTGTGTTGTCCTTATAAGATTGGTGAACTGTCTTTGTATATTGTTAAGAAGTAATTGTTATCTTTAGAGGTAGTGTACTTATACATAAATAAATACCTAAGCCCAGGTCAGGCTTACCTCAGAGCATGTTGGCCCCTTTACTATTCTGAATATTAAACCGTCAGCGTTTCAAGTTCTAAGTAAATAAATGCTGAAGCTATAATATTTTGATGCGTTTATCGTAGCACCGACCCGTCAGATATCTATAAACTGAGTGATAAACCTCATCATCACGCGTCACAAAAATACGCCACACATATACAAATGTACTCTGCGCGCCACTCTCACCACAGTTACGATGAATGACAGCAAGCAAACTCGGTGTTGCCTACCATAGTGAAAATTGTCTACTCTTGAGACACTGCTCAATAAAATAAAGAGAATGTTGATGCTGAACAATGCTTTTAATCCTAATAACTGTGATATGATAACACTTTGATCTATCTTTTACTAGCTGCGCCTCGCGGTTTCACCCGCGTACGTCTCGATCCCGTGGGAATATCGGGATAAAAAGTAGCCTATGTCTTAATATAGGGTGTCAACTACCTCCATGCAAAATTTTATCAAAATTGGTCCAGCCGTTTGAGCGTGAAGAAGTAACAAACATACACACACACACACTCACAAACTTTCACCCTTATAATATTAGTGTGATAATAATATTAATTTTTAGGACAGAAATATTTGAGTAGGTACCGAGGCGAAGGTGTGTCAGATGTAATATCAAGAAGGTGAAGTAGACAGCGTAGGAGACGCCCGCACGTTAGCACGCGTACCATCCTGACACGAGTGAATAGCAACAAGAAACCCGTGTCCCGACTCCCGACGATCGTATATAAAAGAAGTATCGACAAAACTGTCTGATGAACTTTGAAGCGATGGATAAATAGTAAAATTGCTGAAGTACTTGGCGAAACTTCGCCCAGTGCTCAAGCACAACCCAGCGGGTCACAGAAACAAAATTGTGGTTACTGCGATTTTAAAAAACGTCTAATGACAAGGTTCTGTTGTACCCAATGAAAAAAAATCATTTATATCGATCACCGAGGAATAATATGTGTTGATTGCTCAGAATAACTATTTTCTCATTTCTATCTCATTTAATTATTAATTAATAAACAAATTTTAAATGTCAAATGAATTTTATTGTTTTATACTATTAAAACGTAGAAATCTAAAATCCTCGAAAATATAATTATATACGTCTGAGAGGCGAATGATGACTATTGTATCTACTACGACTATGAACTAGACTACGGCTATGGAGTCGCCGCATGTTTTCATAACTAAGATATCGAACACATCGCTTTCTGTTTGTTTCATAATTTAACAAGGAGAAATTAGGCAAGTGCACAAGAAAACAAAAAGAATGAACATATTGTTCATTCATTATGAATGAAAATAATACCACTCATACAACACTAGCACTTTGTTTTTGTTGTCATAGGACTTGCATATATACGCACAAATTATTTGTGTGTGTTTTTATTGTGTGATTATTATTTTTTCGTGTGATATTAACGCAATTAAAAAAAATCGTTCCCGCGTTACTTGCTTGACGTTCCGACGTACCATAAGTCATTGAACAATGGTTGAGGGCGTATGTTGAGAGGTATTTATATTCTAGTAAATATGTATTAATGGGTAACAAATATAATGGACACCTCATCCCGGGAATCTCGGTCTCGAAAATTTCGAGAGTCTCGACGATTGTTTGGTATTTTCGAGACTCGAGACTAACATTTTCGGTCTCGTGAATAACGAGACTTTTGAGACTCGAGTTACATAATTAATACTATTAAATAATCTACTAAATCAACATTTTTATTTTTATTATGGTTATATGTATATTTACTTAGCAGTTTAGGTTATATTTAAATTACTTATTAGCGAATAGACTAGATCGTAATGTGAATAAAGTATCACCAGCAGTAATACTATATAAAAAAAAAAAAAAAAAAATGTATATGGCAATAGCTACACTGTGAGTAAAGCTCAATACTCAATATCTTTATTGCTTTACCATAATGTGTACTTAGGTTAACTGTATAATTGTAACTATATAATTCAGATCTTTTGAGCTAACCTTGTTGATGAACGACACAGATTTGTCTAAGTACCTTATTATAAATTTAATTGTGAAAGTACGAAGTTATTAGCTGCGATGTGTTCTTTGTTAGTCTCGCCAATTCACTGCGCATCCATATTAAGGAAAATAGACTGATTGAGACTGATGACTGATTTTAAAATTTTGAATTTGAATTTGAGGCAAGTATCTCACAATACTTGCACAGTCCTTATCAGTTTTTTTTTAAAGAAGCTTGATGCAACAGCCTTTCAAATATTAAGCAACTACGAAATTACAGTGTCTTTAAAATAATTGTACGAAAGGTTAAATAAATCCACAACTGACAAATCTGGCAATTATACCGCAAATATCAGATAATCAAATGATGCGATGATTGCGGAGCTTACAAGTTTAACTACAGAAGAACACCTGGAATGTGATTTTAATCATTTGTTAAACCCCCAAGAAGACAAAGGACAGAATATAACTTCCATGACTTGCAAACAACCTTGCACGTAGAAAAAGCTCTCTTTGAAAATGGGACTAAAGAAATACCTAAATTATTGCTACAATTATTTAATAAGCAAAGCACCGACAGCTTTTTCTAACGCGGGTTAGTTTTGTAATAAAATTAGGTCCTCCCTGTCTGAAACCACATATAAACGCCCTTTTTTTTTACGTGATTGAAATACCTTGTTTTGACTGCCTAATTGCATAGCCTATAAGTAAAAAACCTAGTTTTGAAATAGTCTCGAAAGTCTCGTTTTCCCCGGGAATTTCGAGACTGCATCGAGTCTCGTTTTTTTTTCTTCCCGGGACTCAGTAATGCATCGAGACTGAAAGCCTTAGGTGGAGTAGGTTGTGGTGTGGTGGTACGTGCCTGAAGGATGCCGGGCGGTGGGAAGCCATTCTGCATCAGCGCAGCGAGCCCCCAGGCCGTGATGTGCTCCTCGGGGCGTAGCTCGTCATCCAGGTCGCGCTCGGCCGCCGGGAACTCCACGCCCACTACGCCCACGCCCACGCTGGTCTCTTCGCCATACAGCTTCTTGGTGATCTCCTTGAACATGTCCTCGCAGTCCATCGTCAGCGACGCTACGCTGCCCACTCCTGCCCCACCTTCCATTGTTCTGTAAAACACAACCCACATTTTAGTACATCACGGTATACGCTCCTCTGAGTTTGACCATCGACTTATTTTTTCTCATTATAAAAATGTTTTAACAATTTTTTAGGGTTCCGTACCTCAAAAGGAAAAAAACGGAACCCTTATAGGATCACTTAGTTGTCCGTCTGTCTGCCTGTCAGTCTGTCAAGACCCTTATTCTCAGGAACGCGTGGAGGTATCAAGTTGAAATTAATATCAAATACGTAAGTCTATGGCCCCTTGAAGCTCTAAAAAAATCAAGCTTCCAAGTCAACGCATTAAAAAAATACGGCGATATAAGCTACATTATTGCGACATATTTCGATACTCGCAAATAAATCAAAACCTATAGGGTACTTCCCGTTGACCTAGAATCATGAAATTTGGCAAGAAGCAAGGTCTTACAGCACAAGTAAAGGAAAAAGTCCTAAAATTGTAAATTTGTTGTTTAATCACATAAAAAAAAAATTGCGAATATCGCACATAAATCAAAACCTATAGGGTACTTCCCGTTGACCTAGAATCATGAAATTTGGACAGAAGCAAGGCCTCACAGCACAAGTAAAGGAAAAAGTCCGAAAATTGTTAATTTGTAGTTTTATCACATAAAAAAAAATTGCGAATATCTCGCACATAAATCAAAACCTATAGGGTACTTCCCGTTGACCTAGAATCATGAAATTTGGGCAGAAGCAAGGTCTCACAGCACAATTAAAGGAAAAAGTCCGAAAATTGTTAATTTGTAGTTTTATCACATAAAAAAAATCATTTTATGTCCCAGTGAATGATCTTATTAATCAGCTCCGAGAATAGGGTAACATTCCTTTCTTATCGCAACACCGTATTTCCTGCGCTATCTTTGTTTTGACTAACTTGCCATGCCTAAACACGAGCCCATTACCATGTCTAAAGAAACAAAATACATCGACATGAACTTTATAAGCAAATTCATTAACAAATTCGGAAAGCTTAATGCATTCTTAAATAATTGCAGGAATGCAATTATTTAAGAAAATAAAACGCGTCATCATCTCAACAAGACGTATTTTTTAAAAATTTATTTATTTATAGGGCTTTATCGCTTAGCGACCACATCGCTCAGTGCAGAAAAAATACAAAATTGTTGATTACTATCTACCTTATCACTAACTAGTACAATTGTTTAGCCTTATCAGATATTGGAAAAGCAAGGATGGTATTACAAAAGCCAATATCATACCTTTTATATCGTCCAAAAACATTAATTCTAGTATTTTCATTCCGGACACACACTCCATCAGAACATGAAAGACATCATCAACCACACCACAGTCATCACAATTTGGAGACAAAGCCTTCCTCATTAAGTAATAAAACTTATTTGATGGAATATGTCTGGAACGAAATCTTAAGGCTATAGTAATTAGGTTTTTATTGAGGTCACTATCAATCCACGGGACCCGAGAAATCTCTGGCTGGATAGTTCGATACCATATCTCTTTTTCTTTTGATCTTTCATCAAAATACTCCTCCCAAAGATCTAAACATTTTATTTTAACCTTTCCAAAATAGTCCGAATACAGTGGAGTAATAGTCATGAGAACTCCATCAACACACGCTTGGTTGGCGAGCATATCAACCTTATCATTTTCTTCTACCTGACAATGCGACGGAATCCATTGAAGACATACCGTCTTGGAATTAGACTGAAGCTTTAAGAGCAATTCATAAATCACATAGGCTGTCGGAATACCTCGCATGTGAGAAGTGTGCCGAGCCAAATGTAACAAGACATATTATGAAAATATAATTTTAAGTCAACTTGAAGGCCGTGCCGAAACTGCGTGCTGCATTAAATAATTCGAAAACTGGCAACAGTTAGAAGAATTTCTCAAAAACTAATTTGGCGAGAAAAAAATCATTACGCTGCACTACTCTCGGATCTCCAAGATTTCTGTCAAACTAATGGCGAAACAGTCAACCAGTTCGCACTACGCGTAGAGACATGCCTAGCTAAACTTTTAACCGAAATCAATATTTCATTACCCACAAAAAAGAAAGGTGAACTGACTGGCCGTGTCGCTGCAATGGAAGACATAGCATTGCATACAATCATCAGTGGCTTAAATTCTCGACTATCAACTGTAGTCAGATGCCGTGACCCTGAATCTTTAAATGAAGCCATTCGCTTCGCCATGTCTGAAGAAAAAATATTCCAGAACACTTCTAAGCGTAACCCATCAGCAATCAATACCAATCCACCTTATCAAGGACGTGGGCCTCAGCGTCCTTTCCAACCAAACCGAAACCTTGCACAACAAGGTGTTTCAAATGAATCCAATGGTCAAAGACCACCTGTATCAGGTCCTCCAGTGTGCCGTTATTGCAAAAATGTGGGCCATACCATTGAGGAGTGCAGGAAACGAGAATTTAATAATAATCGGTTCAGAGAAAACCAAAGACCATTACCAAGGCGCTACCAAAACAACTAAGGTCAAGTTCACTCAATAAATGGCAACGAAGACTAACTACTTGGAAAATACTCTAGATAAACCAAATAGGTAATGATTTAAACGGATAAAGGGCTCACGGTGGTGTCTCGTGAGACCCAACCCTCAAATTCAAAAACATTCCCATATCAAAGACACCAATGCTATATCAGTCCCGCGTCGCGCGCATTACCGATCGAACGTGACATGCGTGTCTAATTAACTGCAGGATGAGTTCCTCTAATGTAGTGAAATCTGCGAGCTGCAATGTCGTTATTAACGAAGTGTTAGCTTTCGTGTGTAATAAACTGGACATAATGGACGAGGAAAGCCTAAGTCGGATATGTATTAGTGATTTCTCGGATAGTGATATTATAGAAGCAAAAAACCTACTATTTGATGCGATAACTGTTGGTAATTGATAATATTTTCTGTAAACGCAATTCAATGTACTGTTTAATCGGACTCTGTAAACATCATCATCTGCCTAGCCTTTTCCCAAATATTTTGGGGTCAGCTTCCAGTCTGCGGATGCAGCTGAATACCAGTATTTTACATGGAGTTTAGTATACTCTGTAAACATGTTGATTGAAATTATGACAGCTGTCTGTCACCTGTCAACGTCCTTCCTTTTTGTACTGAAGCTAAATGGTGTCGTGTGTGCCTCTGTATCTTGAAGAATATAAAACTAACTTAATCTCAACACTTCTTTTCTTTTATGACCATAATCTATCAGGTTATGGGCCCAGACAACGTAGCAAATAAAGTATTGCGTATATTTCGATTAAACGCCGCATTTAAGAAAAAAATACTTACGTGCGCACTCGACCACGACGACATCATGGCGACCGGCTCTTCATCACTCATCATGGACAAACTGAAAGGCATTGAAAACTACCATTCCTGGAAATTCATGATGAAAATGGTCTTGATACATGAAGACCTGTGGGACTTCGTCGAAAAAGAGATTGTGGCTGATGAAGACGCGAAAAAAGGCCAGAAAGCACTCGCCCGGATAGCGTTGTCGGTGCAGCCGTCAACGTTTGCACACATTCGAAATGCCCACACGGCTCATGAAGCGTGGACCAATCTTCAAAAAGCATATGATGATCTCGGTTTATTGATAATCCTGTTCAGCACCAAACTAGGTGAGTGTGAAAACATGAAGCTCTATCTAAATAAAATCACAGACGTATCTCAGCAGCTAAGTGACATTGGATCACCGCTCGACGATGATTTTGTGGCTGTCCTTATGCTAAGTGGTCTAACAAAAGACCCGTTGATAATGGCTATCGAGAATTCCAACATAAAGTTGTCCAGTCAAGTTGTCAAAGGCAAGTTATTGCAGGAGAATATTCGTCGTGATGACAAGAATGACAGCGTGACTGCACTGGCAGCCTTGCGGAACCAGCCGAGATGCTTTGGTTGCAAGAAAACTGGTCATTCCATCAAGAACTGTCCTAGGTCTAAACGGAAGTCGACAACTGACATCACCGGAAAGGATGACACATCTAAGGCTTTGTTGACGGCTCTGTCGGTTAACATAGAAAGTGATTTGTGGTACATCGATAGTGGTGCGACTTACCAGACTACATTACCAGTGAAAGTGGCTAGTGGTGAAATGCTTTTCACAGCAGGACGAGGAACTGTTCAAGTAAAACTCACGAACGGTATTTTTAGAGACATTAGTGATGTTTACTTTGTACCAAATTTATTATCTATTAGTGCCATGACAAAGAAAGGTTACAAGGTTGTATACAGTTTTTAAAAATGCCAAGTACATGACAATCAGTCAGTTATTGCGAGTGCTACTTTGAAAGACGGCGTTTATAAGCTTGACACTGATACAACAATGACTCAGTGTAATGTTGAAGTTCCATTTCTCAGGATAATTTAGTAGCGAATGCGGCTAATGCTCAGTGTAAGGCAGCTATCAAGTCCTCCGAGAAGGCATCAGCGGCTTGGCCATCTCAACCGGAAGAGCATGGAGCTACGAAGGAGAAAGGTATGGCTTCTGGAATTACATATGATAGTTCTGATTTCGAACCTTGCATTGCATGTGTGGAAGGGAAGAAAAGTAGGCTACCAGGGTCCCTAAGAAATCATTTAGTAGGGCCACTGCAACATTGGAGTTGGTACATACAGATCTGTGTGGACCAATGCCGTGTTCATCATGTAGTGGAACAAGATATTTTTTGCTTTTCATCGATGATTTTACTAGAAAAACATTTGTATATTTTATGAAAAATAAAGGTGAAGTATTCGAGAAATTTAAGCATTTCAAGGCTTTAACGGATTACCAAACAGATAAGCGGATTAAAATACTGAGGAGTGATAAAAGTGGTGAATATGTTAATTCTGCATTTCAGAACTTCTTGAAGGAAAATGGAATTCGACACCAGACGACCATACCCCACTCACCACAACATAACGGAGTGGCAGAACGAGCCAACAGGACCATTATGGATACAGCGGACAAAGGCGGACTTAATGCCTGAGGCATTTTCTACCAGTCAACCTTAAAATAATAATAATAATAATCCTAAAAAAAATATTCCTTAATTTCATTCCTGATTTTATCTTTCAAAGAGACTCCAACCATAGCCCACTCCATAGCGCGCTGGGCGACCTTGAATTTGTGGACCAGCCCGAATGTCAGTGTCCACGTTTCGGCACCGTATGTCATGACGGGCAGGACGCACTGGTTAAAGACCTTAGCCTTCAGACATTGCGGGATAGGCGACGAGAAGAAATGACGCAGTTTTCCAAATGCCGTCCAACCCAATTGGATCCTTCTGTCGGCTTCTTTCTCAAAGTAGTGTCTACCGAGCTGAATGCCTTGTCCTACGTAGACATACTCCTTCACAACTTCGAGAAGCGACCCTTCGATGTGAGAAGACGTGACAGAAGTAATCCTACGAATTTTCGATTTATGTTGTTCTTTATTTTTGGTTTTAAATACAACTACTGAGTTTTGATTTCGTCGGACCGCGCGTTAAAATTCTTCTATACAAATTTTGACATCCCCTTATCAAACTTTGACATACAAACTTAGGGGTGTTTTAGAAAAACAAAAAAACGCCATACATTATAATTTACTTAGTTAAGTATTCGTGCCAAGTTACAAGTTTATTAACTCATGGAATACGATTTTTCATACAAACAAAACCCCCCCCCTTTTACCCCCTTAAAGGTAGAATTTTCAAAAACCCCTTCTTAGCGGGTCTTCGGAGCTTCTTACGTCAGAATAGCTACCTGTGTGCCAAATGTCAAACCAATCCGTTCAGCGATTTGAGCTCTTGAGTCAGTCAGCCTTTCCTTTTATATATATTATACATAGAAGATAATGATTTATTTATTATATTTATAACTGCATCTGAAACCTGAATTTCACTTCCTAGTCTAATACTGTGTAAATAGTTAGTTGCCAAGTACTTAATAATATTGTATGTATAATAGCCAATAGGTACAATGGCTCCTAAGCCAACAGAGCAAGACAAAGCCATCGTAATTCAATCAGCTTCAACAATGCCATTATAACATGAATATTATTATCTTGCCAAGCGTGGCGATTATGGCAATTTGATAAAAAAAAATCATTTTACTGGCTGTACACAAAAAAGTCAAATTATTTTAAATTTTTGTGCAACAGCCTATTACGGTAAAACCCTAATAATGCATTAATTAGTTCATTATTATCATGCCTTCATCAGATAATTAATTAGACCCTGCCACGGACATGATAAGAAACTTGAAAAAGAATAAGAAACATTATTATTAATACCAGGGGGAAGTCGTTTACCCTTACTGCTAATACTTCTTTAGTAAGTTATGATGTCAACGTTACGGACTCATGTTGGGGAAAATTACGTGTTATTAATTTTGCCAAAAGTTTGGTTTTCCCATAAATAATATAGCTACCTACATGCATAAGGTTGTTGAGTTAGATTTTACCTGGCAAAGACAGAAATACCAACCGATTAATTATATTATCCATTAAATTTGAAGTTCGCGAGCACATTCGCAAGAAGCTGGCAGTATCATCACAACGGTAATGTTTTCCCATTGTTTGACTTATTTGGTTTAGTATATTTATGTGTATTTATTTCTGCTTATATTTATGTATAATTAGGTTTATATATTATATTTTTAGTTTTTAATAGGTATAATTATGTATTTATATATATTTAAATAATTACTTATTTCTAATGTTTCGATATTGCACCTACCACTGTTTGTCTCTTCAGCACCCAAAGGTTGACTAGTAGAAAATGCCTATGGCATTAAGTACGTCTCCGTACATTTTTGTACTTGAAGTATTAAATTACGATGCATGCTCCAAGATGCACACCTGCCGAAGCAGTACTGGGCAGAAGCTGTCAATACAGCTGTTTACATCAAGAATCGCTGTCCTACCAAGGCCGTGCTGGGCAGTACTCCGGAGGAGAAATGGAGTCACAAAAAGGTATCTGTCGATCACTTACGTATTTTCGGTTCTGTGGCTTATGCACTGAATCCTACAAGAACTAAATTGGATCCAAAGTGCAAACGTTATATTTTTGTTGGTTATTGCGATAAAACAAAGGGTTACAGACTAATAAATCCTACATACCCGAGAAATTGTATTAAATCAAGAGATATGAGTTTTTTGGAAAACAAAATTGTTAGTAAAATGTCACATGATGATAATGATAAAGAATCTGAACAGCATTGTACACTCACAGAAAATTTTGATGTTGTGAATAACGAGACTCAATTTGACCAATCTTTTGTACACACAGAAACATTTATTGTGGATCCTCATATATCTGATGACATTATTTTATTAGAAAACAATCAGAGAGACAGTAAGATCACAACAGACGTTTCTGAAAGTTCCTCGGGGACCAGTGAGTCTGCGGATGAAACATAATATATATTCCAGATAACGAGAATGAGATATCCATTAGGTCGTCTGATTACGACGACACAATGGATTTGATGTCAGCTCTTCTAGTGGAAGCGACTCGTGATGCACACACTCCTCAAACTGTACAAGAAGCACTGAGAGGGCCAGATGCTAAACTTTGGAAATAAGCAATGCAGAGTGAGTACAATTCTTTTGTTATCAACAAATGTTGGACTCTAACTGACAAGAATAACTCACGAAAACCTGTCACATGTAAATGGGTGTTTAAAATAAAACAGTGAGCGCAGGGCGTTGGCTGTCCGCTGTAATATGTTGGCTCGCAGATTTGCAAAATGCACGACTGAAGTAAAGGCTAGGCTACACTATTTACAGCGTACTGTCAGTCGTTCTATACATGCAGTCTGTGGGTCAACTACACGCGGAGGGCATAATGCTTTCAGGATGTTGATGTGGTTGCCGCGCTACTGCAGTGCTTCCGGCATGTTCGCAGAGGCGAGAATAGATGGCTTTCACGCCATCATGCGCAAGCGTTGCGCTTCCACCATGCGCAAGGTACGCGCCAGCCCCAACAACATCCTGAAAACTATAGCTGATAGGTGGGACAGCCCCATACTGGGACATTGGATACGCCTACATGCCACTGTAGCGTGGTAATTAATAGTTCGTGTTGTTTTCTGGTAGATTTAAGTACTAACACTAGTTTATAAGTCGTGTGTATACTAATCAAATGGACTATTATCTGGATCTGAAATAAAAGTTTTATTTTGTATATCCGTACACGTACACGTCTGTTACGGATGATGCAATGGTATTATCAAATATAACCCACACATACCAAAGCAAGACTTGTGTCAAATATAAAACAATTACAAACTGGGAGAGTGCCTATAAGCACCTTGTAGAGACAGATATATCGTTTCTTAGCACACTTAGAGACCCAAACATTCTAGCTAACGTGATGATAGACGTGATTTGGACATCTCTCCTCCAAAATACTAAAGTTATCTCAGTGTCCATCTCCAAGCGAACCTTAAAGCCCTGGATATATATGGGGGTCCTAAGATGTATCAGGTTTAGAAATAAATTACAGCTACAAACGAGGAAAGACCCTTTTAACGTTATCTTGATCATAACTTACAGGCGTATTCGCACATATTGTTCTAATCTTATTAAGAAACTCAAACGTCAATATCATAAAAAAACAGATATCAAATTCTTTAAAAAATCCTAAACTACTCTGGCGTAAAATTAATGACATCACCCATTATAAAAAACCCAAGGCGTCTAGTACACACCTACTGCATATCACATGTCCCCTCGACTCACTAAATCGTGTAAACCAATTCTCCGTAACTATTGGAAAAACCCTTGCGGAAGAAATAATAACCCTAACTGGACAAGCACCTAGACTTGTCACCAACCTAAGCTCACTGTCTCAAATTAATTCGAAAAGAAAAAAGTTATTTAAATAAAAACACCATTCTTTCCGATTCGCAATACGGTTTTAGACAGGGACGGTCAACTCAGGATGCGATCCTTGCGTTAACATCTGAAATCACTGACAAGGTGGACAAAGGTTACAAATGCGTTACGGTGTTCCTAGACCTGAAAAAGGCTTTTGACACCGTATCTGTCCTCATCCTTGTGTAGAGACTTGAGGCTATAGGAATAAGAGGTAAGGCTCTCTCCCTCTTTGACAGTTACCTCCGAGCTCCTTAAGTCTTGAGTCGAGCTGCACGATTACGACAAATGCTTGCACTGATTGGACAGGTCCACTCAAAATTGTGTGGTTCTTTCCTCAAAAGACCATTTCAGACACAGATCTACATGGTCCTCACATGATCTGACCAAGATTATGTCTGGACTTTAAAAGAGACTTTGACCCCTGAGTTTGTTTCGCCATTTCTTCTCACGGGTAGTCAGATAGGAAATGTCGACTACATCTAGCTTATTTTTTACTTTTTAATATGACGTGTAAAAGTGATTCCGATATCCTATTTACAGAATAAACGATTTCATTTCATTTCGAGGTAGGAGACAGCAAGTTAAAATAGGTAACTCAAATAGTGAGGAGGAAAACATTGTATTTGGTGTCCCGCAGGGATCGGTTCTTGGCCCACCGCTGTTTCCAGTGTAAATTAACGAGCTCTGCAACCTACGAAACGGGGGGGGGGGGGGGGATTTTCTCATACGCCGACGACACTGCCATTGTCTACTTTGAAGACACGTGGAAAGCTGCGTGCAATAATGCTGAGCAAGGATTAGGTGCTATAGATAGATGGCACAAAGCCACTAACCCTTAGTGTTCCTAAAACAAACTACATTTGTGTTTCGCCTAGTAGTAGGTCTAAACCAGGCCTTAATTTTAACATTCGAATCCACACGTGAGCGGACCACTTGGACCAAAATTGTAATTGTCAAGCCATTAAACATGTAACGTCCACAAGATACCTGAGAATTATTGTTGACAAGTGTTTAACTTGGCATTCGCATATTGAGATTGTCCGTCATGGGTGCGAAAATTTATATAGATTTTTAAAAATCTAAGATATATGATGCCTCCGAAGACACTAAATAGCATCTACCTTGCGCTAACGCAATCAGTTATTAGGTACTGTTTACCAGTCTAGGGAGGAGCCATTAAAACTAAATTCATTGAGTTAGAAAGAGCCCAAAGGTCACTTATAAAAGTTATGTAGTGTAAACCATACAGATACCCCACAGTCGATCTATATAGAATAAGTGGCTTACTTTCAGTAAGGAAACTATATTTCTTATTGACGACCCTACATTTACAAAAACCTATTCCATTTAACCAAGACAGTCAGAAGAAAAGACGAAAGGATATAGTGGCTTACTCCACAGGGGTCCGAACAGCTTATGGACGGCGTCAGTATGCAACAAACTCAGCCTATATTTATAACAAAATAAACGTAAAATTAAGGTTCCACCATGAGATCTCACACGTATGCAAAAAGGTAATAACCGACTGGCAAGTTTTGGATAGACTTGGTTAAACAATTTTTTTTCATTCTTATCAATAATGTTCACCGAGTATAATATATAAATTGCGCTTCGAACACATCGGCACCTCAAAGATATACACTTTTACACACACACACCCACACACTCCCCCACATACACACACACACACCCACACACTGCCACACAAGCACACAACCCCACACACTCCCGCCCCCCCACACGGCACGGTTGGCGCAGTGGTTAAGCGATTGACTGCTGCGCTGCGTGTCGCGGGTTCGATTCCCGCACGGAACAAATATTTGTATGACCTACAAGTAGTTGTTCCGGGTCTGGCTGTTTGTGTATGTGAGTTTAAATGTTTGTAAACGCACCCACGATACAGGAGAAATTCCTAGTGTGGGGCAACGTTTTTTTTAAAAAAAAAACAAAAAAAAAAAAACACACACACAACATACACCCTGTTTCAAAATAAGGTAGCACATACAGTTTCACATTGGCATACAACTACAAAGGGCACACAAAGAGCTGCTAATTAGTTTATAAGTCATTTAAATAGGTAGTTTTATCTTTCTTCCTAAATTTAATTTTTAATTTTTTTAGTCACCTTTTGTAAACAATCGTCTCAATATTGTTAATAATTAAGGGAAAGAGCGAGATAGCCAAGATTATCATCTTCGAACGAGAGAACACAAGTATTATCAATTACTTACTGGGGTTGTCTCATTTATAAAATTATAATATATGTAACTGTTTTGGGACAAATAAACATTTTTCATTTTTTTTTTCATCCACTGTATCCTCTGTATCCCCCAACGATAGAGACTTGCGAATAAACCGCAACACTGTATCCTCTGCAACCGCTGTATCCTCTGTAGCCTCTGCAACTGCTGTATCCTCTGCATCCACTGTATCCTCTGTATCCTTTACATTCGCTGTATCCCCTAACAATAGAGACTTGCAAACTAGTCGCATAGCCGTATCCTCTGTATCCACTGCCCCCGCTGATCGCAAAATAAATCATTCTGTACATTCCAAATCCGCTTTAGACTCAATCGCTCCTCGTTCAATTCCTGAAACAAAAATTTATGAGATTCCCTTAAATTCTTTCATCAAACCTTTCGATCCAGTAAACGCTCATACAGTTTCTCATTTCGAAGACACCAACTCTTACCTCCGAACACAAGAAGTATTAAACCTTCTTAGAATCTCCCATCTCAATTCTGAAGAAGCAAATGCTCTTCACGGTGTTTGCTCTGAATACTCGGACATATTCTTTATTCCTGGTGGCAAACTTTCCCATACAAATTCACTTAAGCATAACATAACAACAGGCGTTCAAAATCCAATAAATGTAAAGTTTTACCAGTTCCCAGAGGTACACAAACAAGAAGTCAACAAATAAATTGACCAAATGCTCGATCAAGGATCATAAAACATTCAGAGTCTCCATGGTCTTCACCAATTTGGATAGTCCCAAAAAAAATCGATGCATCCGGACAAAAAAAAATAGCGTATAGTAATCGACTACCAAAAACTAAATGATATCACTATTGGAGATAGCTACCCTATACCGCAGATATCCGAAATTTTAGATCAGCTGGGTCAGAGTAAATACTTCTCGACCCTTGACCTTGCGTCAGGGTTCCATCAAATTTTGATTAATGAGAGGACGCTCCAATTTACAAGAATGCTTTTGGCTTAAAGAACGCGCCCGCTACTTTCCAACGGTTAACGAATACCGCTCTCACGCGCCTCCAAGGCATACGATGTTTTATATACCTCGATGACATAGTAATATACTCTCACGATTTAAATTCTCACATCGATAATCTTTCGTCAGTATTCCAAAGACTTCGAGATTACAATCTAAAACTTAAAGCTGACAAGTGCGAGTTTCTCCGACGTGAAGTCGCATATCTTGGCCATCAAATAGCTAAAGATGGAGTAAAACCTAACCCTGAAAAGATACCCCAAAAGCAACCCAAAAAGGCAGTAACCCAATTTCCTACTCCCAAATGCCCGAAGGATATTAAGTCCTACCTCGGACTGGTATCCTACTATCGCCGTTTCATTTATTTCTAACTTCTCAAAAATTCGCAAAACCCCTAACTCAAATTTAAAAAAAGATGTCGCTTTCCTATGGGAAAACCAACAACAAGTCGCAAAGTCAAAGTCAAACCATTTATTTCAAATAGGCACATAAGAGGCACTTTTGAACGTCAAAATTTACAAAAAAAATAGAATTGATTCTAGTTGCCCCTTCCAAAAGGTAGTTTCGTATGGAGAAGAATGGGCAAGAAACTCCACCGGTACTCTTTTAAAAATGTTTTACAATATTTTGTTTGATTACATTAATTATATGATTATATGTGAAGACGATGTACCTAGAATAAAATCGCCTTTGACGAACTCAAATACAAACTTACCTCTGCTCCTATTCTCACTTATCCAGACTTTTTTGTCCCTTTCATCTTAACGTGTGATGCCTCTAATTATGCCATCGGTGCCATACTCAGTCAAGACCCAGTCGGTAAAGGTAGGCCAATACCATATGCCTCTTGGACCCTCAACAAGAGCGAATCTAACTACAATACCACTGAAAAAGAACTCCTTGCAAAACTTTCCGCCCATATCTCTATGGACGAAAATTCCTAATCATTACTGATCATAGGCCATTAAAGTGGTTGTTTAATCATAAAGATCCTGGTATCAAATTACAACGATGGCGCCTGAAACTAATGGAATACGAATATGAGATTGGTTATCAAAAAGGAAAACTTAATGCCGCTGCTGACGCCTTATCCCGATATCCTGTTAACCCAATTCAACCATCAGACTGTGATCCCATTCCATCCATTTCTAACCAAAATGCAGATAATTCCACACCTCCATTCAGCCCTTTAACTCTCGAGGATCTTGATATCCAACTACCTTCTGGCTCCCTAGACCTTGACGATAAACTACCGTCTGTAGACCTCTTAGAAAACGATGATTCACCACCGGGAATCAATGATCCTATGACGCCTACCACATCTAGCAAATCCCCGAATCCCACAACAAATCCTTCTCGTGACGATAACTATAGCAAATTCCTGAAAACAATGAACAACAAAGACTAATAACAACGCTAAAATCCAGAACACAACGAGAGTATCCTGAAAACTAACTGCAAAATCATTGTCATACCTACTTCCATCGACCTCGATGACTCCAACCCTCACGTAGAAGAAATCCTGAGCAATCTCGAAAACTCTAATTAACTCTTAGATAAAGAAAGAACCCTCTACTCCTTCATCTCATTCAATTATAAAGAAAAGACAATATATTTCCTACTCACTAAAGCATATCACTTTGATAACAGTTCTAATGAAGACATTTATAAAAGTATACTAAATCTTCAATACGATGTACTACATAGCTCTACAGACTCCAATCTAAGTAGCCATGACTGATTTCCAAAATCCTTTCGATAAGCATATCTGCTATATCTTTAACAAAACTATAGTAGCATTTCATATTTACCACAATATTATAATTTTCCCCGCACCCTCGGAAATACCTAGAATACTCCGCGAAAACCACGACATTCCTATTGCCGGACACTTAGGATCTACGCGAATGTTTAATCGAATAAAAGAAAGGTATTTCTGGAAAAATATGAGGACGGATATCGAAACATATGTAAGAAATTGCTCTCAATTCCAAAGTAATAAAGCCCTAAGACAGATTAATAAATCACCAATGCAAATAACTACCACTTCCACTAAGCCATTTGAACGACTCAGCCTCGACCTCGTGGGTCGCGGGTTCCAGAAGCTGGCCTTATTAAGCTCAAATTCATCGTTACACTACAGGATGACCTCATTAAATATTCCCTCGCTTATCTTATTGACACTTTATTTCTATTTTCTTCATCCCGAAGTCTATTTTAACCGATCAAGGCACACACTTCACCGCAGATTTATATAAAAGAACCTGCAAGTTTTTGAAAATTAAACAAATCTGGTCTTCCCCATACCATCCTCAAACTCAAGGTGCACTTGAACGCAGCCACTCCACACTTAAGGAATACCTTAAATATAATAATAATAATATAATATAATAATTTTTTATTGACATAAATAGGTTTAACAATTTCATAAGAAGCTCTGACTCCTGAGCTAGGTGAGACCTGTGTTACAGAAGTCAGTGTCTTCTCCCGTTTTGGGATTAACAGTTCATGTAATAAAAAGAGAGAAAAATACAAGAAAAAAATAAAAAATAAAACAATCATAAATTACTTAAAATTAAGTTGAAAGCAAGCATGCTCTTGTGTGGTATGTGTGAGTGTATGTATGAGTGTGTGTGTATAAGGGTGTGTATGTGTGTGGGTTGGTTTCCTGGGTAATGCCTAATATGAGAGTGGGTTTGCCTACTGTTTACTCATCTTGAGTATTGATCGTTAATTAAGTGTTCCGTCTGTAGATAATCTAGTGTTTGAAGCCATGAATTTAGTTTAAACTTAGTTTTATGTTTTGTTAGAGAGTTAAAGTTGAGGATGGAGTTTATTTTGTCATATATATAAGTAGATAGGAATAATCGTTGCCGTCTAGCCGATGCGGTATTACATTTGACCGTGCTACATACGTTGCCAACTGTTCTTTTATGTATCGTTGCATGGTTTACAGGTGTGATTTCATGTTGTTTTAAAATGAGATTGAGTAGGTATAGTTGTCTCACTGTAAGTACTTGGCAATTTTCATAGAGGCTTTTTGTAGGGAACCGGTACGGCTTGAAGGTCATAACTTTTAACAGAGATCGTTGGGCTCTCTCAAGGCGTATCAAGTAGGTTTTACACGCACCTCCCCAGGCCGTGATACAGTAACCTATAACTGACTCGGCCAGTGCCAGATAGACGGAACGGAGAAGCTTGAATTCAGCCACTGCTCGTAGTTTTTTAAACGTCCATATCAGTTTCCTAACACGGGAAATGGTTTGTTCGATGTGGTGACGCCAACTAAGTCCCTCATCCAGAGTCACTCTCAGGTACTTCATTGTCTTTAATTGTGTGATTGGAAGACATGTGCATGTGTTACTTTTCACGGCGTTACAGGAGTGAGCTTTGAGACTTATACCTAAAGGTCTGGTTTTGGCGAAAGAAAATTGAAGAAATGCCGTTTTCGAGATATTAAGAGTTAGTAAATTGGCTTCCAGCCAGTGGATTATTTTTCTTAAGCCTGTCTCTGCAGCTTCCCGTGTTACTTCCCAATAAAATAAAATCAGCTGATGATAAAATAAAAACTACCTGGCAAATAATAAATAATGAAACAGGTAGGAAAAAACAGCGTAATACTGAATTAAATTTAGAAACTCCACATGGGCCCATCACTTCAGAGGTAGAAATAGCTCAGGAATTTGAAGACTTTTTTGCTAATATTTCCCTTAAAACTACTGAAACTTTAAATTCCTCACCCGCGCTCTCGGCTGCCTTACTTAGAAAGAATGTAAAAGTATGCCCTTTGGAATTTAGGTTCCAACATACAAACCCCCAGGCTGTTATAAAAACTTTTAAAGATCTTAAAATTAAATTAACAGAAGATCTCTGGGGCATGTCTGTAAAAGTCTGTAGATCTATAATCGAAACCATTGCGCCCTATTTAGCTTTTATATTTAACACCAGTGTGGATCAAGGAGTCTTTCCGGATCTCATGAAACACAGTAAAGTAGCTCCTTTGTTCAAATCCGGAGATAGTAAAGAACCCAATAATTATAGGCCTGTGTCAATTCTGCCAGTTCTCAGTAAGGTGTTTGAAAAGTTGATGCTCAATCAAATGTTACGTCACTTTAATAAAAAATCCATCTTTCATGAACAGCAGTACGGTTTCACTAAAGGGCGTTGTACCACTGACGCCGGTGTTACCCTAATAAAGAACATTTTTAACGCCTGGGAGGAAGCACAAGATGCCATTGGAATCTTTTGCGACCTCTCTAAAGCGTTCGATTGCGTGAACCATGAGACACTTTTGCTGAAACTAGAGCACTATGGGATTAGGAATGCAGCTCTTGATTTACTAAGATCATACCTAAAAGATAGAAAGGTTAAAGTTCAAATAAACGGCGTTAACTCATTAGGGTCTGAAATGGCAATGGGCGTTCCTCAAGGTTCGATATTGGGTCCATTCCTCTTTTTAGTTTACATTAATGATTTACCCCAATTACTTCAAAATCAACCGAAGATGGTGTTATTTGCTGATGACACATCATTGATCTTTAAAATAGACCGACGATCACAAAATCTTGACGAAGTGAATAACTCTATTCTTCAGGTCCAAGATTGGTTTACGGTAAATAATTTGGTATTAAATGAAAAAAAAACCAAATGTATTAGATTTAAATTACCTAATGTTAGAAGTAGCGAATGTGATATCATATTGAACGGAGAAAAACTGGAATTTATTAATCAAACGGTTTTCCTAGGAATCACTATAGACGAGAAACTGCAATGGGGACCACATATAACCTCTCTGGCGGGGCGGCTAAGCTCGGCCGCTTATGCTGTTAGAAAGATAAGACAGCTAACAGATATAGAAACCGCGCGTTTGGTTTATTTTAGTTACTTCCACAGCATTATGTCGTATGGCATTTTACTGTGGGGTCGGGCTGCTGACATTGAGTCCATCTTTATTTTGCAAAAGAGAGCTGTCAGAGCAATTTATAATCTCCGTCGCCGCGAATCTCTTAGGGAACTATTTAAAAGGATTAATATTATGACGGTACCTTGCCAATTCATTTATGAAAATATTATGTATGTAAGGAAAAATCTACATATTTTTAACAAGATAAGCGATAGACATAATTTTAATACTAGAAATAAAGATAAAATAGATCAACCATTTTTCAGATTATCTAAAGTACATACATCTTTTATGGGGTACTGTGTTAAAAGTTACAACAAAATACCTTGTGATATATTGAAATTAAATGAGAGAAAATTTAAAACACATATTAAAAGTACACTTTGTAAACAAGCATATTACAAGTTAGAGGATTATATCCAGGACAGGAATGCTTGGAAACATGCTGGTCCAGCTCCATAGGACAATCTAGAGTCTAGACAAAATCAAACTGGTTGCTATTTTTATGGTAAAATCTGTTATTTTTATGATATTCATTTTACATTCTGTGATAACCTATACTCACACACTGACTTATTTTTTTAGAAAAACATACTTGTATGATGTTTGTAAATATGTGAACACCACGTATCTATCTAATAATTAAGTTATTTTTCATTGCTTAGTTTTTAATTCGTTTTACCTATTATGGTATAGTAATTTTATTCTAGGTGCATCGTCTTCACATATAATCATATAATTAATGTAATCAAACAAAATATTGTAAAACATTTTTAAAAGAGTACCGGTGGAGTTTCTTGCCCATTCTTCTCCATACGAAACTACCTTTTGGAAGGGGCAACTAGAATCAATTCTATTTTTTTTGTAAATTTTGACGTTCAAAAGTGCCTCTTATGTGCCTATTTGAAATAAATGGTTTGACTTTGACTTTGACTTTGAATCCTCTCCGTGAAATATTAATACGGTGTCATCTGCGTAGCTAAAGATTTTACCGTTTGTTAACGATTGTTGGCATGTCATTAACGTAGAGCAGGAAGAGGCTTGGGGATAGGCAGCTTCCTTGGGGCACACCGTAATCAACCCTAGCTTCGCTGCTAATGACTTCACCAATCTTTATTTTTTGTGTCCGGTCATTGAGAAAGTCTGTGAATATGCTTAGAGCCCTTCTAAATCTTATGTCAATGAAAGTAATTCTGATTGGCATAAATATGTCTATACTGCTATGTTAGCATATAATACGTCTACTCATTCCACTACTAACTTCACATCGTACGAGCTCCACTTCGGCCAGAAGCCTTTTATTCCGGACTCTGTCTACGAATTACAATCACCTTACGTATCCAGAATATCTCAAATCCCTGCATCATCGTCGAAAACTTTCACGTGAAAAAGCCATCGAAAAGATACAAAGATCTAAGGAAATAACAGTATTATAATGCCCGCTCGCGATCTGTTCAATATAAAGTAGGAGATTATGTCTCAAAAATCATATACGTTTGCGCAAAGCCCTTTCGCCAAACGGGAAAGGACCGTATAAGGTTGTAAAAGTCAATGGTAAAAACACCTTGACCTTACTGGGTGGGATACTCAACTTCAAAAACCAAATCTTCAACAATCAAAATATCCACACCATATAATCAACCGTTTTAATTTTTCAATGAATCAGAATAACATTAGCTTAAAACATAAACGGTTTAAAATGTCAATACTTCAGATGAGCAACGAATGTGAATAACATTGATTTATAACATAAACAGTTCAAAATATCAACACTTTAGATGATCCACGAATCTAAATATCACAGATTTATAACGTAAATTGGTCACTTGATCAACACTTTGTATTGCATTACACAAATTGCATTTATAATTAAACAATACGTAATTAATATTATAGGTTTATTTCCTTGTATTCGTATGTGCATCCCATAACAATACAAATATGATGAAACTTGAAACGTTCTTTAAGATAAGAGGGGGTTTTCAATTAGTATCATTTTCCGACTTTCACAATCACTACCGATTGCGTAAGACGTGATTGAAACTATGCTCTTCTTAACATCACAATCAGAGAATTGACTAAAAATAAATGGGGGATGGTCCGGAGTTGGAAGGTTCGAAAGATAGTTAACAGTAGCCGCCTTCATGGTCCCATTGCATTCCCTTTACAGTGGTCTCTGAATGAAAACTTTAAGAACAGAATGACACATGACGTGACTTATTGAGTTGACAGCTGGCAGACAAAGTTATCATTAGTTGATTTGTGGGTACCTACCACAGAGTACATTGTACCTACTCGTAAAATACAAAGAAATTAACTTTGATATAATATAATTAATAATAATAATAATCTCATATAATTATGTTAAGAGCAAATTTTATAAGTCGCAGAAGGGAAACAATTTGTTGAATATAGATGGTTATTTATTTGTCAAAAACAATAGCCGGAATGATGAGTGTTATTGGAAGTGCACGAAAAGAGATCCTTTATATTGTTCAGCATTTTCAAAAACGGTGAATGTGGACGGCGATATCTTTATTAAGTCTGATACCGATAAAATAAAACACAATCATTTACCAGAACCACACCGTGTAGACAAACTGAATGTAATTAAAGTTTTGAAAACCAAAGCACGAAATTCTATGGAAAGCCCTATGCAAATAAGGCAATCTACTTTGATGGACATTCCTACTACAAGTGCACCGTATTTGCCTAGACTAGAAGAAACAATCATAAAAGTTCAACGTTATTAAGTGAGATTCCTGATGCGGTAACCAGAATTGATTGTCAAAAATTTATGCATTTCAACGAGGACGTAGATGGTAATGGACGAATTGTAATATTCACCAGAGAAAGGAATCTATAAAATTTTGATACAGCTAAATACTGGATAATGGACGGAACCTTCAGGTGTACTTCTTACCCTTTTCTTCAGTTATTTTCTGTACATGCACTAGTGGGTACAGGCGATTCACAGCGATCAGTTCCTCTTGTATACGGCTTACTTCCGTGTAAGACTGAAGAATGTTATACATTGTTTTTCGATGAACTCAAAGAATGTGGTGAAACATACAATTTGGAATTGTGTCCCGAATTTATAATAAGTGACTTCGAGATGGCAGTTATAAATGCCTGTAATCGTGTTTTTAATGGAAGTATCCACAAAGGTTGTTACTTTCATTTCACACAAAATGGGTGGAAACAAATCCAAAAGTGTGGATTAGCCGAAGAATATGGTCTAAATAGCGAGTTCGCACTGCAAATCCGGCATATATTTGCGTTAGCATTTCTACCACCTGATCAAATACCACCAGCTTTCGACAAATTGAAAACTGTAATTCCTGAGAGAGCTCATGATCTTTTGGAGTGGTTTGATTGTTATTACGTAAATGGTAGATTAAAAGTAAAAGCACGGGAACAACATTATTAAACATGCACAAATGAAGAAAAAGGAAAAGCCTTTGTTTGCTCAACAACTATGGTCAGTTTTTGATCATTCCCATAACAACATGCCACGCACACAAAATGATGTAGAATCCTGGCACAGAAGGTGGAGCTCACTATTGAATGGTAAAAAATGGAATTTAAATATAATGTTTAGAGAATTAGTTAAAGAACAGATAGTAACAACACAGAAAATAGAAAGAATATTAGCTAATGTCCCAGTGACCGCCCCAAAGAAGAAGAAAAAAATGCACTTTGAAAATAAATTACAACAGATTATATAGATCAAAAAGAAGAACTAGAAGTATTAGTATTGTTAAAAAAAAATGCCTATAATTGCAGCATTTAGCAATATCTGCAAACGAATATTATGTTGTTATGACTGAATATTTCACGATATTTTGTCAAACATCGATTTTCTAAAGTGTTGATCAAGTGACCAATTTACGTTATAAATCAGTGATATTCAGATTCGTGGATCATCTAAAGTGTTGATATTTTGAACTATTTATGTTATAAATCAATGTTATTCACATTCGTTGCTTATCTCAAGTGTTGACATTTTAAACCGCTTATGTTTTAAGCTAATGTTATTCTGATTCATTGAAAAATTAAACTGTTGATTATATGGTGTGGATATTTTGATTGTTGATGATTTGGTTTTTGAAGTTGAGTATCCCACCCCTCATAAATAGACGTTATGTGACACATCACTATGACGAAGTCAAACTAGATCCGAAACGTAGCCCTAATTATGTAGGTACTCGATACTAATTTTAATTATATTTTATTACACACTATTCAAATATAATTTATAAGTTTATTACGCCCTTGACGAACAGCCCTGGCTTCGACTCCTTGGGTTCTTTAAATTTAGTCGATAGTTAGCTTAGTATAGTTATTCCTTACGATGTATCATTTATTAACACGCATATTCTTAACCTCCGTATTGTTCTCAATAAATCCAAACAGATCTGCGACAATGGAAAGGTCTTTGATTATTTAGGATATAGCAATCTCTTTTAACCCTTGACCACCCGTTATAATGATATAGCCCATGACAACAAAGCTATTTTTCACCTTACATCTCGCCAGTCGAAAAGATCTGCACTTCTAGGATTTGTAGGTACTGTATCAAAAAACAAAAAGGAAAGCACAATGGATGGAGACGATGCCATTCGATACGACAATGCCATTAAATAAGTAGAAACAGACCAAAATAAACTAGCCCTTCTGATGAAAGAAAATATATGAGTCACTATTTCTTCGCTTAGATCTTTCAATGAAACTCTGTCTATAATAAAACTAAATGAAAACATCTGATTAATGCAATGGATGATTGTGACGAGATATCCTAAACCTGACTTACGTTTCACATGAATTAGGCATTAGGTGTCGCATGCTGGAATTAACCTCCATGATAGAAACTAGTCTCTTAGCCTTGTCCTTCAAAGTTGAAGACATAATTAATTCTATTATGTTCAGCAAATCTAATGTCTTGTACCCCATTATTCGAACACCCAAAGAACTTTATACCGAATTGGTCAATAATTACAGATTCTTACCAGAATCTAAACAACTTCCAGTTCCTTTAAACCTTGACAACATGCATACTGTTCTAAATATATCAGAAATATCTAGTTACTTCAATAAAGAAAAAGTAGTGATAACAGTAAAAATCCCTCTCATTAACCCTTTAAACTTAAATGTATATTATAACTTACCTACGTTGGTCCCACATGATAAAAATAATCCAAAGTCATATTCGACCATAATTCCATCCTCCAAATATATGGGTATCAGCAGAGATAGGTCAATGTACTATAAGTGTAATCTGGATCATTGCAAGATAATAAATAATGATCATTACATCGGTGAAATATCGATATTACACCCCTCTTCCGCGACGCCTTCCTGTGAAACGTAAATTATTACATAAGTGCTTATCTCAATCCCTTCGATTTGTGAAGCGAAATGTATTCATGGTCACGTTAGCTCCTGGCAACCACTACGCTATAGTAGATGGTTATATATTTTTATGTCTGAAAAAATTAGAATAAGTATTGAATGTAACAACTCCCAATCTACTGAAGTAGAATTGAATGGAAATGGTGTATTGTACTTACCTGCCAAATGTGTTGCCTACTGCAAGGACACTCGTGTAATCTCGTATGAAAATCGTAAAATTCAACTGAAAACTATTGTTTCTAATTTTGCACATGCACACACACACACACACACTCACTCACACACACATACTATTTTAGAATATATCTCTAAGTTTTTTTATTTAGTTATAGTTTTCAAGTCTTGTCTGTTTAAGTTGGGATTTTACTTGTTTTATTTAATTTTTAAATTTTTTTTGTTGTGTCAGTTCTATTTTCATATTGTACATCACTTTTACCAATTATATTTTGTCATTGGAGAGCGGGATCTCCTAGCACAGGTATATCATTTACTTAAAAGGAGGTCCCTATGTAAAAGTTGTACAAGTTTCTGCAATAAACCTTTTTTTTTAAATATTTTAAATGATTAATGTTGTAATATTGTAGCATTTAATAACATTGTATCTAACTTACCTGTAGTTAATCTTAAAAATGTTAACTTAGATGCCTTAGCTTATGATAATCCTGAAATCCTGAAAGGCCTTAACAATATAATTGAAAAACCACGTCATATCATTTTATATCAAACTATTAACAACTAACTAGCTAACAACAACTAACTAACTATGAACTGTTTTATTTTGAGTTATTACAAAGACTGCATATAGCACTAATGGTTATAATTGTAATACGCATATTGCACTTTGGCGCGTATTGTATACGCATGGTGTTGTTTGTAAGTGTTTGATTGTTCAACCATTATTTGTTCAATAAATAAATCTCAAAATCTCTCTCTATATCAAAAATACTATTCAGGTATTACAAATTGTAATAATAGTTTCTATTATGTGCACCATCATCTATAAAGTGTATAAAACTGGTACCTATACACAGGACAATAATTAAATTTAAAGAAAATAAAACGCTGGACGATAATGACCCTAAATTAGATGATACTTAACTCTCAAACGTTAACACGGGACCCTCTCTTGGAATCGGCGGACATATCTCATTAACTTAAACATAAACTTCACTTTCAAGGGTGTAGTTTACTCTAAATCGGGGGGCTGTTACAGTTTCCCATTGCTAAGGAAAACCCTTAGTAATCAATAATAATTGATTACATAGAATTTGTCGTCGTCTCATCATAAACAGGCGCAGCCTCCCGCTTCCGCAGGGAGCCCCTCCCGCCCCCGCAGGGAGCCCCTCCCGCCCCCGCAGGGAGCCAGTCTCGTCCCCGCAGGGAGCCCCTCCCGCCCCCGCAGGGAGCCAGTCTCGTCCCGATCGTCGAACCTCTACCATCTCTATTATTCGTTGTGTCTGCCAGTTTTTAACCAAAAAGTGTAATAAAGTTTTTATCCAAAATATACTACTTCTTCCAGTTGAATTAAAACAATGTTTACGCGTCTCCCAACAGTACGTTGATATTTAATACAGATATTTTGGATTGAAACTCAAAGTAAAGGTTAGTTTACCGTTCATTTGTACAGAGATTTTTTTTTCTAAACGTGTTTTGGTAACAGCCAAGTTCTCAGAAATATGTTCAAGAATATCATATATTTTTTCTGCTACCACAAACTATATAAATTTGGCAAATAATAGCAAGTAGCGAGGCACGGCCCACGTGTGTGACGAGCGGCGACGAGCCAGACAGACACAAGTGGTAAGCGTCCGACTCCTTCCCTGCGTGCGTCGTCGTCGTCGGTGTGCGAGCGCAAGACGAGTTTGCTGCACGGATACATCAGAACATCGAATGTTGACGGCAACCCGGGGGTCTACTCCGAAGCGCTAAACTTCCACATCATCATCCTCATCTTTATAACTTCCACAGTTTCCTTTTTTGACTATGAGTCCTTACCCGACTTCAAGTCACAGTTTTGTCTTTGGCTTATCTCTTCGACTGTCTTTTATTTTCGCCGTAGTCAGCGATAGTTAGCCGTAGTAAAGAAACGACCGAACATTCGGCTGATACTTCGGTTTAGCGCTTCGGAGTAGACCCCCTGGCCGCACTCCGTATGAATGAAGGTACCCACTACTTGCTGCAGTAATCAGCATTACGAGTTGGTACTGCAGCGATTTCTAACATTGATAGTTAAGATCTTTTCTCGTGTAGTACTTACTGATTATAATGATCCTAACACAAGAAAACAACTCGGAACCTAATTTATCTACAATTGGAATTACCAAAACTCCTACTTATTATGTATCAAACAGCAGGGCAATGAAACACTTTAGAAGCACGTCTGGAGATGTTTCGTTCAGAGATGAGTTTTTAAGCTTTAAAGATGATATTACACAAATGTTTATTAAGCTTCAAGCGGACACGATGATTGAAATTAAAAGTCTTTTCACATCTTTTAAAATGGACACTGATGCGAGACTCACTAAAATTGAAGATTCGCTAATGTTAATTGAGAAGTGTAACCAGGAAATAGATGAGTCCTAATCTAATCAATTACTACAAAACAATATGATGATATGAAGCTTAAAAATGATCGCTTGGAAAGGGAGTGTAGGAAAAACCGGGCACTTCTTTTGTCATTTGAAGAAAAAATTGAGGAAATGCAAAGAATCTCAAATATCAAAAACTTTCTCCTGACAATGAACTGCTTAAAATTACCTATGTAAGATACAGAAATTTCTGCAACAAAATCCTCAAAAAAGTTAAGAGACAGTTCGACTCTGAAGAACTGACCAAAGCTAGACACAACACCAAACTTTTATGGCACACAATTAAGCGTATCATGAACACCAACATCACTACTCGCAGTCCCACAGTTATTTTCCTCTTCCACATCCCCTCACCAATCTGTTAATGATGTTAATGCTTACTTTGTTAATATTGGTAAGAATCTTGCTGATTGTATCACGAAAACTCAACTATCATCCAGCCTTCTGGGTCTACATATTAAGTGTTCTCCGCACACAACTAGCCCTGACTCTTTCGCTTTGTTAGGAACAAGCCCTGACGAGATAATTTCCGTTATAAAGTCTCTCAAACCTAATGCAGCAAAAGGACACGATGGCATCTCCACCATATTTTTGAATAGGTACTGCATGCTTCTGTCACCCATCTTATGCCACATTTTTAACTTCTGCTTCTTCCTTCAAATTGGCTATCATTCATCCCATATTCAAGGGGGGTGACTGTGGTGCAGTAAATAACTATCGCGGTACTATCTGCCCTATCTAAGCTCATGGAGAGACTTATAAATAAAAGACTTATCAGTTACCTTGAGACTAATAATCTGCTCTCAACCACCCAGTTCGGTTTTAGAAAGAATAAATCGACTTCTGATGCGGCCTTGACATTGATAACCAGTATTGTTGACAAACTCAATCACCACAAAAAATGTCTCACTGTATTTATTGATCTCGCTAAGGCTTTTAATACCGTTCCTCTTCCTTGCAATAAAATTTAATTCCGGAAACATTGTTTCTTTTGCCGATGACACTGCCATCACCTTCTCTGACAACACGTGGTCAAGTCTACAAACTACTGCTCAGAAAGGGTTTGATGTCGTACGTAGCTGGCTTATGTCTCACTCACTCACCTTAAATACCTCTAAAACAAAACTCATTACTTTCTCCCTCAAAATCATATCACAACCTTCGGCTCCCGTAACTTTGCAAGCTCACACCTGTCAATTAAACACTCCAAACTGTAACTGTCCACTAATTGCATCTAATGATGCAATTAAATACCTTGGTATCACTCTAGACAAGCACCTCAACTTTAAAGCGCATATTACTCTTTTGACTGGCCGTATCCGCAAACTGATTTATTTTAATAAAACTCTTAGACACGTTGCCAACGTACATGTTATACGGTCCGTATATTTTGCAATGTGCCAGTCTGTAATCTCTTACTGTATTACAAGTTGGGGTGGTGCTGCTAAATCAATTCTCAAGCCTCTTGAGGTGGCGCAGCGAGCAGTCCTGAAGGACGCCACTTTTCGACCAATACTTTATCCTACCTTTGACCTCTACCAGAATGCGAGGTCCTTACTGTTCGCCAAATGTTCATACTCAGCACAATTTTACAACAGCACACTAACACTCCAGTTGCACGTCGGCCGACAATACCCAGAAGAAGAAACAAGGTATGTAATGCACCTCATCCTTACTTTACTTTTACAAAAAGATTATTTCTTTATCAAGGACCATTTTCTTTATAATAGAATAAATGCAATAATTCCTCTGCAACCATGTTGTAAGCTAACATGCCAAAAGCTGATTACTGAATTTCTTTTAACCAAAAATTATGATAATACTGAATCCCTTCTCACAACAATGAAGTAATTCATAATACACACACGCACACACACACACACCCCTGTTTGTACAGACACCCTTACGAGGACTTTGTTAGTTCTTGAACGAACTGAGGACCCTCCAAAAAACTGGTTTAAATACCTCATTGGCCTTTTTTAATAAGATAGAAAAAGACAGGTGAGTAAATCTATAGTGATGAGCTTAATGGGATAATGCTATCTCAACATTTTTCTGTATGAATTGCGGCTATCATACCGAGGACCTGAAATACAGAGCTAAATGTGACCAGTGATGCATATACGAGAACTTTGTGTAGGCCAACCCAGGACTCCTTATATAAGCCCTGCGATGCCCTTCCGAGGACGTATTTTTACACAAAATTTCTTATGTCTTGTACAAAGTGCGGACGCTGTGTTAGACTTTCTAGCACCAAACCGAGGACAGTTTTTCGCGTAGTACTTGTACAAAGCGAGGACATAGAAAATCTACCTACATAAAATAATTTACGTGTAAGATAATTTATTAATATGTTCCAATTTATTTCTTCCACACATTTTCTAAAATGAAGTACCAAGGAGGAGTTCGTCGGCGCCTTTAATGGATTATCAAAGAGAGCCGAAAGCAACGTCTTAATTTTTGTTAAATACACGTGATTATAATTGTATGTTGCTTTTAACGTAAACAGAAAGGAGAAAAAATATTGTTCAAAATCGGTATTTGGTATCCGTATTACTGAAAAGAGAAGGAGGAATCTTCCTAACAATGACGACCTATTGCCTCCGACTGTATGAGATTGTTTATAGTAGGTATTAGTTTATATAAATCTGGTTTCCATCTTTTTTTAAATTCACTTTTTACGCAGTCGTGTTTTTGATTTTTTAAATTTACTTTTTTCATTTTATACTTTTGACGTGACAACGTCTTATAATTCGATGGAGCTGGCTGCACACACGAAAAAACATGACTCTTGCGGTGTTACCTCTCATGCGGCGTTACCTCTCATGCGGCGTTACCTCGCTCTGAGGCGTTCCATTTAAGGCTTATGACGTTGTCACGTTCAACTATCGTCAGTAAACCGACTTTACAGACAACCGATTTTTAGTTAGGATTATAAGACGGTAAATTAGATTATATACTCACTTATAATCGGGTGATAACGACCTCTTACTCACTCACTCCAAAAGTTCGGGATATTTTTTTAACATTTCTCATTTAAATTACTTTTAAACATATAATAAGTACATATTTTTGTAATCACCTTTTAAAATCTTTCAGTTTGATACCCCACTCGATAGGCTTGGGAGATATTTTTTTGAGCAGTGAGCGAGAGAGGGGAGACTAAGACACACGATTTACTTTACTAATTTACGGTTCACTGTCTATTTACACAATACATATACTGATGATAGAACAATTAATCCTTTTTAGGATTCCGTAGTCAACAAGGAACCTTTACAATTTCACCGTGTCCGTCTGCCTATCTCACAGTCTGTCTATCTGTCCGCGGCTATCTTAGACTATGTGAGTCATTGTTTATTTTTGTTTTCTTTTTCTCCGTCAGTTTTTATCATGGTCTGGCAGTTTGAGTAATTTTTACGGCCTACCCAAATGTCATTTCTTTGGTATTTTTCGTTGAATCGTTGAGCTCCCTAAGTTCTGAGTTGAACTGCATGACTACTGACAAATGCGTGCACTGACTGGACAGGTCCACTCAATCTGTGTGGTTATTTTATCAAAAGATCATTTCAGACACCAATCTACACGTTCTTCACATGATCTGACTAGTGTTGCCCAAATTCAGTCTTGGTCTTGCAGTCTTGGTCTTGTTCTTGCGTTTTTGCAAGACCAAGACCAAGAACAAGACCGCGTATTTTTAGCAAGACCAAGACCAAGACTGACCGTGCAAGACTTGAGCAAGAACAAGACATAGCCTGCAAGACTCTTGCGTCTTGCAGCTAGGACTTAGCGCTATTTCACTGAGTAGTTAGGTGTAACAGTTCGGTGTATAGGTAGGTACGCTTAGGAATTCTATGAGACGCAAAAAACTGTATCAAAGAATATGAAAAACTGGACCTATGCGCATTACGACTAATACCATAAACATAGCGAATAAAAAAATATCTATTAAAATCAAACTGAGTGCATGCATAGTTATGTTTTAACCATCGGCACTTTGATAATGCGGCATCAAAGGTTTTGTACTTACTTCTCAAAGAAATTTGCCGCTTTTCGGAAGTACATGGTTATGATACACGCGCCGGCGGCTTCTTTTGAAATCTAAAACAATCGTTGCCGCCACGCCCAAATCATAACATTTGTTATGATATATGGAGATCGCTAGATGGCGCTGCATCTAGTCTAACGCGAGAAAAAACGGTCCGTGTAAAATATTTGTTTAAAAATACAATTTGTCTGCAGAAGTAAATAAAAATAATTCAAACGATAAAACAATGACTAATGTTTCAGTGACAGTGTTATCTACGAGTTTCATACACAAACTGTGGTGATAAGGTCAAAATACAGAAAACAATAACAACTTGAAAATACAAACAAAAAACAATAAATAATAAAAAGGAATCAACAGTGTCCAATAAACAAACAAAAAAGTGCATAAGTAGTGTAAAAACCTATAACTTAAAAAACAAAAACAAAGTGACCAAAGTGTTTGACAGTGAAAAAATTCTAATCACATGAGTCATTCTAACCGCTTTTGTTTCGTTCAAATATTGGAACTAAACTATCTGATGCATAATTTAAACTTTAACACCTAAGTTCATTTGGTTCAGAGGCATAGAAGGCGACACTTCACCTCTACTCGGTTGATCGCAGGTTCGAACCTTAGCATATTGGTCACGCCTCTTTTTGTGAATTCTAAAATTCCATATTAACTCACAAAATAACGCAAAGACCACATTTCATAGTACCGATCAATTTGAAGAATTATTCCTTCGATAATTTCACACCAGAGGGCGCTACGATAGCTTGGAGTAAAGATGGACTCCAGCAGTAACAACATTACCTACCGTAAACCTTGTAGATCAAGTTCGCTAACTGACCTAACTAAAAATACGACTAACAACAACGAGAAAACGATACTTGATACAACAATGATGAGCATTCCTGATAGTTTCCATGACACAATCGACGACGTTCGTGAGTTAACTGAAGAAAACAAAATACTTAAGAACCAATTATTAAGCGCACATAAAGAAATAGAAGATCTAAATACTGAGAACTTTCGTCTCAAATCGGATTTACAAAATATGATTAAGACCGTTAACACATTTAAGAAAATATGCTCGACTCCAGAGAAAAAAAGTGCGACTCCGATACGCAAACACAAATCTTTGCATGGAATAAGCTCACCAAAGTACATAATCAAGGAACATGAACAACAACCACTTCGTAGTGAGCGTGCGGCTAACAAACAAAATAAAGAGACACAAACTATGAGTACATATACACCAAGTAAAGTGAAAGATATTATGCCTACCCCTATAGCACCATCAAGTGTGATATCGAAGCCTACGACAGAGAATAAACAACCTTTTAAGAAGATTACTAGAGAGGATATCAAAAATAGAAAACTCTGCGTACTCAGTAACAATACACAACACGGCATGCTACAAGCTATTGATGAAAATTTTGCAAGGGCCTTTAATTATTGTAGTTACACTTCACCATATTCAAACATTAAAACATTATTAGCGGGTATAAAATCAAAGTTAGAACATTTTACAATGAATGATTACTGTATAATTATATTAGGGGCGGCTGACATTACAGCCCATGATAACCTTATTGACCTAGTAAAAATAATAAAAGAATGCTTAATGAATGTAACACACACTAACATAATAATATGCGCTCCCACTGGGGCACTCATTTATAATCATAAGGTTGAAGTGTTTAATAACCTACTCTGTATGGACATCCAAGATAATAAGTATGCATATTTTTTTGACTCCAACTATGGATTAACATTTGACATGTTTTCAAATTTAACAGGCAAATTAAATAAAAATGGAATACAATGCATATTTAGGGACATTATGAACAGAATTAAAATTGACATGGAATTATTTCCAGTTGACTTGACCAGTGACGTGAATATACAAAACTCACAGTTTTTTCTTTTATAATAATATACGTATTCTCCACCAAAACATAGCAGGTCTCATTAACAAATCTGATATCCTGACGGTACATTTAGAGGAATTAGCACAAAATAATAAACCCATAGACGTTATCTGTATAACCGAACATTTTATGACGACCGACCAGGAAAACACACTTGACATACCCAACTTCCGCTTAGCATCAACTTATTCTAGAGACGTAAAGAGGGGAGGGGCATGTATACTAACTAGAATTGGACATGAATATACAACACTTAAAACTAATTGCTCTATTAAAGGTGTTATTGAATGTAGCGCCATAGAACTAAAAGAACATGGTCTAATAATAGTTTGTATATACAGAGTGCCAAATTCATGTATAAATCTATTTTACGATAATTTGGAGAAATTATTACGCCAGATATGTGACAATACTAACAAGAAAATTGTTTTATGCGGAGATTTTAACATAAACATACTCAAGCGAAACCGCCATGCTCTAAACTTTGAATATCTTTTGGAAAGCCACAATTTAAAATTAGAAATTAGACATCCTACCAGGCTCAGCAGTAAGTCTTGTATTGACAACTTTGCACACAATCTTCCTAGGTGCAAAAGTGAAATAATTGAATTTGGTTTATCCGACCACACAGCTCAACTGTTACAATGCCCTGTCAAAAAAACCTGTGTGATAAAATCTTGGCGTATTAAAAGACGGGATTATAGTACTGAAAATCTGAATAAATTTAAAAAATGCATAAAAAGCTTGACGTTTACCGACATTTACAATACAAATGACCCTGACGAAGCTTATAATTACTTTCTAGACCTATTCTTATGTTTTTACAATTTATGTTTCCCTATCAAAATTATAACAAAATCGCTATACAAAAAATCAAAATGGATATCTAAAGGTCTTAGAAACTGTAGTAAAATTAAAAGAAAAATGTTATGGCAGTATAGGATACATCCAACAAAAAGAAATAAAAACATATTTAAGCAATACGCAGCTAGATTTAAAAAAGTAATATCACTAACTCAGAAGTCACAAAACAATTATTACATAAATACATCACAAAACAAATCAAAAGCGACATGGTCAATTATAAACAAGTCTAAATTTAACTTTCCCAAAGAGCCTATTACAGAAATACTTAAAGATGACATCAAGATAACAGATCCTAAATCTATTGCGAATAATTTTAACGACTTCTACATTGACCAAGCTTCAGAACCAGACCAAACAAATAATTTAAGGAATGACAGTCAGAACAAAACCCGACCCTCAAATCATAAAATCATTAATAAAATTAATTCAATTTTTCTTACTCCCACAACACCTACAGAGGTAGACATAGAAATAAAGCAGCTGAAAAATACCCATAGCGTGGGCAACGATGGTGTCTGCACCAGAGTCATAAAATATGTATCCCCGGATATTTCAACTCATCTATGCTACATAATTAACTTATGCATTTCTAACGGAATATACCCAGAAAAACTTAAAACGTCTATTGTCATTCCACTACACAAAAAAGAAGACAAACGGAAAATGGGAAATTATAGACCCATAGCGTTGATCCCCATTTTTTCAAAATTATTTGAAAAAATCATATATAGCCGACTATACAGTTTTTTAGAAAAATATAATATTTTGGTAGATGAACAGAAAGGCTTTCGCAAAGGGAAATCAATTAATATTGCCATTTATGACCTACTGAAAGCAGTTCTGGTTGCCATGGACAAAAAAATACCAACATGTGCTATCTTTATGGATATGAGTAAAGCCTTTGACCGAGTTGACCATACGATACTAATGCAAAAATTAAGCATGTATGGCATAAGAGGTAAAGCGCTAGATCTCATCTTTTCATACCTGCATAATAGAAAACAAATAGTAGAAATAACACAAATATGTCAGAAATCACGAAATGAGTTTAAACATAACTCAAACACGAAAACTATAAAATTCGGAGTTCCACAAGGTAGTGTCCTAGGGCCTTTACTGTTCTTGATATATATCAACGATCTTCCTAAACATATCAACCAACAAATGGTACTATTTGCAGATGATAGCACAGTTATAATAAAAAACGACACAGAAAATGATTACGAGCACGTAGTCAACCAAACGTTAAATATGATAATACAATGGTTAACCGAAAATAATCTTAAAATAAATATGGATAAAACGAAGATTATACACTTTCACCAGAGAACTCCACTGACAAATATAAACGTTAGTTACCAAGGCGAATTAGTACATCCTGTGACAGATACAAAGTTTCTAGGAATTAATATTGACAATAAACTGTCATGGAAAACACATTTAGAATATGTCTGCACAAGAATTAATAAGTCCTCATTTGCTCTCTACAAACTCTCAAAAACTGTTAATAAAGAAGCCGTATTAGCTGCTTATCACGGTCTTGTTGCACCTGTCCTAAGATATGGTATTCTGTCTTGGGGCAACGCAGTCAATAAGGAATCTGTATTTAAAGCTCAAAAGAAATGCATTAGAGCAATGTGTAATGTAGACAACACTACCAGCTGTCAACCCTACTTTAAAAGCTTGAAAATTCTGACTCTGCCTTCATTATACATATATGAAATAAATGTTTTTGTTAAATTGAATCCTAATTATCATAAGACTGCTTTTAAAAGCTACTATAGACAACTACGTGACAAAAAAAGATTAGAAATTGACATACCATACGGGAAAACAGCACTAATCAATAAAAGTATTCTTTGTATGGCATCATTGATTTACAACAAGTTGCCTGATTATGTCAAATATTTACCTGTTCATCAATTTAAGTCGAAGCTGCACAAATTCCTGGTGAATAAATGTTATTATAATGTCAAGGAGTACTTACAGGATAAAAATATAGATAGCTTTCTAAAGTAAGAGTAATTTATTGACACTGAATATTATGACAATACAAATAATGTGACATGATTTAAATCGACATCTGTATAATTATATTTTAATTTGGACCATTAATTTAATTTACTTTATTTGGCATGTATAATTCATCTAACTATTTTTATTTTTAAACCGACTTTTGCAGTGTTCTGAATTTATTTTATTATTGTTTTATTTGTTTTTTTTTTTTGAGTATAATAATTTTGTTATGTTACTTTAATAATTATTCAATTAGATAGCCAATAATATAAATATTTGCACACCTGGTTAGGTAATGATACAGTGTACTTTATATTTATTTGTAACATCTGTTTATGCATGCACCTGTATTAAGCAAATAAATAATTTGATTTGATTTGATTTGATTTGTGACACTATTTGATTGCCGCCATAGGGCGTAGGTATACTCATGCAAAATAATTTCGAATTTTTTTAAGAGTACCTACAGGTGTTCCAAAGAATAAATAAGTTTCAGAGTGCTTAGAATGAAAATGAATACATTATACTGATCACGCAAGTAGTATTATGATTAGGATAAAATGGTAAGGATAGGTAGTAGATGTCATATTAATTCATTCTAGTAAGTATATATTATAATATTGATTACTTATATGGTTTTAAACTAATTACTTAGGTACTATTATTGTACATTTAGTCATTATATTTCTTAAGTTTTTACAAGAAAAAATTGCAAAAAAGTGTTCAAATATCACCCGTTTAATAAATATTGTAGCCACTTTACACATTTAGTGTGTGTTTGTACGCCGCACGCGGCATTGTTTGATTTGCGGCGGCATCCTTTTCATAGAGCCGGCACGTGGCGAGGCGGCGCGGCGCGGTAGAAAGCAAGGAAACGTACTATAAATAAAGGAATTATTTTAATTCCAGTCATTTCCAATTGAGCTGTGCTTCGAGTCTAACTTAATAATTGTTTTTACTAATTCTCGTTGTTTTCTAAAAACGTATCACGTGTACAATTTAATATGAGTGACGAAGATTCAAATTATTCTAGTCCGAGTAACGAGAGTTTGAGTCACAGATCTAAAAGACCCAAAAGCAAATTTGAGGAGTTTTTCGAAATAATTCATGCATCCCAAACTGCCTTCTGTAAATTGTGCCAACATAAAAAGATTGAAATAAAAATGAAAAACAGAAACACTTCAGGCTTAAGGAAACATCTAATATCTTTCCACAAAAAGGAATCAGAAATATTTCTTCCTGTTAAACCAAAATTAAGTGGAGATATCACAAGCTTTTTAGTAACCGCTGGAAGAAGTGGACAGGTAAGAATATTTTTTTAACAGTTAAAAGAATTTTAACTCCGCGTAGCTATTCATGCGATACTTTCAAAAACGCCATTAACTTACGTAAGTATTTTTGAGTTAGTGGTGTTTTCAGCTAGGGGTGCGACATATTAAGTATGTAATTATCGTCTTAAATATTTTTTATAAACACCCATATTTTCATTTAATCGGCCAGTAACAACTAAGTACTTTATTTTGGTAAATTACAGTACAGTGCAACCTTAATATAACAAATATCAATTTAACGATTTTCTCGATTTAACAACAACAAACCTCCTCCTCTTATACGCTCAAACCTAGTATGTTTTAAATAATAACACAAGATTTATTGTTTTGTTTCAGTCGGAAAACAGCAGTGACAACATCACGACAGCTACAGTTGATTGGGTGGTGAAAAAATATCTTCCCTTCTCATTTTTCGATGACGAAGCTACACAAGTATATTTTCGACGTATTTGCCCTAATATGGTGTTTCCTAAAAGGTCTACACTTAGAAGGAAAGTCAAAGAGCGATTTGAAGAGCTCCAATTGAATCTCAAGGAACGACTTCAACAATTATCATCTAAAATGTCTTTTACCATTGATGGGTGGACGTCAATTGCTGGTAGGAGTTACTACGGGGTTACTATTCATTATATAGACAACGAATGGAAGTATCAATCTGTAGTTCTTGATTTTATACCATCACGCGGTCGACATACTGGGGAAGATATTGCAACGATTTTCCATGAATGTTTATTGGAATATGGCATAATTGATAAAATACAAGGTATCACGGTCGACAACGCAACTGCAAATACCAAATTTATGTATGAACTGGGCAAACAGCTGCCGCCACACTTTGATTCAGACAATCAACATTTCCGGTGCTTTGCTCACATTTTAAACCTTGGTGTACAAGATTTATTAAAGACCTTAGCATTACACTGTGAGTCTGACACTAACGCGCAAGATCAGCAGTACGAAGACTATGCAGACGAAACTGAGGATGAGGAAGATGAGGAATCTGCACCAAATATTGCTGACTCGCGTACATCTGTAACAAAGTTACGCAGTATTTCCAGTAAAATAAAAAGAAGTGAGATAGTGAAGAAGAAGTTTCAGTCTGCTTGTGAAGCAGCTGGCGTGCCATCAAATCTAAATGCCATTCTTGACTGTCCAACGAGATGGAATTCCACACATGATATGATTGGATTTGGTTTAAAAGTGAGAGCGGGCATTGACATATTGTGCAGTTCTGTCACCGAATTAAATGATTTTCAAATCACAGCTAATGAATGGCAGGTACTCGAAAAATTACATAAATTTCTAATAAACTTTAAACTTTTAAGTACAAAACTTGGTGGAGACAAATATGTTACATTACCGCTAGTCATTGTATCATTCAATCTCTTGCTAGATAAAATTGAATCCATGGTAAAACAGTTAGATGAGAAACCTAATCGATCTGAAGTGGATGAAAGGCTCATTCTAGCTTTCCAAGCAGCTCGAGACAAAATGCTTAAACATTACAAGAAGAGCAACTGGATTTATTGTACTTCTTTAATTTTAGACCCAAGGCATAAGGCTCAGACTTTTGACCTGACAATGTGGGGGAAGCAACTTAAAACAGAAAGTCTGCGCAAGTTCAATGAACTTTATGAAGAATATAAAAGTCTACACTCACTGAACAAATCTCTGGAATTACCAGAAAAAGAAAATAAAGTATGTGATGAAGATGAAGACGTAATAGACTTTGATAAACTCTATGAATGTCCCTCGACGTCATCTGGATCTTGTCTTCAAGGCTTAGTGATAGACGAGTTGGAGGAGTACCTGAGAAAACCAAGAACTGCCAGCTCGGAAGACATTTTAGATTGGTGGAGGACGCATGAGACAGAGTATCCGATTTTATCGAAAATGGCCCGTGATTTTCTCTCAATACCTGCAACTTCAGTACCTGCTGAGAGGTTATTTTCTAAAGCATCATTAGTAATTAGAAAACATAGAAATAGGTTAAGTGATGAGTCAGCCAGATGGTTACTTTGTATTAATTCTTGGTCAAAAAAATTGATATAAAGTATCATAACCTAATGATAAAGCTGTTGATTTGTGTTGTATTTTATTTTTTATTCAAATAAATGATAAATCGTAAAACTCTTTTATTAAATTTCTTATAAGTTGAGGGTTCAATCTCTTTCTAGACAGATAAGTATTGTTCTTTAAAATACAGTCAAGTTATTGTAATTAATTTGTTTTTTTACATGTTTTAGCAAATGTAAGCTTATAAATCATAAATGTTTATTAAGAAACAGTTACTTCCATGGAAAACGACATATAGGTCAGTTGATTTTTCGAATTTCTTATCAAATCTTCAGTTATTTATTAATCTGCTTGATCTTTACTATGGCTATGTTAATTCAAGTTCACAATGTTCCAATTCTAATACGTTTTTCTAAGATTTAAAGTAAACTTTAATAAATAGTAATAGACTAATAGGTAATTGCAAGACTTGCAAGACTCTTGCTGCAAGACCAAGACCAAGACCAAGACTGGGAGCGCAAGACCAAGACAAGACCAAGACCAGGTGTATTGGCGCAAGACCAAGACCAAGACTGGCTAAGTCTCGTCTTGTCATTGGTCATTTGGGCAACACTAGATCTGACCAATATTATGTCTGGACTTTAAAAGAGACTTGACCTCGTGAGTTTGTTTCGGCCTTTCTTCTCAGAGTAGTCAGATAGAAAACGCCCACCTCATCTAGTTTAAAAAAAATATTATTGACGTGTAAAAGTGTTTGTACAAACCTAATTACAGAAATAAAATAATTTATCATTTAGCTTAAAGAATCTTAGTACTAGAAAGCTGTAATTTGCCACGGATGTACAGTCATGAGCACTATTATGTAAACACTTAGCAAAATTCAAAACCAATATTCTCGTGGAATAACGATTGCAACTTTGAGAAAAGATTTAATTCATAATATAATAGTTTGGATTCCAAAATACTATTGTTTATCACTATTACTATTATACTATTTTACTATTATTTAATATGGTTGGAGGGAATCCCTTTTAAAAGTTGCTAAGTATATACATATTAGTGCTCGTGACTGTACATACTAATCACGCCGGCAATGTGGTAAAATAATATATCTTACAAGGTACATACATCCCTTGCACGTACAGTGGGCATGATATTTTTGTATCGTCTATCCCATGGTGTTGGGTATCGTTGGATAGGCCGTTCAAAAATATTGCGCGTCTGTGCAACCCATTTTTTGATTCAGGGATTCGTGTGCGTAATATTAAACTTTAAAGTGCACTTTTTTGTTAGAGTCAAGTGTGTGTCCCTTTGCCAGCTAAATAGTTGTTTATAGATATTAAGTATGTGAAATAATTCATGGCAGTAGGCGATATAACGAAGTTAAAAGGTAAAATATCACAGCTAAGTAGGCTTTACAAGTTAACGAGCAATAGTCGGCCAACTTACATTTACAGTACGAGATTTGACCGTGACATAAATCGATATAAGGGAGAACATGTTTTCAACTACAACGTTAAGTTTGTTTTTGGGATACTTTCATCCCAACTACGAAACCCTTCATTGTGCGTGGTCCGACCCGCAATTGGCCGGATTTACTATTAGTTTCCATAATTCTGCAATGCGTTAATTAGCGAAAAAGGCAAAAATTTTGAATTTGACGGGCCGTTGACACGAATAATTTATTTATCTTTAGTAATTTTATAACCGTTATTAAGCTTTCATGCTTCCCAAATAATTTTGATCTCACATGACATTATTTCTTTGTTGTTTTTTTTACTTAGCATTGTGTTAAGTTTTTAGCCCAAATTTTGTCGATCTGTTTTAATCGTGGCTTCTACAAGTCGTTTTGTTTGAGTCTAGGCTAAGTTTTCTAATCATGCTTCTCTAAGATTTTTAAGGCGCCTTTGTGGATGAAAAATAAAATGTTTATTTATTTAAGATGTTGCTACAACTTGATTATTATTTCAGTAAGTAGATCATTAGTAAAAGTTAGTTAAATCATTTGTTTCATTTTAAAATAAACCTACTCTTATTTAAGTAAGTTTATGTTGTTTCCTTTAGTACATTCACGTTCTTTAATTATTTGTACTTTTTGTTTGCTTCAAATCCTGCTGCCGACATTTCACCTAAGAAGGCATTTCTACTTTAGATTCTTCATGAAGAGCACACGTATTCAGCTCCCGATAATACAATAGTTTATGGTGCAAATCATAATGTTGTGTAATCTAAGCAGACCTAGCTACTTAGCACATATTGCAGAAGAAGCCTCCTTGTTCCTCGTGCACCTAGTAGCTACTAACGAATTGTTAAGGATTCAATCTACCTTCATTTTTCTCCTCCATAACTTTATTTAAACGATAGCACTTAGCTCGTTTCCTACACACAACGAAAACTGTCAAAACGAGGACTAGAATACACACTGTTTGGAAAATCTAGCAAACCGAGGTCTTATTTACACATTGTCTGGAAAAGCTACCTAACCGAGGTCTTTTGTGTTAAAGTTAACACATAGGTCCTCGGATAATACAACAAACGTGAAATAAGTGTAAAGAGGCTGTGTATGAGGCGACAGTGCCACCTGGTGGATACACAATGCGTGTGTAAGATTATGAATACTCTTGATCAAACCGAGGTTCAGACAACTTTTTCGTATTAAGTATACAGAAAGACTCAAAATCGCTTGCAGAATACGAATGTTTAGTCAAGTCAAACCGAGGACCCTCGAAATGGTCCTCGCTTTGAAAAGGTCCTCGGTCGTGTCTTGTGTATTCATACGCACGTCCTCGGTCGTGCCTTGTGTATTCATACGCACGTCCTTGGTCGTGTCTTGTGTATTCATACGCACGTCCTCGGTCGTGCCTTGTGTATTCATACGCACGTCCTCGGTCGTGCCTTGTGTATTCATACGCACGTCCTTGGTCGTGCCTTGTGTATTCATACGCACGTCCTCGGTCGTGCCTTGTGTATTCATACGCACGTCCTCGGTCGTGCCTTGTGTATTCATACGCATGTCCTCGGATGGAACTTAAAACAAACACACTCACACCCACACACACGCACGGGCATATACACACACAAACACAGAGTTCTTGTATTGGACTTTTATTAGTTTATCAATTTTTAGGGTTCCGTACCCAAAGGGTAAAACGGGAACCCTATTACTAAGGCTCCGCCGTCTGTCTGTCTGTCCGTCCGTCTGTCACCAGGCTGTATCTCATGATCCGTGATAGCTAGACAGTTGAAATTTTCACAGATGATGTATTTCTGTTGCCGCTATGGCAACAAATACTAAAAACCAGAATAACATAAATATTTAAGGGGGCTCCCATACAACAAACGTGATTTTTTTGCTCGTTTTTGCTCGATATTGATAACGGTAACAGGTAGACACTTGAAATATTCACAGAATATTTAGTTATATATTCACTTTAAAAATCAATAATTAAATTAAAATAAAACAAATATTTAAGCGGGGCTCCCATACAACAAACGTGATTTTTTTGCCGTTTTTATAGATAATGGTACGGAACGCTTCGTGCGCGAGTCCGACTTGCACTTGGCCGGTTTTTTTCTTGTTTTTATGTATCAGTCTAAGCAATACTTTTGTCCTACTTTTCGGGAAATGAGGGCTGATTGTCCTTAATACAGGCTACTAAGTAACCTAGCTGAGACTGAACCTCTTTTTATGAAATACATTACTATTATATAAATTTTCTGGAGTTCAGGAATTTACCGAAAATTCTAAATGAATCAAGGAGTGACATAGACAAATACCTACCTAGGTAACCTGTTTAAAATGATGGTCAGTGGGTCATCTAAGGGGCGGAGTTAAAATGATTAATCCCATTGTATCTAACGCATGCATAAAAGAAGCCTTTCGTTTACCGAGAAAGAAGGATAACCACCCTTCCATGCTCATTGAACTTTGCAATAATACTTTGAAAAAAAAATAAGTTACTTGTAAGTTGTTTATTTAATAGACGATAAATATTGAATAGTTAGTACATAATAATTTCAGATGAGAATATTTTCTTGTTTCATACTTTTTAGAGCGTGATTTTCAGTAGTCGGGTTTTAGTTTTTGAACTTATTTTTTTAAAAATATTTTGGGGTTATAATTTCGTGATAAAGTATTTGCAGAGGCGCTTTAATTTTTTTTTTGGTTAGGTTTTCGTTCGAGTGCACCTCATTCATTCATTCATTAGGTTTAATATTTTATATGTACCTGTCTAATTTACCAAACATATACCATAGGTTTATGTTTCCAAATTTGAAAGACTTCTCAACCTTTCTAATTCCTGAAAAAATCGTGAGTAATGAGGATTTTTCAGCAATTTGTTATGATCCAAGGAACAAATAAATAATCCGTCTAAGGATCTGAGTCTGCTGAGGGTAACATAGCCCCTTATTCCCTTAGCGAATAGAGACTTCCCTAAATCAATTACCGCTATATAGGTTTAAAGATATTTATTTCTCATAAGAACTTATGAATAGTTCACCTAAACTATACTACATGCACTACACTACACTACACTATATACTTGTACTATATCTAGAGTGCACCCACGCAACTCGTGCACAGTAACTGCCCAAGTAAGGATTAATGGTAACATTTTGCGTTGAATTTTTCCCGATCCTCTTAATCCGTCAAATTCAGTCAGACAAGGTTCAACTCTAACAAGCCCATCTTCATCTGCATTTATAGTGCAATCATCGAATTGTATGAGCACTGCACTTGGCTGTTCTCCATGCTCCAGCTGGTCACGACGAAGAGCAGGCCATATTAAGTTCCTGGCCACATTTAAATACGTATTTCTTATAATATAATTATGTTTTTGTGTAGGTTTGGAGAGAAAATATGTTTGTTGTTGCTTATGATTTTATAGAAATTATACCTAATTATTGGGTGCATGCAAGCAAAGTCATGAGCAACAGCTGACAATATGTATATATTTGAAATGTGCTAATTAAGGCCTTTCATTTAATACCCAACACAGGCATGAATAAACAATTTTTTGTTTTTAGGCTTTGACTTTATGTCCGCTAGAGGGCGCCATATTAAATTTAATGTGACCTCACATAGCCTATAACTAGCGGACGATCAAGACGCTTCCAACAATACCTCATTTGTCAAATTATGACAAGTGGTTTAGAAGTAATGAGGGAACAAATGAACATACATACATACAAACATACCGGTCAAAATCATAACCCTCCTTTTTGCTTCGCCGTAGTTGGGTAAAAACAAAATTTTATCCCCCTTTTAACCCCTTAAGGTTGAAATTCTGACAACACCGTTGCGTTAGCTTCCGACCCATAAGCTTAGATAATAAATTTAGTGAGTTTTACTTTTAAAATGAAGGACGTTCCATACACAACTTCATCCCCCTTTTTAACCCTTTGGGGGTAAAATTATCAAAAACGCCGAGACACGTATAAATTAATTTTCAATCGACAGCCAACACAAAATTTTAAGATCCTAACTTCAAAACTGACGGACTTTCATATAAACTTCCATCCCCTATTTTACCCCTTTAGGGGTTGAATTTCGAAAAATCTTTTTCTTATCCCTTATCTAAATTATAAAGGGAACCTCTGTGCAAAATTCCAGCTTTCTAGGTCCAAGGGTTTGGGCTGGGCGTTGATGAGTCAGTCAGTCAGGACTTGTTTTTTTATTTATATTTTAGTATATGCGAAACCTGAATATAGTTTGTTCAGAATAAGGAACTGAATCGATTTCAATAATTTTTACACCATGTTATATTTTTCTGAAAAATATTTAAGTGTGATGGAAAATGTTATCACCATTTAATTACTTACAATACAATCGCCGTACGGTTAGGCACCTACTGCCAAATTATTATCAATGAGCGCAAGACGACCCTGGAGGCGCGGGGGCGCCGCCGCCGTTAGCATGTGTTTGTATGGACAACTCGGTAACTTAACATCCTTATAACTTTTTGATTTTTCATGATACAGCTTTGAATTTTTGTACATAGATTATTTACATATAAATACTAGACACGTGTTTCGGGTTTCGCATATACTAAAACTAATATTGTATAATAAATATAAGATTTAATTATTTTTTTTGTTTTTATTTTATTTTGAAAAACCTTTGGCATGCTTTCAAAATTATCTTTTGTTTATTCTCTCACTAATGTATGGTCAATGTAAATTGGAAGAGCGGGACCACCTAATACAAGTAAATATTTGCTTAAAAAAAAGGTGACTCCAAACATAACAATGTAATTTACATAAGTTAATGAAGTAAACATTTTTTTTTTTGCTATAGTCTTGTGATGTGTTAATTATCAGCAGTTTTCGATTTGTTTTTAGATGTTCTTATATTGTAAATGTTTTGTGCTTTTTGTGTTAAGTGGATAATATATATCCAGTTCATTAAAATGCGTGTTGTAAGAATCCACAAGGCGTCGAAGAGGTGCACGTTCCGCAGCGTTAGTCCTGCATATGTCTGTATGGAATAGTTGAGGGCCGCGCACTCTCCTACGAAACAAAATAGTTGAGGGCCGCGCACTCTCCTACGAAACAAAATAGTTGGAGGCCGCGCACTCTCCTACGAAACAAAAACGTAACACGTGTATAAACGTTACTTAGCATCGTTCCTGACACTGGCGCACATCTATAGACTACAAGCGCACGATCGGGACGGCACATGTCTAAGCCAAAGCACCCAAAGATCTCGGCCTTAGTTTCAGCCTGAAAACTACTTAACAAAAAGGTATTCGATCTCCTTTTAGTCATAACTAGAGCCTATTGTTTTGACCCCCCCAGAAAACAGAGGGGTGTTATAAGTATAACGTGCGTGGCATATCTGTCTGCGGCATTGTAGCTCCCAAAAGTATAACGTGCGTGGCATATCTGTCTGCGGCATTGTAGCTCCCAAAAGTATAACGTGCGTGGCATATCTGTCTGCGGCATTGTAGCTCCCAAAAGGCCGGACCGAATTTGTTTTTTAGGGTTCCGTAGTCAACAAGGAACCCTTATATTTTTGCCATGTCCGTCTGTCTGCCCCCGGCTTAGCTCAGAGACTCTTAGTACTGGAAAGCGTTAATTTGGAATGGGTATACATATTAATCACGCTGACAAAGTGGTAAAACAAAATCTTCTTTTTATTAAAACGACGGACGGGGTCAGGGTTGGACGGGCTGTTCATCAGCTCTGGCAGGCCTTACATGCACCCGTATATCGGGTTTGGGGCAAGTAGAAATTTGAAATAATTGCAATAGATTTTTTTGTTTTTAATAGCTTGATATTTTTACTATTCTACTATTTGGAATGAGCAACTAGCTTCATATTTGTAACTGACCGACTTGTTGACAATTCAAAAGTGCCTGTAAATGGTTTAATTGAAATGAATGCTTTGAGTTTGAGTTTATAACGTTTTTACAGTTTGCCTTTTACTATTTTATTAACATTTTAGTTTTTTGTAGATAATTGAGAGATTAACATTTCATATTTTATTTTGGCAATTTTTATTATTGATTTTATGTTTTAAATTTAATTGGTTATAATTTTATTTTGGGTTTTTGTCTGTTTGGATAGTGTGTATGGTCTATTTCTATTAATTTATGTTTGGCGATGGGTGTTATTTACCTGAAATAAATGAATATATTTTTATTAGGGTTTTTCTTTTTTTGGGTGGGGAATTATCAAATAACTTCTCCCGCTCTGGGCGGAGCGGGAGGGTGTGTCAGACTTTACTGACTAAAACCCACCCGTGGTCCTTCCGTTGCCTGTGTGCCAGGGCCACGATATCCCTTTCGGACAAACTCGCAACCCCGGCAGGCATTGGTCCTAACGGACCCTGTCAGTTGGTGCTGACATCTCTTTGAGGCGCGCGTGTAACACAACGCGCCGTCGACCCGGGCCTGGTCCTTATTGGACGGCGAGCAACCCATCGCTCACCGTCGAATTGGCTTGCGACTCCCGACGCCCGGGGCGTCTCCTGTGGCGACTAAGGGTGCGAGGTCGCGAACCTTGCTTCACCCTCACGCCTCCTCCTTCGTTAGCATTACTGCTTCGCAGAAGGAGGTGACGGCCTCCCATGCACTCTCGCTCCGAACCATGGCCTGAACCACTAACCAGGGCCGGACGCGAGAGATCGCCGCCGCCGATCGCCTCCGTGAGGACACGGCGGTGCTCCGCCCAAGCTGGGCAGACCTCCACCGTATGCTCCACCGTGTCCTCCGGGCGATCCACACAGTGGTGACACCCGGGCGTTTCCTCCCGCTTTTATCCTGAACAGGAACCTCCCGAAACAACCGTGTCCGGTGAGGACCTGCGTCAGGCGGAAGGTGAGGACGCTGTGGCGCCTCTCTAGCCACTCCTCACTTATCGTCACAATTGTGGCGTGCCCAATTTTTATTAGGGTAAAGTGGGAATGATATTTATTAGGGTAGTAGGGGCTTTGCACGTTAAGTGGAGATGATATTTATTAGGGTACCTCCCTTGCGCGTAAAGTGGGAATAATATTTATTAGGGTACCTCCCTTGCGCGTTAAGTGGGGATGATTTTTTTTTCTCGTCTTTCCCTCTCATTTATTTTCTCTCACAATGGTTTTGTAGCACTTAACAGTTTTGAAGACTAAAAGTTCACGTTGTGAGAGCTGGTGGCTGAAGTAGGTTTTAGAAAAAACCTGGTATCGTGGTATCGTTGGATAGGCTGTTCAAAAATATTACGGGTCTCTGAAAACCATTCGATTCAGGGATCCGTTTGGTTAATATTAAGCTTTAAAATGCTATTCTTTGTTAGAGTTCCCGCCAGTTAAATTGTTGTTTTTGGATTTTAAAAAAAATCATGGCAGTAGAACGAAATTAAAAGGAAAACTATCACATCTAACTAGGCTTTACAAGTTAACGAGTAATAGTCGACCCACTTACGTTTGCAGTTGGAGAATTGACCGTGACGTATATCGATGTATGCGAGACCATGTTGATTCAACTACAATGTTAAGTTTGTTTTTGGGATAAATTCATCCCAACTACGGAAACCTTCCGCGTGCGCGGTCCGACACACACTTTATCGGTTCTTTATGATCGATAGACTGGCCTAAAAATTATATTTTAAAAAAATATTTGAGGACCTCACAAGCACTTTCATTTGACATGTCACACGGTAAAGTTTGCAAAACTTTAGTTTTTAGGGTTCCGTGGAACCCTTATAGTTTCGCCATGTCCGTCTGTCTGTCTGTTCGTCCGTCCGTCTGTCCCCGGCTTAGCACAGAGAAGCTTAGTACTAGAAAGCTGTAATTTGGCATAGGTATACATATTATTTACGCCGAGACAGACTCCCCAGTGTCCCCCCCCCCCTGCCAGCTAAATGGCTGGTTTTGGATATGTGAAAAAAATCTTCTTTTTTTTGTGCTTTATTAAAAAGAACCTGGTTCTTAATAATTCATTACAATCTAGCCTTTAAGCTCAGCAAAACTTTATTTAAAAATGAAATTGTTACTACCTTAAGTGATCAAAACCCTAATAATTAAGTAATGTTTAATTTTATTCTGTTTATTTTTATACCGTTCTTTCTATCAACTAGTAGATCTGTTTAATAATATTAGGTTGGGGAAAAAGTCTTTTCGCATTATAGTATGTATGAACTTGTAATAAAATCTCTTTGGCTATACTATTTGTATCTGGCTGGTTTTGGTATCATTAAAAGTTTAAAATTTAAAGAACATAATTCCAAATTTAAATTAGGAAAATGTGTGATTTTCATTTGTTTTTCGTACTGTCAAGATGAGTGAATCTAATGAAGAAATTCGATACATTTTTAAATTTTACTACAAAAAAGGTAAAAATGCAAAGCAAGCCGCGAAAAAGAATTTCCGATGTTTATGGACCTAGTGCAGTGTCTGTGAGAGTAGCACAAATTTGGTTTAAGCGTTTTCAATCCGGAAATTTTGATGTCAAAGATGCACGTCGCTCTGGTCGCCCTATTACGGATAAAATGGATGCCATTTTTGAAAAAGTGGAGCAAGATAGTGGAGCATATCAGTAGTTACGACGTAGCTAAAGAACTGGGAATTGACCACAAAACAGTTTTGGCTCAGTTGAAATAAACTGGGTACACAAAAAAGCTCGATATTTGGGTACCTCACGAGCTCGCTGAAAGAAACCTAATGAACCGTGTACTCATTTGTGATTCTTTATTACGACGTAATGAAACCAAACCATTTTTGAAGAAGCTGATAACTGGTGATGAAAAGTGGATCACGTACGACAAGAACGTGCGAAAAAGGTCGTGGTCAAAGGCCGGTCAGGCTTCACAGACTGTGGCGAAACCCGGGTTAACTCGCAACAAGGTGATGCTGTGTGTGTGGTGGGATTGGAAGGGCATTATTCATTATAAGCTGTTACCACCAGGCAGCACCATCGATTCTGAACTGTACTGCGAACAACTGATGAGATTAAAGCAAGAAGTTGAGAGAAAGCGGCCGGAATTAATAAACAGAAGGGGTGTGGTTTTTCATCATGATAACGCTAGACCTCACACATCTTTAGCCACTCAGCAAAAATTAAGAGAGTTTGGCTGGGAGGTGTTAATGGATCCACCGTATAGTCCTGACCTTCAGATTTCCACCTGTTTCGGTCTCTTCAGAATTCTTTAGGCAGTGTCAGGTTAACATCACGAGAGGACTGCCAAAACCACTTGTTGCGGTATTTTGATTAGAAGTCCCAAAATTTCTATAGCAATGGGATTATGTCCCTACCTACAAAATGGCAAAAAGTTATCGAACAAAATGGTACCTACATACTTTAGCTAAATGTAAATAAACTTTATTAAAAAATGTTTTGAATTTTCTTAAAAAATGCGAAGAAACTTTTTCCCCAACCTATTATGTGGATAAGGTTGTGAGTAGTGTATTTTTTACCTCTATTATTAAGTTCTAACCTATGTTTACTTATTATTACACTACTGTTTGTTGTCCCTAAATAAATAAATAAATAAGACTAATAAGCAATTTTAATCTAAACTAATTTTTATGTGATAATTAATTTAAAACTTAGAATAGTGTTTATTGCACATTACACAGGTCCGTTCCACTTTCTTAGAGTCTGATATTATAATAAAACACTTTGCTCATGTGGTCGCTGATCTAACTAAGTGACGTAACTGATTCGAAGCATATTTTACAGGGCAAGCCATTTTCAGTTGAGGGTTACCTATGATTGAGGGTAGCTTGCTCTATATAAATTCTAGTGATACAAAATTGAGCACGTGTGTAGTTCTGATTACGATCTTTATATTGGTATTATTACTATTGTTATCGTGTTAATAGTGTTTTAATAATAAATATTTTATACAGATACGACACTTCGTGAGATCTTTGTTTTTATTTTGTTCGGAATACATGATCAGATAGGACGGGATACTTTGTTATGAAATTGAAAAAGAATACTCGGTATTAAAGGACAATCAAGTTTAATCAACACATAAACATCTATCTTGTAATTACTCAACATTGACAATAAAGGAGATGTCCGCTTATTGTATGGGTGCACGGGTGTTGGTTTTTATTCCGAGGAAAATCTAACTAGCGTCAAACTACACCTAAATAAAGGCGACAAAAATATGGAATTTGTAACCACTGAAATAATGATAAATGATAAATGATTTTTATTTCTGTAGTTTGTACAAACAGTTTTACACGTCAGTCATATTTTTAAAACTAGATGAGGTCGGCGTTTCCTATCTGACTACTCTGAGAAGAAAGGCCGAAACAAACTCAGAGGTCACAGTCTCTTTTAAAGTCCAGACATAATCTTGGTCAGATCATGTGAAGGCAATGTAGATTGGTGTCTGAAATGGTCTTTTGAGGAAAGAACCACACAGATTGAGTGGACCTGACCAGTCAGTGCACGCATTTGTCAGTGATCGTGCAGCTCTACTCAGAACTTAAGGAGCTCAACGATGCGACGATCAATACCAAAGAATGGACATTTGGGTAGGCCGCTTAAATGACTCAAACTGCCAGACCATGGTTAACACTAACTGAGAATAAAAGACAAAGTGAAAATAAAAATAAAAGAGCAATAACCCACATAGTCTTCACATTCACAATAATTAAAATAATATAATACTTTACAAGTAAAAAATCATGTCATTACGTATATATTACGTTACGTACATAAAATAATAAAAGTTAGCAAAAAAAAACATCAAACAATAAAAATAAACCACTTCAATAAGTAAAAATTGGACCATCTCAATCCCAAGCCTTTTTGTCCTCAATATAATCTTTAACGGTATAAAAAGCTTTCTGACACAACTTACGTTTAATGAATGATTTGAATTTATTAAGGCTTAGATCTTGAACGTGGCTTGGAAGTTTATTATAAAAGCGTATACATTGACATCGGAACGAGCCACCTATTTTCTTGAGCCTTGTCGTAGGTACAACAAATTTATGTTTGTTTCTAGTATTTATATTATGGATATCTCTGTATTTTTTAAACAATTTTATATTTTTATGGGCATATAAAAGATTTTCAAAAATATACTGAGAAGGTACAGTCATTACATTAATCTCCTTAAATTTCTCTCGGAGAGAGTGTAATATTGTAATATTTTTAGACCCCTCCATTTAAGCGAAAAATTATAAAATATTTAATGTTAGTACATATATTTTATTTGTTGATGGCAACCCAAATAAATCCATTATCTAATCCCTTTCAGTTGTAAAAGGTTAGACTAAACATTTTTGCCTGAAAATATCCCATTTCATCATATTTCTTATTGTTTACATTGTCATATTCATCCACCAAATTTAATATAAAGACAGTAATGACAGTGCTATGTGTCAATTTTGACAAGTTTTCTATTTGTTTAGGGTGTGTTCACTTTAATATACTAGTTAGTTAGAAAGGTTTGTTCGTTTTAGTAGTAAGTTCACACTAAAATAAAAAAACGATTTTTCTCAAAAATGGAGGCATTTAAAAATGTATGTTATAGTTAGAACCACTAGTTTTTGGGTTGTCTATCCAAATATATTTAACTGATCCTGGTTAGAATTATTGAATAATAAAAAACCAGCCAAGTGCGAGTCGGACTCGCGCACGAAGGGTTCCGTACCATTATCTATAAAAACGGCAAAAAAAAATCACGTTGGTGTATTTGAAAAATAAATATTAAATATTTGTTTTATTTTAATTTAACTATTGATTTTTAAAGTGAATATATAACTAAATATTCTGTGAATATTTCAAGTGTCTACCTGTTACCGTTATCAATATCGAGCAAAAACGACCGAAAAAATCACGTTTGTTGTATGGGAGCCCCCTTAAATATTTATGTTATTCTGGTTTTTAGTATTTGTTGCTATAGCGGCAACAGAAATACATCATCTGTGAAAAATTCAACTCTCTAGCTATCACGGATCATGAGATACAGCCTGGTGACAGACAGACAGACGGCGGAGCCTTAGTAATAGGGTTCCCGTTTTACCCTCTGGGTACGGAACCGTAAAAACAATTTTCGGACATGTCCTTTAACTCAAACAATTATACTTTTTATTAAATTAAAACAGTGGCTGGAAGCTTAAATTATGTACTTAGATGTTGCCCTTTGGAGATCGGGACAAAATCAAAATCAATCTTTTTTATTTCACATAAACCTACATGGGCACTTATGAAACGTCAGAAATGAGGTGCACGGTTCCAATTGGTTGTTTCCTATGGAGAAGAGCCAGCAAGAAAGTCCACGGTTACTCTTTAAAAAAAAGTGGGCTTTAACAATGTTTCCAAGTTACAGTCTTAATAGGTATGGGAGGACAGTGTAGGCCCGTCAACAAGTACCAAGTACTTAACAAAATAGAAGATAGTTTACAAAGCTACAGTCTATTAAGCCTACAACGTTCTCACATTCACAAATTAGAAAAGAATCAATATAAAATATTACTAAAATAATAAAAATAAAAACCTACATATTTAAACCAAATAACAACATTGTCATTACAACTGTAACAAAACTGAATTAATATTCTGTCCACAAGTCACTAATAAATATTTTAAATTGAAATTGTAGGTTATGTCAAAGTATGTAAAAAAAAGGAATAAAAATCGTAATTTAGGAGCAGTTAATAGACATTTACATAGTTATGCCGTTTATGAGGTACCAGGGAAACCACATGTGCAGAAGGAATTATTGCCAAACTTCCTTGTCTTCAACGTAGTCCTTAATCTTATAGTATGCTTTTTTGATTAGGACACGTTTGATGTGGGTTTTGAACTTTCCATCGCTAAGTTCTATAACTGACTTTGGCCGCAACTTGTTATAGAAGCGGATACTGTTTATAAGAAATAACTTGCTTGTTTTAGTTAATCTAAATTTGGGTATCACAATTTCATGTTTACTACGTGTATTTATATTATGGAACAAGACACGACAAGAGCAAGTGTTAGAGTTTGAGTCTATGCAAGAGTGCGCTTTAATCTGGAAATGGGATAACAGATCGTGAGCGAGAAAGTAAATATAATACATGGTTTTGTCGACGTTAAGGGTAAGGGCATTATTTTTTAACCAAGCTAGAACAGTGTTAAATCCTTTTTGTGCAGAATCGTAGGCATCAGCCCATGAGTCTGCTGTGAAAAGTAGCGCCGTATCATCGGCAATAGATATAATTTTACCATGGGGTAGCTGTAGGTTACAGAGATCATTAATGTAGGCAAGGAAGACGAGGGCCCCGATGACACTTCCCTGTGGTACACCAAAAGTGACAGAAAGATCATCACTAACATAGTTATTTATTTTAACCCTCTGGAACCGATCAGATAAGTAGTCCCGGAAGAGTTGAAGTGGGAGACCCCTGATTCCCATGTTTTCCAGCTTGCTTATTAGGTTAGGTACAGAGACTGTGTCAAACGCTTTAGCCAGATCAAGGAATATGACAAGTGCCTTATTTTTACCATCAAGACCGTTAACTAGATGGTCTGTCAGCTCATGAACATATATCGGCACAATATTTTCTAGCCCTGAATCCAAATTGACCATGTGATAACAGGTTATTGCTTTCAAGGTATTTGGTAAGTCTGCAGTTCATGAGGCGTTCCAATAATTTGGAAAGAGTAGGTAGAATGGATATCAGCCTATAATTGTTGACACAGCCTCTATCCCCAGCCTTGTGTATATGATGTACAAGCGATTTTTTTAAAGGTAAGGGAAAGGTGCCAGTGTAAAATGCAAGATTAAATAAATGGGTAAGTCCGGGAACCTAGTAGTTCTTGTAATACTTAAGAAACCGAGCAGAAATGGGGTCAACGCTTTCAGAGCAAGTGTTTTTTAGGTTACAAATGAGGGAGTCTACTTCCTTTTCATCAGTGGGAAGAACAGCCATTGAATGTGGAAGAGCGACTGAAACACGTAGGAACGTGATGACTTTATATCTTTTCAGCGAGTGATTTACCAATATTAGAAAAAAAGTAATTTAGCTCATTGACAGACTCTTGAGGATTTTTTAAAACTTTTATGAGTTCCTGGGCGGGCGGTTTAGGTTTGTCTGTGTCAGTAATTTTTCTAATGACCTTCCAAAGCTTTTTGCTATTATGCTTCGCATTACGAATCTCGTCTTTCTCGTAATCTTGTCTGATTTTTTTCAATAGGTCATTACGAAAGTTGCGGTTTCTTTTGTATGTGATTAGCAAAGAGTCATCATTCGGATACTTTTTCACCTTCATATGAAGGTTGTCTGTATTAATTGAGCATCTGAAAAGTCCTGGAGTGATCCAAGGCTTAATGATACAGCGATGGTTACTGACGGGGACAACCCTAGTATGAATAGAAATGACATTAGTTAAGATATCGATAAGATATGACGCTGCTAGGTTGTGTATTGTCTCATGTATTGCTAGTTGTCTATTATCTCCTTTGAGTATGAATTTCCTATATTTTTTTTAATAAACTGTGGTGTGTTATTCCATGCACATTGTTGGATATTATTGCTTAACTTGTTTACTTCAGAATCGAGCTGACTTTTGCTTTTTAATGAAGTTTTTAGGTCAATAATATTTTGCAGGTCTAAGCTAAAACTTTCCCAATCTGTAAACTTGTTAACTAATGTCAAGTGGTTTTCTTTTAGTAATATTTTGTGACTTAATCGTAATAATATAGGAGAGTGATCGGAGTTCATGTGGTACCCCTCTTCCACACTCTGATAATTGGCTGATATATTCTTCACTATGAAAAAGTCGATTAGGTCTGGTAGTTTCTGGTGGTCAGTCGGCCAGTATGTAGGTTTTCCAGTACTTATGACCTCACAGTGCATGTCTTTACTGCACTTAGAAGCTGTCTGTTCACTGCCTAATATAAATCTCTGTCCGAGGAGTCTGAAGAATTGTACATATTGTTCTTTGTTTATAGTGTATCTTGGGGGACAGTACACGGCCGCTATTGTAACATTAAATTTGTTTGTTTTAGCTGATATTGCCACAGCTTGCATGTCTGGTTCCTGGTATGTACACTGTTCGTAATGACAGATATTTTCTTTAATAATAACCGCGCTACCTCATCGGGCCGTGTTCTTAGGATGCAGCGAGTTATAAACCTTATAGCCTTTAAATTTTACAAAAGACTGTTTAGTGAAGTGAGTTTCTGAGATCAAACACACATCAATATTTTCTGTATCTAGGACTACTTGCAACTCACGTTGGTGTTGCAGCAGTCCGTTGGAATTCCACACCATTATTTTAAGTGTGTTATTCATGACTGATTTTCATAGTGCTTGATTCTATTTTCTTTAGTCTCTGGTCAGATGAGGACATGCACTTCAAGATCTGGTTGAGCTTGTCCTCAAGACTTGATGGTTGGTGGCCGCTTGTGCATAAGAAACACTTTTAGATACATGTGCAGTTATTGCGGTTGTCTGTGCAAACTGTGAACTTGGTTTTGATGTCTGTTTATCGATGTTTTTGACAATCTGTTTAACGGCAGGTGGTACTGGATTATTTTTGGTTCTTCTGTTTTTTAACATTTGCATCTCTTTGGCAACTAAAAACCCTCTAAAGTTGGCTGGGTGAGGTAAGCCACAGTGGACACACTTAGGTTTTTCTTGTGCAGGTTTGTTACAGTCAGCCGTGAGGTGTTTACCTGTGCACTTAACACACCTTGGCTCTTTTGAGCAATACTTTTGGGTTTGACCATAAGCCTGGCATTTTTTGCATTGCTGTATTATTTTTGAAGTTTTAAGCGGGTGTATTTCAACTGTACACCCTAGGATATGTTTTATACCGTATATTTTACCGACATCTTCATTATTTTTAGGGTTCCGTACCCAGAGGGTAAAACGGGAATCCTATTACTAAGGCTCCGCCATCTGTTTGTCTGTCTGTCTGTCCGTCTGTCACCAGGCTGTATCTCATGAACCGTGATAGTTAGACAGTTGAAATTTTCACAGATGATGTATTTCTGTTGCCGCTATAACAAAAAATACTAAAAAACAGAATAAAATAAATATTTAAGGGGGCTCCCATACAACAAACGTGTTGTTTTGTTCGTTTTTGCTATATATTGATAACGGCAACAGGTAGACACTTGAAATATTCACAGCATATTTAGTTATATATTCACTTTAAAAATAAATAATTAAATTACAAAAACCGCGATTTTTTTGCCGTTTTTATAGATAATGGTACGGGGAACCCTTCGTGCGCGAATCCGACTCGCACTTGGCCGGTTTTAATGATAGTACAAACATGTTCAGCGGTTCTTTTGTTTTACAGCTTAACTTGTTAATTGCATTTTCTTCGTCTTTGATCCGATCCGGTGTAGGATGAATGCAATTTTGTTGCCACTACTCTTATTGGCCTGGTCTGCTTATCCTCGTATGAATGCCATAAACAGTTATTTTCTGTTAAGCGTTTAGAAATCACTCTGTAGGACTCTTCAGATTTGGCATTTTTATTTTAACACTATTCCCGCTTAACATTTTTGCGATAAATGTTTCTACTGGCTGAGATTCAGTCAAAAAGTCGTAGAATGTTTGATAATTCTTAACACCGTCCACTACGATTGGAGGTGGGGCTAGAATTTTTTTGTGGTTTAATTCTCTTTATTATTGAGTTGCCCTGAGCGCTAGTTCTAGGTTGTTGTGGTGGTGGTGGCGTGAGGGAGGTGTTCAACTTCCTTTTCTACCTGTTTTTCGCCCTAATCCACCCAGTCTCTTTGGCGAGTTCATCCTCATCAGTGCAGTACCCAACGTCACTTTTAATAAGAAAAAAATCATGGCAACAGTATATATAACAAAATTAAAAGGAAAACTATCACAGCTAAGTAGGCTTCACAAGTTAACGAGTAACAGTCGACCAACTTAAATTTGCAGTAGAGAGACAACCGTAACGTATATCGATGTATGGGAGAGCATGTTTTTCAACTACAATTATGTTTTTTTTGGGATAAATACATCCCAATTACGGAACCCTTCATTGTGCGTGGTCTGACACACACTTGGCCGGTTTTAATTTTCTAATTTGTTTACATTATACGTCCGTGTTTGGGTCACAGAAATTTTATATTTGTACCAAATTTTAACTAACTCGGTCCAGTAGATTCGGAGCAAATCGGCTGTGACAGACGGACAGACGGACTCAGGAGTGAACCTTTAAGGGTTCCGTTTTTACAATTTTTACGTTTATTAGCCATAGGATTAACCTATAATTTACTCAAGGTTGATTGCCCTCGCGTATAAAGCTCTCTATTGTTAAACCAATCCATAAGAAAGGTGACACCAATGATATTAACAACTGTCGTCCCATAACGCTCATACCGATAATTTCAATTTTTTGAGAAAATTGTGCATACAAAACTTTACACCTACATATCAAACTATGACAAAAGCGGTGCGTTTAAGAAAATGAAGAACAATTATTTGGCTTCAGAAAAAATAAACCTACCACATTGGCTTGTTTCGCTTTAACTAAAAGCCTTAATGATAAAACACCAATTACCTACCTCTGTTTTCTTAGATATGTCCAAGGCTTTCGATTTCGGTAACCATAAATTGCTTCTACTCAAATTAAATCGATATGGTATTAGAGGAAACGCGTTGAAATGGCTCGAAAGCTACCTCACCCATCGACAACAATGTGTTGCGATCTTGAGACAAAAAGGGCACCAAAAAAAGGTTTGTCTATGGGAACAGAACATACAGTTCCACAATTGAGGTTTATTAGTGCGGACACTTAAATTTAGGTTTATTAGTGCGGACACTTAAATTTAGGTGTATTAGTGCGGACACTTAAATTTAGGTTTATTAGTGCGGACACTTAAATTTTACTAATTGCACATATAAAGTAACTAACTATTATCTTGTCTTATGACTTTGCATACCATGGCTATGTCTCATCAATTTTGCGTTATGACATCATAATATGGGGAATTTCTGTAGAACTTAAAAGTGTTTCGAGCTCAAAAGAAATGCATTCGCTCAATATCTGGAGCGCACCCTCTGGACAGCTGTGTTCCATTATTAAAAAAAAAATCGGTTGTCTGTAAAGTCGGTTTACTGACGATAGTTGAACGTGACAACGTCATAAGCCTTAAATTGAATGCCTCAGAGCGAGGTAACGCCGCATGAGAGGTAACGCCGCATGAGAGGTAACGCCGCATGAGAGGTAACGCCGCATGAGAGGTAACGCCGCATGAGTCATGTTTTTTTGTGCGTGCAGCCGGCTCCATCGAATTATAAGACGTTGTCACGTCAAAAAATATTACCACTCCCAGCATTTTTGAAATTTGTATTTTTGTGTACCAAAACAAGCATGAATTTTATCTGCATAATAAAGTTGTATCCAGACCTAGCCGCAAAGTTCACATGCTTTGTGTACTTATACGAAATAATAAACTGTTTTCTAATAATTCATTTTGTATGGCGACCAAAGTTTATAATAAACTACCAGATTGTTATATAACTCATAACTTTAGAGGGTCTACTCCGAACATAAATCCGAAGTATCGGAAGAACGTTCGGCCGTTTCTTTACTACGGGTAACTTTGGCTGACTACGGCGAAAAAAAAAACCACAGTCGAAGAGATAAGCCAAAGATAAAAATGTGGCTTGAAGTCGGGTAAGGACTCAAAGTCAAGAAACTATGGAAGTTGACTTAGGAAATTAGTTAATGTGTGTGAGACGTACGCGGCTAGTCATGGCCTCAAATATAATGTCACAAACAGTGAACTTATGGTATTTAAAGCAGGTACCAAGTCGCCAGATCAGGTTCCTCCCGTGACTTTGAACGGAACACCCATGAAAGTGGTCACCTGTTTTAAATATCTGGGACACTTAGTCACTGATCTCTTACGCGACGATGAGGGCATGGACAGGGAGCGTAGGGCGCGGTCGATCAGAGCGAACATGATGCCCACAGGTTTAAACTTTGCAATGCTAAAGTTAAGATTACTCTGTTCAGAGCGCATTGTACATCACTATACACGTGCTGCTTGTGGGCTCATTACACGCAAAGATCATTCAGCGCTCTGCGCGTCCAATATAACAACGCGTTCAGGGCGTTGTTGGGGCTGCCGCGCTGGTGCAGTGCGTCGGGCATGGTCGCGGACGCACACGCTGACGGCTTCCACGCCGTGCTCCGCAAGGGATGCGCCGCGGCGCTCGGCAGGCTGCGCGCCAGCACCAACAGCATCCTGGCTGTTATTGCGGACACGCGTCACGTCCAGCACTGGGTTAATACCCACATTAGGTAATAAGTAATTATAATGTACTAACACTAGTTTCATAAGTTGTACTCTACTAACATTCTACGGATTCGGTCTGAATTAAAAAGTTTTTTTTATTTTTATAAAACGGCCGAACATTCGGCCGATAGTTCGGATTATCGCTTCGGAGTAGACCCCTAGGACATTTAAATGTAAATTATTAAATTATCTCCTATGTAAATGCTATTACTCGACTTTTCAGGAATCAAAAGTTGACTTAAATAATATCTCTTTGATTTAATTAACTCTTTTTCACATTTCCATATCTAATATTTGACCAATTTGCAATTTGAATGTTATACTAATTTATTTAATTCATTATGTCTAACGAACTAATTAAAACCCTAAACATGTGTTTGTACGCTGGAAGCGGCAGAATATGATGAACTTTAATAAAACTATTGAACGACTCTGTACTCGTAACAATATTCTGACAAATAAAACTATTGACCGAATCTGTACTCGTAACAATATTCTGACAAATAAAACTATTGAACGACTCTGTACTCGTAACAATATTCTGACAAATAAAACTATTGAACGACTCTGTACTCGTAACAATATTCTGACAAATAAAACTATTGAACGACTCTGTACTCGTAACAATATTCTGACAAATAAAACTATTGAACGACTCTGTACTCGTAACAATATTCTGACAAATAAAACTATTGAACGACTCTGTACTCGTAACAATATTCTGACAAATAAAACTATTGAACGACTCTGTACTCGTAACAATATTCTGACAAATAAAACAATTGAACGACTCTGTACTCGTAACAATATTCTGACAAATAAAACTATTGAACGACTCTGTACTCGTAACAATATTCTGACAAATAAAACTATTGAACGACTCTGTACTCGTAACAATATTCTGACAAATAAAACTATTGAACGACTCTGTACTCGTAACAATATTCTGACAAATAAATGGACTACTAACTATTACTATTACTAGTTTTCTTTTTGAAGTACGAAACCCTAAGAATAAGTTGAAGTCACATTTCCTTCAAAATGTAAAGGTTATCGTTTTGCGATTCGTGACTTTTCTAGTTCTCAACCCCCTGTTGGTTCAGTCATACTCATATCCTTATAAGAAATAGGAACGATTGGCATCGAATAATGTTTTTTGATATAATTGTCAATTATCTTGCTGGCTGTAAAAAAAGCCTCGAAATCTGTGAATGCAGAGATCTTTATCCGAATACTGTAAATTCATAATACAAAACATGATTTTACAATTGAGTCTCACCTTGTTAGACTCTTGGGGTAAGACAAAGAGACAAAATCACACAGAGAATGGGTACGGCTCGGGCTCGGCTAGGATCGGGAGCTCGTACGGATGGTTGCCAACACCGACCCGACCCCCAAACATTCACTGCATCTTATCTCTTCCCTTGGACTTTTGTGTACAATAAATATAATTATATTCTATTCTTATTTTATTATTATAATTATATTCTCTCATTGTGTCTTTGCTGCTAATAGTACGTCTTTTGTTCACTGACCTTTTGCTTCAAAATCCGCGGTGGTTCTCCCAGCACGTGATACACCTGAAACATATTCCTAGGATTATTTAATGGATCAATGATTTTGAACAGTGTGTGGTAAGTGTTCGGAGTGTTGAAGATCTTTTACCATTTTCATTGAAGCCAGTTTATGGTAATGTCTGGGAGACACGTTACTACAAGTTGGTAGGCTATGTGAGGACGTGTTTGTTCGTATTATTTGCTTTCTTGAGAAAGCAAATAATACGAACAACTTCTATAATGAACCGACTCTAACAATGTTGGGACTTGTCTAGCGGATGTCGGTATAGGTAAGTACCTAACAATAGGGATGTTAAGCTGAAACATTTAGATCCGGAGGATGGGAAAGTGAAAAATGGAATTGATAAAAATCGTTGTTGCTAGGTAACATTAAATTAATAGAAAAGCGTTTGGCGAACAAGCGCTAAAAGAACACGCAAGCAGGAGCCGCTCGGAGGGAGACTATCCTCATCAATAACGAAGTTTTCATGAACTTGTACATGTTCAGGGGTTATAGTTTAGGTTCTACAGTAGCTTCAGGGTCCGTCCGACATTACAAAAAATCGCGTGAGGCTATTTGCGAACATAAAGGGACTATAGGATGATATCTATCGCACAGTTAATGGAACCTATGTTGTTCCGCGAGCAACCCCCTCCCTGCAGCTGCACCGCTGCGCCGCGCCCCGCCCCCCGCGCCTCCCGCCCCGCGCCCCCGCCCCCGCCGCCCACGTACTCGGCCTTACACACCAACACACATCACACACTACCTGCCTCTCATTACTTGACATTACATTACATTTAGACTCGCCTTCGAACTTCACACATTTATTATTCTCAAATTGTTGAGGAGTGAAACTACTGAGCTACAGAATCTAACTGAAATACTAATACTCGATGTGCATACAAGCAGTACGTCGTGGGGAGCGGGGGGGAGCGGGGGCTAGGGAGGTGCAGAGGAGGGGGCCCTGTGTCCGGCGCCGGGCGTCGCGCCACAGGTACATGTGGCTCCGGGCCATCGAGCCTTCGAGAGTTCGGGACGCGTATACATGTGCCTACTGTTGCTCTATAATGCTCATCTTTAAGGATCCTTGTGATGAGCATTCGCTGGCAAGATCTGATAAAAATACCTAATTTTGAACTAAATCATACTTAAGATAATTCAAATAGCTGATTAGATTTGAATTTCGGATAATTTTAACTGGTATGTTCTGGCTGATAGAGCAACTGCATGCGTATTTGGATTTATCGACCGCATGTCGTAGTTGTCGATGTTCATGACAGGAGCCGCGGCACGACGCGGCGCGGCGCGTCGGTGCGTGGGGGTATCGATCGCGTGTGGGGGGGCTCACCTGCGGGCTGGCCGGCGGCGGTCGGCGCGGGGGCGACACCTCAGCACGGCGCGGCGCGCCGGCCGCGACTGCCGCCACCCGCCGCCCATCGATCGCCCCCCCCTGCGCCACCCGCGCCCGTCCCCGCCCGCCTCTTCATTCACTGCTGTATTGACCCGGCGCGCGCTGTCTACGCGCCCTCCGTCGATATTGTTCCACTTTGTTTCACTACGCCTACGCCAACGCGCACCGGTTTCTGATCACTACTACAGAACTGCGTGAACCCTAGGCACACGTCACAGTGCACAGTGGTTCAAGTTGCGTATATGTACAGTGCTCCTACAAGATTTACTTCCACACTGTAGCATCAGCAGCACAAGCATGCTAGTTTAATTAGTTTAGGTGTGTCGTGACTTCGTGAGTCGTCTCGTCGCTCGCCTGCGCACTCGCCCGCCACTTGCCACTCGCCCGACGCACACTGATCGATCCTGAGGCGTCCGCGGGCGGCTCGCACTCTATTGTTTCTCGAATTATCAGCACGAACACGTGTCAGCTCGGTTCAAAAGAATTATTGAGAAATTATGAACAGTGACCCATTTATTAGATGACATTGAATAATTTAAAATACATCCTTTGGTATCTGCGATCCTCTGTAGCGATGAGCCTAATCCTAATTGTATTCGATCAAACTCAAGGCTCGTCGCAAGATTTCAGTAAGACTGCAACAGTTGAGGGGTACGCTCGGAATTTTATTTTGAAATTTCTATTCCCAGAAGAATACCTCCGTAGCTGAATAATTGCAATATTTATCATTCTCACGGGTAGTATTTTATCGAAAAAGATTTTACTGAAAATTGTACTTACAATATGGTTTGTGAATGACAACTCCTTTTTAAGTACTTACAATGTACTTGTACCAACTGTTCTGCAACGTAGCGATCACCGATCGAGACTGGACTTGCTCGGACGAGTAAACACACAAGTAAACACGATTATTTTGATCGATATGTTCCGGAAACAAACGGGACTGCATCTGCATTAATCCGAGGAGGCTGCGGGGCGCGCGGCTCGGGTAGGAGGGGGAGGAGTGTATCACCACGGATGTATGCCGTCGTTTTATGAGATTTTGTTATTCAAACTGTTTATTTTATTTTTATTTTATTTAAAAGGAACAACAATCAGCTACAATATAAAATATAGAAACAAGAAATACACAAAATGTATAGACAATATTGCAGCCCACAACGCTGTTCACGGTTTAACTATAGGATAAAATACAGTGGAAAATAATCGCAACAAATAAAAGTTTTTTTTTCTAACTTATTAAATTAGGTTAACTATCGTGTTTAAGATATAGAGGTACCTATATGTATTCAGGGATGTCTCAGTGATCAACAGGTTCAACACCGGCAGTGATCACAGACTTGTCCGAGGCTCTCTGAATATCGACTTCAAGGTCGACCGAATTCGGTTAATGAAGTCTAGGCTCCATCCAATCACGCTGCAAACTATGTTAGGATCTGAAACGTTCTAGTTAGAACTGGAGGACCGATTTGCTGCAGTAGAAACCACAAATAACGTTGACCAGGCACTCGACCAAATGGCGTAAATCCTCAGGGAGGAAGGCACACGATTTTGTAAAATGCGGCGTACGGGCAAGAGGTCCAAACTTTTGGAAGAGACTCTGGAGCTTATGACGGAACGACGTGAAAACCCACCTATCACTTCGTCGGAATAACATGAAAACCCACCTATCACTTCGTCGGAATAACATGAAAACCCACCTATCACTTCGTCGGAATAACATGAAAACCCACCTATCACTTCGTCGGAATAACATGAAAACCCACCTATCACTTCGTCGGAATAACATGAAAACCCACCTATCACTTCGTCGGAATAACATGAAAACCCACCTATCACTTCGTCGGAATAACATGAAAACCCACCTATCACTTCGTCGGAATAACATGAAAACCCACCTATCACTTCGTCGGAATAACATGAAAACCCACCTATCACTTCGTCGGAATAACATGAAAACCCACCTATCACTTCGTCGGAATAACATGAAAACCCACCTATCACTTCGTCGGAATAACATGAAAACCCACCTATCACATCGTCGGAACAACATGAAAACCCACCTATCACTTCGTCGGAATAACATGAAAACCCACCTATCACTTCGTCGGAACAACATGAAAACCCACCTATCACTTCGTCGGAACAACATGAAAACCCACCTATCACTTCGTCGGAACAACATGAAAACCCACCTATCACTTCGTCGGAACAACATGAAAACCCACCTATCACTTCGTCGGAACAACATGAAAACCCACCTATCACTTCGTCGGAATAACATGAAAACCCACCTATCACTTCGTCGGAACAACATGAAAACCCACCTATCACTTCGTCGGAACAACATGAAAACCCACCTATCACTTCGTCGGAACAACATGAAAACCCACCTATCACTTCGTCGGAATAACATGAAAACCCACCTATCACTTCGTCGGAACAACATGAAAACCCACCTATCACTTCGTCGGAATAACATGAAAACCCACCTATCACTTCGTCGGAACAACATGAAAACCCACCTATCACTTCGTCGGAACAACATGAAAACCCACCTATCACTTCGTCGGAACAACATGAAAACCCACCTATCACTTCGTCGGAACAACATGAAAACCCACCTATCACTTCGTCGGAACAACATGAAAACCCACCTATCACTTCGTCGGAACAACATGAAAACCCACCTATCACTTCGTCGGAACAACATGAAAACCCACCTATCACTTCGTCGGAACAACATGAAAACCCACCTATCACTTCGTCGGAACAACATGAAAACCCACCTATCACTTCGTCGGAACAACATGAAAACCCACCTATCACTTCGTCGGAACAACATGAAAACCCACCTATCACTTCGTCGGAACAACATGAAAACCCACCTATCACTTCGTCGGAACAACATGAAAACCCACCTATCACTTCGTCGGAACAACGGGCACTCAACAAAAATATTAGAACCCTGGTACGACGCGACCTCCGACGCTCCAATACGCAACAACGGGGGTCGAAAGTGTTCGTTCAGTCACTCGGGAGGAGCCACCTGACGGAGTTGACCGAATCCAGTGGGGATGTCGTCGTTTCGAAGCCGGAGATCCTTTCGAAAGCAGAAAACTTTTACGGCCAATTATACGCATTGCACGCATCTCGACCTGATCCTGAAAATAAAGATTCCAGAGCCACTTTAACCCATCATTTCACGGAACACCTGCCAAGACGAAATTGAGGTGGCTCTTAAACAGCTTATAATGGAAAAACCCCAGGTGAGGATGGGATCACGACCGAGTTCCTGAAAGCGGGAGGAAGTCTTGTACTGAAAGAGCATCGGAAACTCTTTAGCTCTGTCCTGTTCTCTGGGAGAACTGCTACTGCAGTTCTCCTAGAGAACAACCTAGCCCGAGCCGAGCCGAGCTTCGAAGGAGTGTGGTCATTTTCTTCTTTAAAAAGCGTGATAAACCCCTTTTAAAGAATTACAGACCTATTTTGCTCTTTAGCCACGTAATATAAGTTTTTTCGAGAGTCGTTACAAATGTCTAGCAAGAAGACTCAACACGTTTCCGCCACCGGAGCAGGCCGGGTTTCGAGGAGGATACAGCACCATAGACCACATCCACACAGTGCGACAAATTATACAAAAGTCCGAAGAGTATAATCGGCCCCTATGTCTTGCATTTTGGACTAAGGAAGAAGAAGAGAGAAAAAGGCTTTTAACTCTATTGAAACCTGGTCTGTTTTAGAGTCTCTGCAGCGATGCCAAGTCGACTGGCGATACGTGCAAGTGCTGAGTCTTTATGAGAACGCGACAATGATCGTCCAAACAGGATCGGTGAACTGAGCATAACCCCCTGCGTCGAGAGGTGAGACAAGGGGACGTAATTTCCCCTAAATTGTTCTCTAACGTATAGGAGTATGTGTTTAAGACGCTGAACTGGGATGGACGTGGCATCAATATCAAACATATCACTTTTGAGATTTGTAGATGATATCGTCATACTGGCTGAATCGCTACATAACTTGCAGCAGATGCTGGACGGCCTAGTTGATTCTTCTGTACGTATTAGTCTCCAGGTGAACTTGGATAAAGCCAAGGTTATGTTCAACGAACACGTCACTTCGGGACTGATTGCAGTCAATGGCAGTGCTCTCGAGGTTGTTCGAGAAGACGTTTACCTCGGGCAAACTCTGCAATTTGGAAAAACAACTTTGAGAGCGAGGTTAACAGAAGAATACAGCTGAGCTGGTCAGCATTTTTTTTTTCCTTTATAAAGTAACACAACTGGTGATACTTTATTCACATTACAATCTAGCCTATTAGCTAATAAGTAATTTAAATATAACTTAAACTGCTAAGTTACTATAAAATTAAGAAATCGTCCAATAACGTCTTTCTTATTCACTATAAGTTAAGGGGAAGACACTTGATTCACGTGTTCTTTATAAAAGTCAGCACTTGCACTACAGTTTAAGTTCACTTCCACTGCACTAAACTAAGTCCAAAAAAGGTTTTACCCTATTTAGTCTTCGAACTAAATCAGTGTTGTCTAGGAGTTGGATCGCCTCGACATTCACGTGATGATGAAGTCTCTCTGTGTTCTGTCTCGTCTGTGTTCATAAGCTTCTGCATATTTTTGTGTAACTATGTTTATGACATCCATGTTGAGGTCCCGGTGGAGGTCGCTGTTTCTAATGTACCAGGGCGCGTTGACTATATCCCTTAGTACTTTGTTTTTAAAAAGTTGTAGGATTTGACGATTGCTATGACTGGTGCAGCCCCATAGCTGAATACCGTAGGTCCATACAGGCTTTAAAATTTGCTCTTATAACAACAATTTGTTAGGTATTGACAATGGCGACTGTCTACCAAGTAGCCAATACATTTTTTTGTACCGAATATCTAATTTAGCTCTTTTCTTTTTGACATGCTCTTTCCAGCGCAGTTTTGCATCCAGGGTCATGCCCTGGATGCAAAACCAGATGGTCCAGATCCAGATGGTATTTGATGATTATTGACGAATACCGGGAAGGACTTTGGTTTTTTGTTGGTGAAGTCAATGCGGATAGACTTGCTTTCATTAAGTTTGATACGCCATGTTGTAATCCACTCATAGATACGGTTTATGGACTCTTAAACCTTTTCTACTGCTTCCTCGTAGCTATTTCCAACAGCCATGATAGCTGTGTCGTCAGAAAACGTTGCAATTAAATTATTTTCTAGCTCAAGAATATCACAGGTGTATAGTAGATACAAGACCGGACTAAGTACACTCCGTTGTGGTACTCCAGCTTTTATTTGCCTAAGATCTGAATAGGCGCTTCTTTGTCTTATCCTAAACAATCTGTCCGATAAATACGACTGTAGAATGTCTGAAAATTGTTGAGGCAGCATCGTTCTTAGTTTATACCTTCATGCCATACTTTATCAAAAGCTTGGGCTACATCAAGGAAAACCGTGGAGCACACCACTTTTCCTCTAGTGTTCTTTCAATAATATTGGTAATTCTGTGGACTTAGTCGAGCGTGGAATGTTGTTCTATAAATCTGAATCCGGGCAGCATTTTGACGTTCAAAATTGCCTCTAAATAATTAATTTGTCGTTGACTTTGGGAAGCTTCATTAAGTCTTCTCGTCACGTATTCCACAGAGCCTAAAGACGAAGATCTTCAATCAGTGCGTCCTGCCTGTTATGATTTACGGAGCAGAAACGTGGACAATTACGGTACGGCTGGTCCATAAATTCAAGGTCGCTCAGCGAGCTATGAAACAGGCTATGCTTGGAGTCTCTTTGAGGGATTGAATCCGGAACGAGGTGATTCGGCACAGAACCAAAATTGTCGACATAGCTCACAGAATAAGCAAGCGGGAGTGGCAATGGGCTAGCCATATTAGCCGTAGAACCGTATGACCGTTGCGGTAGACGTGTTCTTGAGTGGAACCGCGAATCGGCAAACGTAAGGTAGGACGCCCTCAGGCTAGGTGGAGCGGTGATGGCAGCTGAATGAGAGTTGCCGAGAATTGAGCTGAATGGCGTGCAAGTGAGAGGCCTATGTCCAGCGGTGGACTGCTATGGGCTGATGATCAAGTAGCTTTGGTGGCCATCTGTGGTATTCATCATCAGTTCCACTTCACCAAATGGTGCTTTCCAAAAGCAAATGCACGAGTTACTATAAAAAAAGACCCAAATCGTTATAGGTGTGCCTATAAAGTTTAAGGATTTCCCTCAATATCCATGGGATCCTCTCATCTGGAATTAATTAGATTTTCTGGGATTCTGTCTTGGTGACAATGGGACCGCCTCTAGAGCATACCCTTTAAAAAAATAAAAGATTTTTCAAAATCGGTTCACAACTGCCAGAGAAATCGGTGAAAATACATTTTTAAAAAACGTACAGACGAACATACGACCTCCTCCTTTTTGGAAGTCGTTACTAACCAGCAACCCGCTCTTGTTTCGTTACAAACCAGCAACCCGCCCCTGTTCCGTTACAAACCAGCAACCCGCCCCTGTTCCGTTACAAACCAGCAACCCGCCCCTGTTCCGTTACAAACCAGCAAAATAAATTCGCTAAATAATGGTGAAAACCACAACAAAATCCGTTGGGTAGTTTAGATGAACAACGCGGTCACACAGCAGACACGATAAGTGACTGTGATCTAATGGATGGTGGTGGCTTATTAGTTTAGATGAACAATGCGGTCACACAGCAGACACGACAAGTGACTGTATGATCTAATGGATGGTGGTGGCTTATTAGTTTAGATGAACAATGCGGTCACACAGCAGACACGACAAGTGACTGTATGATCTAATGGATGGTGGTGGCTTATTAGTTTAGATGAACAATGCGGTCACACAGCAGACACGACAAGTGACTGTATGATCTAATGGATGGTGGTGGCTTATTAGTTTAGATGAACAATGCGGTCACACAGCAGACACGACAAGTGACTGTATGATCTAATGGATGGTGGTGGCTTATTAGTTTAGATGAACAACGCGGTCACACAGCATACGCGACAAGTGAATCTATGATCTAATGGATGGTGGTGGCTTATTAGTTTAGATGAACAACGCGGTCACACAGCAGACACGACAAGTGACTGTGATCTAATGGATGGTGGTGGCTTATTAGTTTAGATGAACAACACAGTCACACAGCAGACACGACAAGTGACTGTGATCGAATGGATGGTGGTGGCTTATTAGTTTAGATGAACAACGCGGTCACACAGCATACGCGACAAGTGAATCTATGATCTAATGGATGGTGGTGGCTTATTAGTTTAGATGAACAACGCGGTCACACAGCGGACACGACAAGTGACTGTGATCTAATGGATGGTGGTGGCTTATTAGTTTAGATGAACAACGCGGTCACACAGCATACGCGACAAGTGAATCTATGATCTAATGGATGGTGGTGGCTTATTAGTTTAGATGAACAACGCGGTCACACAGCAGACACGACAAGTGACTGTGATCTAATGGATGGTGGTGGCTTATTAGTTTAGATGAACAACGCGGTCACACAGCAGACACGACAAGTGACTGTGATCTAATGGATGGTGGTGGCTTATTAGTTTAGATGAACAATGCGGTCACACAGCAGACACGACAAGTGACTGTATGATCTAATGGATGGTGGTGGCTTATTAGTTTAGATGAACAACGCGGTCACACAGCATACGCGACAAGTGAATCTATGATCTAATGGATGGTGGTGGCTTATTAGTTTAGATGAACAACGCGGTCACACAGCAGACACGACAAGTGACTGTGATCTAATGGATGGTGGTGGCTTATTAGTTTAGATGAACAACGCGGTCACACAGCAGACACGACAAGTGACTGTGATCTAATGGATGGTGGTGGCTTATTAGTTTAGATGAACAATGCGGTCACACAGCAGACACGACAAGTGACTGTATGATCTAATGGATGGTGGTGGCTTATTAGTTTAGATGAACAACGCGGTCACACAGCATACGCGACAAGTGAATCTATGATCTAATGGATGGTGGTGGCTTATTAGTTTAGATGAACAACGCGGTCACACAGCAGACACGACAAGTGACTGTGATCTAATGGATGGTGGTGGCTTATTAGTTTAGATGAACAACACAGTCACACAGCAGACACGACAAGTGACTGTGATCGAATGGATGGTGGTGGCTTATTAGTTTAGATGAACAACGCGGTCACACAGCATACGCGACAAGTGAATCTATGATCTAATGGATGGTGGTGGCTTATTAGTTTAGATGAACAACGCGGTCACACAGCGGACACGACAAGTGACTGTGATCTAATGGATGGTGGTGGCTTATTAGTTTAGATGAACAACGCGGTCACACAGCAGACACGACAAGTGACTGTGATCGAATGGATGGTGGTGGCTTATTAGTTTAGATGAACAACGCGGTCACACAGCATACGCGACAAGTGAATCTATGATCTAATGGATGGTGGTGGCTTATTAGTTTAGATGAATAACGCGGTCACACAGCAGACACGACAAGAGACTGTGATCTAATGGATGGTGGTGGCTTATTAGTTTAGATGAACAACGCAGTCACACAGCAGACACGACAAGTGACTGTGATCGAATGGATGGTGGTGGCTTATTAGTTTAGATGAACAACGCGGTCACACAGCATACGTGACAAGTGAATCTATGATCTAATGGATGGTGGTGGCTTATTAGTTTAGATGAACAACGCGGTCACACAGCAGACACGACAAGTGACTGTGATCTAATGGATGGTGGTGGCTTATTAGTTTAGATGAACAACGCGGTCACACAGCATACGTGACAAGTGAATCTATGATCTAATGGATGGTGGTGGCTTATTAGTTTAGATGAACAACGCGGTCACACAGCAGACACGACAAGTGACTGTGATCTAATGGATGGTGGTGGCTTATTAGTTTAGATGAACAACGCAGTCACACAGCAGACACGACAAGTGACTGTGATCGAATGGATGGTGGTGGCTTATTAGTTTAGATGAACAACGCGGTCACACAGCATACGCGACAAGTGAATCTATGATCTAATGGATGGTGGTGGCTTATTAGTTTAGATGAACAACGCGGTCACACAGCAGACACGACAAGTGACTGTGATCTAATGGATGGTGGTGGCTTATTAGTTTAGATGAACAACACAGTCACACAGCATACGCGACAAGTGAATCTATGATCTAATGGATGGTGGTGGCTTATTAGTTTAGATGAACAACGCGGTCACACAGCATACGCGACAAGTGAATCTATGATCTAATGGATGGTGGTGGCTTATTAGTTTAGATGAACAACGCGGTCACACAGCAGACACGACAAATGACTGTGATCTAATGGATGGTAGTGGCTTATTAGTTCGTGGTGTATTTAGTTTGTTAGGTTTCCGTAGTCAACAAGGTACCCTTATTGTTTCGCCACGTCCTTCAGTCTGTCTGTCTCTCCCCAGTTTAACTCAGAGAGTCTTAATTAGTACTAGACTTTGACATTGATATAAACAATACAATTGATTTAGTTATAGAGTGGTTAGTAAGGAACAATTTACAAGTAAATATCAATAAGACGACTTTTGTACAATTCCAAACCCGTGGATCAAAAATTGTTCCAAGGCATATTTCATATGACGGTATAAAAATAAATGAATCTACCAGTGTAAGATTTCTAGGGTTCACCATGGACAAATACCTAGACTGGAAAGGACACGTTGACGGAGTCTGCAAGAGAGTTAACACTTTCGTATATGTCCTAAACAGACTAAGAACTACGTCTAACCAAAGTACGGTATTGTTGGCATACCATGGCCATGTAGCTTCCGTGCTACGATACGGGTTAATACTATGGGGAAACTCAACAGACTCCCAGCGGGCGTTTCTCTCCCAAAAACGATGCATAAGAGCAATTGTTGGTACTCCTCCTTATGAGTCATGTAAACCTCACTTTAATAAACTCAAGATATTACCCCTGCCGAGTATGTACATTTTTGAAGTTTGTGTGTTCGTAAAGTCCAATCCTAATCTATTTGTAAGAGCTCGTGATATTTATACACGGGATAATGTCTACCCTCGTAACTCCAGACATGGTCAGCGACTAGTGTTAGATTTTGCACCAAAGACTGCGGTGTTCAAAAAAAATTGCTCAGCTATGTGCGTTAAAATTTATAATAGGTTACAAACAGACATTCAAAATCTCCCCCTACCAAAATTTAAGAAAAAGCTTAAAGAGCTACTGCTTAAAAAAATGATTTACTCGGTAAATGAATGGCTACAGGAATAAGGAAAATATTCTATATATAAATATTTTAAATAATGTGTGTTGTATATTGTTAATTCACCGTAGAAATGACTGAGTTTTATTGGCATTTGACAATGTATTTTACCAGGCACATAATTGTTTTATTGACATTATATAAGACTATGAATTTCGGAGACACGTATTGGCTAAGACCACGGGCTAAGACTAACCACTATTTATATTTCTTTATATTTCTTTATTCCTTTTTACTTTTAAGAAAACGATTCACATGCCATACCACAGGCTAAATAGAATTATAAGACCAAATAATGTAACATGGAAACCACCGATTGTATTTACTCTATTTATACGTGAATAAATGAATTTGAATTTGAATTTGAATTTAGAAATTTGTAATTTGACATGGGTATACATATTAATCAAGCCGGCAAATTGTTACAATTAAATCCTAACAAAAAATTTGGTTACCTCCCTTACACGTAAATTGGTGAAGATATTTTTCTCGTCTATCCTATGGTGTGGGATATCGTTAGATAGGCCGTTCAAAATTTATTGAGGGTCCAGGGTCCCAGGGAGGTGAAGACCATTTTTCGCTTCAGGCATCCGTTTGCATAATATTAAGTGCATTTGTTTGTTAGAGTCAAGGCTATAACAACCATTTACCTATAGCATGGGGGGGACCCCCCATGCTATAGGTAAATGGTTGTTATAGCCTACGTGGAAAAATTCATGGCAGTAGTACATATAATATAATGAACTCAATTCAACTACAATGTTGTTTGTTTTTGGGATGAATTTTCATCCCAACTACGGAACCCTTGCGCGTGGTCCGACGCGAAATTGGCCGGTTTTTATAAAACCGATATATATACCACTCACTCATGAATTATTAAACATAAAAAAAAAATGGTAAGTATGTTCTTTGTACGATGTAGGTAAGTGCTCGATAAGAAAAGATTTTGGGAAATTCCAGCCCTGAGTAGGAGATGAAAGTATGCAATGTGGGAGTGTGTTTGTAAACAATGAGGACTTCTATACTCTATCGCTGAAGTTCTTCATCAGATCTACTAAATTATTATAAGACCGACCGCACTGAAAGTTTTCTCTTTTTAACCGACTTCCAAAAAGAAGGAGGTTCTATGTTCGTCTGTAGACAATTAAAAAAAAAAACTATCTGGTTAAATTTGCATGATGCTTGAACATTCATTCATAGAGGAATACAAACATAATGCAATATTGCTCATCCTCCACAGCAAATAGCGTGATAATAAATAGCCTACCAATTTATATGGAATATGTATGCAAAATTTGAACAGAATCTATCCAGTAGAATTTGCGTGATGCTGGAACATATACATTCAGACAAACAACAAATTATAGACCTACTAGCTGCGCCCCGCCGTCTCAAACGCGCAAGTCTCGATCCCGTGGGAATATCGGGATAAAAAGTAGCCTATGTCTTATTCCAGGGTGTCAGCTACATCCATACAAAATTTTATCAAAATAGGTCCAGCCGTTTGAGCGTGAAGAAGTAACAAACATACACACACACACACACACATACACACACTCACAAACTTTCGCCTTTATAATATTAGTGTGATTTCAGAATTACCTACCTTTAGTAAAATTTGTGAGAAATTAATTTTAGACCAATTGCAAAGATTTTTTAATAAACATAAATTACTACATAGCAAACAGTTCGGTTTTACAAGGGGTCGTTCGACTACTTAAATATGTCCTAACAGTTCAACGAACTGTTAGGACATATTTATAATGCATGGGAAATGTAATGCGTGAATTGAAATGCGTTTTTCATGAAACGTTAATCAGGAAACTCCGCCACTACGGGATCCGGAACACCGTTCTGGATCTTCTTACTTCATACTTGAGTAATAGGATTCAGAGCGTAGACATCAATGGAAAAAGATCTCCCGGATCTATAGTAACAATGGGAGTCCCACAGGGCTCAATTCTTGGTCCTTTCTTGTTTCTTATTTATATTAATGATTTGCCTTACCTCATAAAGGATAATCATGATATAGTGTTGTATGCAGATGACACTTCACTTTTGTTTAAACTTAAACGTCAGCAGCTGGTTACTGACGATGTAAATAGCGCGATCTCAAAAGTAGTTCACTTTTATAATATAATAATAAACTTCTAAATAAAAAAAAAAACCAAATGCATTAAGTTTACGCTACCTCACGTTAGGCAGGTGAAAACTGATGTGTTGATAAAGGGCGAAGAATTGAATCCTGAAGATATCACAGTATTCTTGGGCTTAACTTTGGATGCTAAGCTTCAGTGGGGCCCACATATAGATAAACTGTCAAAAAAACTAAGCTCCGCAGCATATGCTGTTAGAAAAAATCGTAATTTAACTGACATAGAGACAGCCCGTTTAGTGTACTTTGCCTATTTTCATAGTGTAATGTCGTACGGTATTCTGTTGTGGGGAAATGCCGCCGACATTCAGACTATCTTTGTTTTGCAGAAAAGAGCTGTACGATCAGTTTATAAATTAAGTCCAAGGCACTCTCTCAGAGAGAAATTTAAGGAGATTAATGCAATGACTGTGCCTTCTCAGTATATTTTTGAAAATCTTTTATATGCCCATAAAAAAATAAAATTGTTTAAAAAATACAGTGATATCAAAATCAAAATCATTTTTTTTTATTTCACATAAACCTACATGGGCACTTATGAAACGTCAGAAGCTAGGTGCACGGTTCCAATTGGTCGTTTCCTACGGAGAAGAGCCGGCAAGAAACTCCACGGTTATTCTTTTTAAAAAAAGTGGGCTTTAACAATGTTTCCAAGTTACAGTGTTAAAAGGTATGGGAGGACAGTGTAGGCCCGTCAACAAGTACCAAGTACTTAACAAAATAAAAGATAGTTTACAAAGCTACAGTCTATCAAGCCTACAACGTTCTCACAATCACAAATTAAAAAAGAATCTATATAAAATATTACTAAAACAATAAAAATAAAAACCTACATATTTAAACCAAATGACAACATTGTCATTACCTACAACTGTAAAAAAAAACTGAATAAATATTCTGTCCACAAGTCACTAATAAATATTTTAAATTAAAATTGTAGGTTATGTCAAAGTATGTAAAAAAAAAAAACGTAATTTAGGAGCAGTTAATAGACGTTTACATAGTTATGCCATTAATGAGGTACCAGGGTAGCCACTTGTGCAGAAGGAATTACTGCCAAACGTCCTTGTCTTCAACGTAGTCCTTAATCTTATAGTATGCTTTTTTGATTAGGACACGTTTGATGTGGGTTGTTGGACTTTCCATCGCTAAGTTCTATAACCGACTTTATCAACTTGTTATATAATATCCATAATACATAATTATAAATACTAGAGATGATGTATTTCTGTTGCCGCTATAACAACAAATACAAAAAAATAGAATAAAATAAATATTTAAGGGGGCTCCCATATAATACAAACATGATTTTTTTTGCTCGTTTTTGCTCGATATTGATAACGGTAACAGGTAGACGCTTGAAATATTCACAGAATATTTAGTTATTATATTCACTTTAAAAATAAATAATTAAATTAATACAACAAACGTGATTTTTTTGCCGTTCGGAACCCTTTGTGCGCGAGTCCGACTCGCACTTGGCCGGTTTTTAATAATGTTTGTTTCGACCCAGGGTTTGATAAATAATAATCTGACTCCAACTTTAAATGCGTTTATTACTTCCTTTTACAAGGGATGGTTCACGAGATAATGCCACGTTAGCTGAGGTTGAGCGAGCGAATGAATGTATGAAAGATCGTATGTACGAATGAACTGTCGCGGCGCAGGTACGCATTCGTGTGTGTGTTGATGTGTAAGACATCTCACATCAGTGCGGTGCACGAACATCCTCCGGGGCCTTGGAAGCTCCTCAATCAATCAATCAATCAATCAATCAATATCTTTATTGTGGATCATAGGTAGGTACATAATACAGGTCTTAAAAAATAAATAAATTGTGATCAGCTATGTCCCGCCCTTAGGGCATACAATAGTTACACACAAATTAAAATTTACATTATTATTACAAATTATTAAGATTTACATATTATGACACATAAAATAAAAATATTAAAAAAAGATAATTATAAAAACTCCTGGCTCCAATGAAGAATCCTCTGTAGCATCCAGAAGGGGACATAGGTACTTCACACCTCTTCGGTAAGTGCCGGAAGTGGTCTTGCCTTCGGCGACTCGTGCCACTCCGTCCTTTCCCGGGAATAGAGACTGAATACGACCTAGTTTCCAAGACATGGGTGGAGCATTTCCTTCCTTCAGCAATACCAAATCGCCAGCTTGTAGCGGTCGAGTGGGAAGTCTCCACTTCTGCCTCTGTTGCAGCTCAGCTAAATACTCTAGCTGCCAGCGTCTCCAAAAACCTTGGCGCAGTTGTTCCAGTCGCTGAAAACGGTCTAGCCTGTTGAAATTTAAGTTTTCCAGATTAAGAGACGGCATCGAAGTTAGCGGTCGTCCGATCAGGAAGTGACCCGGAGCTAAGGACAGAGGGACATCAGGACAGGAGGATAAAGGATATAAAGGGCGGCTATTAAGGATAGCTTCGATTTGACTGAACAAAGTGGCTAACTCTTCAAATGTCAAATGTGCATTACCTAAAACTCTTTTCAAGTGAAACTTGGCAGATTTCACGCCAGCCTCCCATAAGCCTCCGAAATGGGGCGCATACGCTGGTTGAAATTTAAACTTGATACCCTCACCCGAAGCAAAGCCTACAATATCATCAGCATGCCTTGAGATCAAGTTCTGAATTTCCTTGTCCGCAGCAACAAAATTGTCGCAGAATATTTCTGCAGGTTTTCCTCTGCGAGAGATAAAACGTCGCAAAGTAAGTACAAAAGCATCTTTCGAAAGCTCACTCACAGCTTCGAGATGTAAACATTTAAATCGTAGACAGATAAAAATGCAAAGGTAACATTTTGTAATTTTGCATCCTCTCCCCTTCCTATCTGTTATCAAAAATGGTCCAGCGAAGTCGACACCAGCACTAGCAAATGGGAAGTCGGGATTAACACGCTGTTCAGGTAAGGAACCCATCATGGGAGTTAACGTTTTCCCGCTAGCCTTCCTACAAACGATGCACTGCCTCGCAGTGGTTCGCACGACCAGCAATGGGCCAGACGAATTCTCGAATGGATGCAAGAAGTAGCTGTGGACCAGCATGGAGAAGACGTAAATGCTCATGCTGAAACAATAATTTCACAAGTCTATGCTTAGCGTGCAACAACATTGGATGACGCTTCTCAAATGAGTAAGAAGAATATTTTAGACGTCCTCCAACTCTCATAATATTTTTACTATCTAAAAAGGGACTTAAAGCTAACAATGGATTTTTAGGACTTAGTGACCTTTGAGAAAAAAGCATTTTCAATTCTGAACTAAAAAGTTCCTCTTGAGCAAGACGCACTAGCCCTTCTAACGAAGCTTTAAGTTCATCAGGCTGTAAAACACCCGTAATTATATTATTTGAATTTTTGCAATTATGTATAACGAAGTACATAAGCAACAGAACGTTGTAACCTAGATAACTTGGAATATCTATCGAAATTTATTCATTTATTTGCATCGTCATCATTATTTGTACCTACATTTGATTTTATTTCAGGTAAGTCACTAATATTGTTTACATAATCTGCCTATAATGTTCCCACTGCTGGGACACAGGCCTCCTCTTTCTGTGAGAGGGAGTGGGCCGTAATCCACCACGCGGGCCCAGTGCGGGTTGGTGGATGTCACATGTCTTCGAATTTTTTAGTTCTAGGACATGCCGGTTTCCTAAAATGTTTACTAATATTGTATATCATTTTATTATTTGCAGGCCAAACCGTATCTGACATAAGTAAATATGAAGGACCGTTCCACCATAAGCCTAAGTTATTAGTTTTAATTTCATCTACTCCTCTTGATCCCAAGTCTGCAGGGTTGAGTGTGGTAGGCACATGACGCCATTCCGAGCCTTCAGTAAGCTCTAAGATACTGCACACTCTGTTAGCAACAAAGGTTTTTAATTTATCGTATCTGGCCCCTAACCATGCTAGCGCGATGGACGAGTCAGACCAAAATATCTTTCGAGTGATAACACATCGCAGTGCGCGACATGCGGCCGCAGCCAGCTGAGCTCCTAGCAAGCACGCACACAACTCAAGCCTGGGCACCGTAGTCGGCATCACCGACGCAACACGAGCCTTAGCACACAGCAATCGCACTGTGACGTCACCTTGACTATTTGCTGATCTCAAGTAAACACATGCGGCATAGGCGGTCATAGACGCATCACAAAAACAATGCAATTCTAATCTAATTCTAAACCGGATTGTTACATAACACATGACGGGGAATGAATAGATTGCGAATATTAGACATACATATTATTTATGAAAGATTGCCACGATTTAAGTATATCGTTGGGCACTGGATCATCCCAATCTATCTTTTGTTACATAACACATGACGGGGAATGAATAGATTGCGAATATTAGACATATTATTTATGAAAGATTGCCACGATGTAAGTATATCGTTGGGCACTGGATCATCCCAATCTATCTTTTGTTACATAACACATGACGGGGAATGAATAGATTGCGAATATTAGACATATTATTTATGAAAGATTGCCACGATGTAAGTATATCGTTGGGCACTGGATCATCCCAATCTATCTTTTGCACCCATAACTGTTGATTTAATATTTTAGGTTTAATGGTAAACAAACTTAACAGACCAAGAGGATCGAAAACTTTACATGAATCAGATAATATGGATCTTTTAGTAGGGTTGTCACTTCTATTTTCATAATTTGTAGGAAAATGAATGTAATCCTCATTAGGATTCCACCCCACTCCTAGTGTGTGTGATGATGAGCTGATCATCAGATTGCGTTGTACATTTTGGGATTCGGAAATAAAGGAGTGTGAATTCGACCTACATTTGCGCAATGGAAAACAACCAGCTGACAAAGCATTTTCCATCGCGTCCCTAATTTTAATCAATTCAGCTTCACTATCGCAACCTGTCAACAAATCATCTACAAGAAAATCATTTTGTATTATGGCTCTTATTTTAGGGTCACTACATTCCTCGCCTAATTGCCATAAACAACGAGTACTTAAACAACTTGAACTAGTGTACCCATACGTAACCGTGCTCAATCTGAGTGATTGTAATGGCTCAGTATCACAATTACGCCATAAAATTAATTGCAAATTACGATGATCTTCGTGAATTAGTACCTGCCTGTACATTTTTTCTATATCGCCTGATAAAACGTAGGCATATTGGCGAAATCTAATCAAAATATTTAACAATGAATCTTGTATATTTGGACCGGTTAACTGCAGATCATTAATGGAATATCCTGACGTTGTAGGTGCACTACCATTGAATACCACACGTAATTTTGTCGACTCGCTAGTCGGTCTTAACACTGCATGATGCGGAATAAAGTAAGACTGTTGGGGAATTAAAACACTAGATTCCGATAAATGCCCTAGGTCAGAGTACTCCTGTATAAATTTTGAATACATGTCTTCAGTTCCGGACTTTTAATAAAACGTTTTTCTAACGCGATAAATTGCCTTTTAGCCATTATGAATGAATCGCCTAGACAGTCGGGTTCCTTAAGAAGGGGCAACTTAACCATAAACCTGCCTTCATTATTTCGGGTGGTATTGGTAACAAAATGATTCTCACATGCAATCTCCTCGTCAGTCTCATAATTTTAATTGAGGAATTTGTTCCAACTCCCAGAACTTGGCTAACCTTTTGTCTAATAATTCATTTGATACACAACTATCTGTACAATCGATAGCAACATGATTACAATTTATAGATTTGTTTCGCGACTTACAAATATCTCGAACATACAGTGGGCCTGCCAAAATCCAACCTAACTTTGACATGCATGATAGGTTGGTTGGGACCAAGAGATATTTGTTCACCCTCTATAACCGACCAAAACAAATCGACACCTATCAACATATCAATCTTAGCACATTGGTTGAATGTGGGATCGGCTAATTTAAGGTTAGGAGGTAAGTTGACTTGCGAAATATCAAATGTTTTCTTAGGTAAATTACCTGTTAACTGAGGCAATACCAAACATGACACATTTGCTTTAAAAACATTGTGTTTTGAAATAATTTGCACTACACATGTCTGTAGTGCTTGAGAAGTAGATACGTTTCCTATACCTACAATATCGACCTGGGTTGGCTGAGGAGTCAACTGAAGTTTATTTCTCAAACTATCAGTGATTAATGAAGACTGACTCCCGCTGTCTAGCAGCGCTCGAATTGTTGTGTATTGATTCTTTACTGGATTAAAAACATCAACCAGAGCTGTTGAAAGTAACACACTATGGTTGGCTTTCACTGACATGCTAACTACGTTATCAGTAGCAACACTTGAAACTTGCTCGACTGCACTTTCAGTCGAGGACGCCGTGTGAACATCTGATGTGTTCACAGACTGAGACGGTTCCCTATGCAACAAATTGTTGTGTCGTCTTTTGCAAGTAGAACATGGACCTAACCTGCATTGGCGTGATGAGTGTCCCTTACGCAAGCAATTCAGGCACAGCTTCAATCTCATCACCTCCGAGGCCCGATCTGCTGGTGACTTGGCCAAGAAAGACGCACAATCGTACAAACGATGACTACCCTTGCACAGGATGCACGCGTCAGAGGAAACAACAGCATCAGCTGAAATTGCAAAAGACTTAGTGGGAGACTTTATGAGAAGAAGAAGAATTTGTTTCACCTTTCGAATTAGACTTATTACTTTGAACAGAACAGCCTCTAAAATATTAGCTCGATTCTTGAGAAATTGAAAGAATTCCTGTAACGTAGGAGAATTTTCTATTGTGTTTGTATATTCCTCCCATTTGAACTTTGTACTGCTATCGAGCTTGGCCGAGGCCAAATGGACAACTAGCCCGCCCCACCACTCTGTAGGCTCACCCAGAGTCTTCAAGGCACGTAAGCCTTTAGAGACATGGTCTATCAAAAATCGTAGAGACTTCGAGAGGTAGATGGAAAATTACAGAATGAATTAAAATGATTCCTTTTCAACTGTGTAACATTGTTGTACCTCTCACAGAGGAGATTCCAGGCATCTACATAATTTGCAGAACAAACAGACAAGTTGCTGATGACATTGGAAGCCTCTCCCTCAAGGTAAGAGTTCAAGTAATGAAACTTGTGTATAGGTTAAATTATGTCGTTGCTGTGAATTAAAGAAGTAAATGTATCTCGGAATTCCATCCATTTTAAGAAACTACCATCAAACTTTTCTATTTTAATCAAAGGCAATTTAAAACCCATAGGTTTATTATTACTACAGCATTTAGAAGAATCGCGTGAAGAATGAGGAAAATTAGGACTATTACTTGGTTTCGGAAGATTAGCATCTATGAATAATTTAGCCTTTGCAATCAGCGAACTAAAATCACCTCCCAGGACATCTCTAATGTCTAGTTCACTTTCTAACTCAGAGGAGTTCAATAATTCTATATCTGATTGCAGATCTTCAAAATAATTAAACAATTCACGAAACCTTTCGTACCTATTTACTAAAGTTTGCACTTCAGCATCGGTAGGGTTTTCTAATAAAGTTAATTCGTTCAAAAACTTATGGAACTTAGTTACGCGACCTTTGACTGACCTACGTTTTATAATCAAATCTTTTAAATCATTTTTTGACTGACTAGCTGTAGGAACTTGAAGTTTAACACTTTCAATAGGTGATTTAGAACGCATATCACTTGTACTTGTAAGTGACATGGTACCTAGTTACAATTCAGCAATAGACAATTAAACACACAAAGATAATGAAGTAATAAAAAATACTTAATCGCAGTCCAGCGTATGCGTCGATGATTCAATGTCACAATCACAGGTAACAGGACAAATCAGCTGATGGATCAGCTGGCGATAGATAACGCGCCGAATGAAACAATAGGCATCGGGCGTCAGCTGGTCCGTTTCTCAAGGACGCACTTCACTCACACACAAAATGTACTGGAATGCGTATTCAAATAAACATTAATGACCTACCTACTCGTATAAGAACAGTACTGGTATGAAATGATTAGCGATTAGATCTTTAGAAATAATTATGTGCGATTAAGCTTAGACTGGCAATTTGCGCATGCGCACGTGGCTGTGAATATCAATGCGTTGCACGGCTTGCGACTTATTAATGTTTATTGGGTATATTTTAACGATGAATAGCTAGCTGAACTGAGTTTTTAGCTTGTGTAAAATACTTGTCATTCGCATAAAATTTAACTAAAATGAAGAAAATTAGCACAATCCTCAGGCAAATAGAGGACAGGAAATATGGGGAAATAATAGAGGAAATAAAGGATGGATCACTTCCCTGGCTGGCTTCTGTGGCTGCGGCGCTCTTAGTTTGCAATATAGCTGACCGGCTGGGCTACAAGCTGTCTCTGGGATGATCTCCTGGCAATGAGTTTTGACTCCAATCGTATTTCCTTGGCACTATTAGGTTGACTGTCCACAATATCGAGATTTTCTGGCGGTTTCTCCTCAGGTTAAAGAAACCAATCTCTTTTCTTGCAGGAACTATCTTGAAAATTGGCGGTTGAATGGCTTGATCACGTCGTGGTCAACATGTTTCGACCCAGGGTTTGATAAATAATAAAAATAAATGATATACTGATACTCATATAGTATATAGAATAGAATAGAATACTCTTTATTATGTACACCATTAAAGTTACAGATATAAATGTTGAAACATTACAACATTACATACATACATTTTACATTACATAGGGTGACACAATGGGCGGTCTTATCGCTAAAAGCGATCTTTTACAGACAACCTTTGGATGGATTAAAAAGAGAAGGAGAGACAGTACTGCGGTGCTGTGTAGTGCTGCTGTGTGCATATATGACACGGCGAGGAACCCAGTGCCGTCTCTGACCAGTCTCTGGTGTACTTAATGCTTCACTGATGGTAGATAGGTAGTTTGTTTTCAATCACACAAAACACTTAACTCAAACTCAAAGCATTAATTTCAATTAGAACATTTACAGGCACTTTTGAATTATCATTTCTCATGGAGTCGTTCAGTTTGAGTTAATATGAAGCTAGTCGCCCGTTCCTAGACGAAGCAAATTATCATGGAGAAGAACGGGCAAGAAACTCCATGGATACTCTTTTAAATCAAAACCATTATGTTACATAGGTCTCTTGTTCGACAAATACAATCACAGAACACCTTTATTCAGAGAGATTACAAATCAGAAGAATTTTCAGTCGTTAGCGTTACAATACAAGCCACACACACTACTCTCACAATGGCTGCCGGCCTGCCGCCCGCGCGGCAGTCGTATTCTCTAAATCTTATTTCTTAATTAGCTGAATAAAACTTACAAACAATACTAAAATGCAAGAGCAGTTTTAGATGAAAGCTTAATTAGTAACTTTACTACTATTTTTACCACTTAAATTGACAATGTTTCTGGTAGATCCAGATATTAATCAAACAACAAGTTTTCTTAAAGAAATGTGTGTGTAAAATAATCTTGTTACTTTATAGTTTCTAAATTATTATTGAAACTGATTTAGTTCTCGTATTATAACATTGCGGTATTGACCACTCAAATGTAATCGGCGCCATTACTACGATATTAGGTGTTTGGAAATCATAAACAAAACTTACTATGCCAAATGTAGGATTTTTAAATTTGACTTCAACCCAAAAGTCATTCAATGTTCTCTTTTAATTTGAACTATAGTTTTAACGAGAACATCATACCATCATCATCATGGTAATTAATTTAATTCATCTTAAAACAATACAAGATGTTTCTAATTCACAAATGAGCTAATAGATGGCGCCTCAAGTAATTATTACGATTATGATAAATTGGAATAATTCATTAGTTACAACAATCTTAACAGACGCTTGTAGCGGCGATATATATAAACAATAATGTAAAAACATTATTTCCTCATGGGTCTTCCAATCAGGTTACAACAGTTGACAAATTGATGAATAAACTATAATAGCAAAATATTCATTAGGCAATCGACATTGTTGTCGATAGCCTACGTCAGTGGATCTGCACAAGGACATTAACTCGTCGCAAGATACAGCAGCGTACTACGCGATGCAGGCGCATAAACAAAGTATCGTTTTGTGATGTTTACATTGATTATCCAGTCAGTAAGTGACATATTTAGGTAGTGGTTAAGAAGCAATGTATTTCATGCAAATATAGTACAGTCGCTGTGATAGATGAAAACAAAAGTGACGTAGTAAAAGCAAGAAATATTTTACGATTTGATGTTTTTCATGATTCTAAAGACAAATGTACACACATTACTTACTTTTACATAAATATGTTATGTGATTCCATGATTTATAAAGTTGTAAGTTTTACTTCGGTTCTTACAAGAAACCACTGAACAACACGGCATTCTTGTATGTTGTCACGACCGCGCTCGAAAGCGCACTAGTTCGCAAATACGACCATTTGCCTGATACATGAGCGTTGCAATGATGTTGCGCGGACACAGACACGCCCCCTTGCCACTTCTCCTATTTTTTATATTTCTATGGTTGCAGCAGTGTAACATTTTAAAACTTGAGGGGTTAGCACATATTGACGCTGTGTGTACCTCATTTATTCATGATTCTCGTAGCGTTCCATCGGCGACACAATGGCGTAGCCTCGTAGCTGTGCCTCGTAGGCACCCCTGCGTAGCAGCGCGTAGCGGGTGGCGCGTAGCGGAGGCTGCTACGGTGTAGTCGTAGCGTTTACATTATAATGTGGCATGTGACGCGACACTTTACGTTCGCAGCCCGGCAAGTAGCTTGAAAGTTAAATACGGATGTGAATAGACGTGCGTCTCGAACTACTTATTGCTACGTTCTGCGTGCTGTCCGTCCGCCCGTCTGTCCCCGGCTTAGCTCAGATACTCTTAGTACTAGAAAGCTGTAATTTGGCATGAGTGTACATATTAGTTACGCCGACAAAGTCGTAAAATAAAATCTTGAAAATTTTTTTTTTAGGGTACCACCTCTCACGTGGAGTGGGGATAATATTTTTTTTTCTCGTCTATTCCATGGTGTAGGGTATCGTTGAATAGGCCGTTCAAAAATATCGAGTGTCTGTGAAAACCATTTTTCGATTCTGGGCTCCGTTTGCGTAATATTAAGCTTTAAATTGCAAAATTTTGTTAGTCCAGTGTTTGTTAGTTATGATCTGGTCCGGTCCAACGACCCTTCAGAGTTATAATCTCCTGGTCCGGTCTAATGACCCTTCAGAGTTATAATCTCCTGGCCCGGTCTAACGACCCTTCAGGTATAATATTCTGGTCCGGTCCAACTACCCTCCAGAGTTATAATCTCCTGATCCGGTCTAACGACCCTTCAGGTATAATATTCTGGTCCGGTTATAACTAACCCTTCAAGATTATTACTGCTTGGTCCGATCATAGACGACCCTTCAAGGTCACCACAGTTTATACTGGTCCTGAATTTGCTAGTCCGGACTAAAATGGTCCCTGTAGCTTATACAATCAGTTAACTCGTAAATTGTCCTTGTTCTACTTCATTAATTTTCTCTATGTATTAAAGCACGTATCACAACGTTAATTGATTCAGGGTCCAAAGACTCTTCCGATGATGTACGTGATCTACCAAAGACTCTTCCGATGATGTACGTGATCTACCAAAGACTCTTCCGATGATGTACGTGATCTACAAAAGACTCTTCCGATGATGTACGTGATCTACCAAAGACTCTTGCGATGATGTACGTGATCTACCAAAGACTCTTCCGATGATGTACGTGATCTACCAAAGACTCTTCTGATGATGTACGTGATCTACCAAAGACTCTTCCGATGATGTACGTGATCTACCAAAGACTCTTCCGATGATGTACGTGATGTACGTGATCTACCAAAGACTCTTCCGATGATGTACGTGATCTACTAAATTGACTATTGCTACGAGTACTAGCTGTTAAAGTACAAGAGTCGGCAGTCATTGTTTCACTATCAACAGAGACGGTGTTACTGTTCCCTAAAATAGTATCATTTAAAATATCATTTTCTTGGGTAGTTTCATGAACAAGCTCATCATTATTATCCGCCGTCACGTCATCGTTACTGATATTTTCTGCGATTTCTATTAAACCAGATTGTCCATGAGGCACTTCTCGTAAATTTTCATGGGAATACTTGTAGATTATGTTAGATCCATTAATATGTTTCAATTCAAAACGCCATTATCTAAAACAGAAATGAATTTAAATGGGCCCTTATACTTGCGATCTATTGGTTTGGTGTCTTTCTTCGCTTTTTATAAAAACAAAACCGCCTATGGAAAAAGGACGTACCCTGGCCTTTTCCTTACTAAACCGTTCAGCATCATATTGAGACAGTCGTTGAACATTGTCAGATGCGTTTGATCTAGCTGATTCAAGATCAAGTCTATTAGTGTCATGAGAGCTCACAGATATTCTTGATAATTGTAATGAATTTCCCTGAAATCCAAACATCAATTCCAATGGGGAGAACCCTGTTACTCTACAGCGTGTACTATTAAGGGCAAGTTGAATATCTCCCAATTGGTCTTGCCATACAGTAACTGGGTCACATTCAACAATGGTAAGTAAACTTTTTAAAGTAAAAAAAAGGCATTTATCGAATTCAAATTCATAGTATGTTCCAGGAGAACAAATTTGGTGAACGCGTCTATAATGACGGAACAGTATTCTTTACGTTCGCTTTTTCCACTAAGTTTGCCCGTTAAATCTAGGTGGATGGTGTGCCAAAGAATAGCCAATTTTGGAATAGGATGCAAACGCACTTGCTGAGCACCCGATGAACCTTTGGAAGCCTTACATGTGACACAAGAGTCGACAAACTTTTTCACAAATTTTGACATATTTTGAAACCAATAGAGGTTATATAATTTATCAAGTGTTTTCTCAAAAACAAAGTGTTTTATTTCATTGTGCACGCGGTTTATTAAAGACCAATTTAATGATTTGGGTAAAATAGGAAGCCATTTCGTGATTTTGCTTCGCTCAATCCCTCGATACAGAATGCCTTGTCTAATATCGTAAGCGCGTTCCACGTCAGTAGGTAATTCATTTGATCGCATTTTCGAAATAATTGCTGCTATTTCAGAGTCGCGTGATTGTTCAACATGCAACCACCCCCTTTCCAATTCAGTTAAATTTACTATTCTCGTATGTCTTTGTTTTAAAGCACATACTTCATTATGTTTAATAGCCAATGAATTTCGGAAAAGAAAATCTGCATGAGCCATTGTTTTACCCTCTTTATACACTATGTCATAGGACTGCAAAATAGCCCACCATCTATGAACTCTTGGAGTTAAATCCTTTTTAGAATGAAATGCTTTTAATGCATTACAATCGGTGAAAACTTTAAATTTACGCCCGAAGAGATAATGTCTAAAATGCTCTACAGATTTTACTACCGCTAGTGTTTCTAATTCATAGGAGTGATAGCGACTCTCCGCATCAGTTGTTTTGTGGCTGAAATAGGCAATGACATGGGGAAGGTTGTTCCTCCTCTGAATTAGGACTGCTCCATACCCAAAGCTTGCTAAATCTGGAAACCAGAATTTCCCTAATAGAGCTCCAGGTGATATTATCTGGTTGTATTTTGGTGAGACAGAGGCCAGCGCGGCCCTTCAGAGCATGAGAAAGAGCCAAAAGCAAATCGACCCCATCTACTTCCTTTTTTTAGGGTTCCGTACCTCAAAAGGAAAAAACGGAACCCTTATAGGATCACTTCGTTGTCCGTCTGTCTGTCTGTCTGTCTGTCTATCTGTCTGTCTGTCTGTCTGTCTGTCTGTCTGTCAGTCTGTCAGTCTGTCAAGACCATTTTTCTCAGGAACGCGTAGAGGTATCAAGTTGAAATTAATATCAAATACGTAAGTCTATGGTCCCTTGAAGCTCTAAAAAAATCAAGCTTCCAAATCAACGCAATAAAAAAATACGGTGATGAATAAATAAATCAAAACCTATAGGGTACTTCCCGTTGACTTAGAATCATGAAATTTGGCAAAAAGCAAGGTCTTACAGCACAAGTATAGGAAAAAGTCCGAAAATTGTAAATTTGTAGTTTTATCACATAAAAAAAAAATTCGAATATCTCGCATATAAATGAAAACCTATAGGGTACTTCCCGTTGACCTAGAATCATGAAATTTGGCAACAAGCGAGGTCTTACGTCCTAGAACTAAAAATTCGAAGACATGTGACATCTACCAACCCGCACTGGGCCCGCGTGGTGGATTACGGCCCACTCCCTGTCACAGAAAGAGGAGGCCTGTGTCCCAGCAGTGGGAACATTATAGGCAGATTATGATGCGGTCCATGAGTTAACAGACTATGTGGTCACAAACATGGATAGTGGGGATAAGGTTATGGCAATATTTCTAGATCTTGCTAAGGCTTTCGACACAGTTTCTGTCCCAATTCTTGTACGTAAGATGGAAAGCTTGGGAATCAGCGGACTTCCACGGACCCCTTTAAATACTACCTGAGTGAGCGTACGCAGAGAGTAAAGATAGATGAATTCATCAGTGAGGAACAAATAATTAACTACGGCATGCCTCAAGGTAGTGTCCTCAGACCATCACTATTCCTCATTTATATCAACGATCTGGGTACGCTCAGTATCCCCAATGGCAAAATCATTAGCTTTGCTGATGACACTGCCCTCCTGTTTAGCGCGAGCTCGTGGGAAGATGTCTATGAGCATGCACAATTAGGCTTTAATACGGTATCCAACTGGTTACACGACAATCTGTTGACCCTTAATACAACCAAACCCAATTTCATAACTCAAACTCAAAGCATTTATTTCAAATAAACCAATTACAGGCACATTTGAATTGTCAAGGGGTCGGTCAGTCATAAAGGTGAAGCTAGTTGCCCATTTTAAAGCTTAGTAGGTAGGTACCTATGTAGAAGAACGGGCATGAAACTCCACGGACACTCTTTTAAATTGACATATGGTTACAAAATATGGGTTACATTATTCGTGTTGAAATTATACATGTGAGAACGATGCAAAACGTCAAAAGCGTCCGTAATAAAAAGATGAAAACAAAATGCATCTGCATCACCTCTTGGGGTGGAGCTCCGAAAACTACCCTAATAGAAAAAGTTGAAAGAACCCAAGGAGCTATACTGAAAGTGTAATCTTTTCGACCGTATCGCTACCCCACTGAACAGTAATACAAAGAATGTAAAGTCCTGACAGTGCGTCAACTGTTAAATTTAAATAAAATTAATTATTTAAATTGCACATTCTGCTAAAACAGCATACTCTCTTGGTTCATAATCCAACGCTGTCCAGGGGGAAAAGGCGATATGACCCAGTGGAGCGCCATCATCTACGTCACAAAACTATTTTTGCAAGGCGTTTCTTTTGCTATCTCGGTACTATCTCGGTGGCTACTTTATACAATAGAACTCATAAGGTGATACATATATACTCGTATTTAGTCTTACAAAGAATAAATGCAAAAAGAGGCTAACTTACTAGCTACTAAAATTAAACTATAATGATACTGAAAACCTCCATATAATGACCTAAACGCACTATTACACACTCTCACTCACCCACACACTCACCCACACTCCACATCTACTAGCATTCGTCTCGCATACTTAATTGTGATATTAATCGTATTATATAAAACTATAAAATGTCGTATGATTCCTTACTACATTCTGTCAGCTCGCTTAGTACATAATTTATAAAAATCGGTTGTCTGTAAAGTCGGTTTACTGACGATAGTTGACGTGACAACGTCATAAGCCTTAAATGGAACGCCTCAGAGCGAGGTAACGCCGCATGAGAGGTAACGCCGCATGCGTCATGTTTTTACGTGCGTGCAGCCGGCTCTATCGAATTATAAGACGTTGTCACGTCAAAAACTTTTTACAAAAAAAAAACAACCGACTACCAAAAATAACACTACAAAGTGAAAAATAACTTTAATTTCGGAAGTCGGTGGCAAAAAACTCAAATACAGATCCAAAGACACCGACTTCCGAAATTAAAGTTATTTTTCACTTTGTAGTGTTATTTTTGGTAGTCGGTTGTTAACAGTCTTACCACAAAAAACATAGACACGCCTTAGACACGTGTGTAGCAGTTGTTTAGCAAAAGTGATACCACAAAACCATGTTTAGCCGTTGTTTAGGGTTAGACAATGTTTAGACGTTGTTTAAATTTAAACAACATCAACCCCCTGTTTAACACGCATTTAAGCCCCGCCATATTGCTTTCTCTCAGTACTTACGTAAATTGCAAATTGCAATGGGTGTCTTTGATTATGCTGATTTTAATTATTTGGACGACATAGAATGTATGACTAACGGTTGTACGTTGTTTTATACAAAATAGTTTCATAGAATTTCGTTTCACATAAAAAATTTCTCATATTACCATTTCATAGCATAATCAATACGCAGAATACTTACTTTGAAGAAATTTAAATCAACGATTTTTGTTACAAATAAAATTTTGTTTTATTCATATCATAGAATAACAAATCAAATATTATTCTGTATCCTCATATTGCTTAGTTAATATCAAACTTATTAACAAGAAAATAAAATATCGAGTAATTGAATCAAATGATTCACCAAGAACAGAGGGAATCCGACGCTCGGCGGCCGCTAAAAATTGTTGACCTAATAAAAGATGATATTCCACATGATTCTCGTGGTAGGTGCTTAGATCCTCAAATTCAAGTCATTCAAGTTGCCTGTGCCTTACAGAACTGGGCCCGCCATCAGGTAAGCGCCCTTTCGTTATTGTCTTTAGTTTTTATTATCATTACCGATTGTCTTTTTGTTCGTTTGACTTTGTGTCAGAAGCAAGAACTGTCATTGAAAAGTATGTTCCGTTCCGTTGTTAATGTAATGGTGTAGACATAAATGTAAAAAGTTTTATTCACCAGCCGTATGGTTATTAATGGATGGCGGCCTTTTTATTAATTAAATAGTACCTATTTTCAATATTCTAGCTTAGTTATTCCGTACTAACAACGGAAACAAAAAAAAAAACGAATGAAAAGAAAAAGGCTCAACAAATGAAATCTGAGTAAAAGGAAACAATTCTTAGTATTGCCAAGTTAAAACAAAGATACGGCAATCTATGCAGTGTTTTGTTAGTTAGATGTTAAACATGTATTTGTGGTAAGAAATTTTAAACACTTGTTTAAGCAGTGTTTATCCCTTAGACAGTAGTAGTAGTAGTTAACTAAACACGTGTTTAAACGTTGTTTTATTTATTTTTTGTGGTAAGACTGTAAGTGTCTGATGATGGAGACCACATGTGGCCACCGCGCACCGGGACAATATAATGATGGAGACCACATGTGGCCACCGGGACAATATAGTAATGAGTACCCCTATTTAACGGTTTGCGATTAAGCAATTTATGCTCGTCAATATGCATGTGGTGAGTGGCAGTTCTCCTGGTTCTTACCAGGAGAACTCCTCAACTATTGACGCCCCTGCATTGGGAAAAGCAATATTTTGTAAAAGGTGATGAGCAGTTGACATTTAGGGTATTGTAACTTAGATAAATAGCAAGTTGAACCACTAAAAAGTGAAGATTAAAAAAAACTTTTTATAAAAAAAAAACAGACTTCCAAAAAAGGCAAAGGTAATTTTTTTTTTGTTTTTGGTCTGACTTTACAATATCTTATCGTTTATTTGTATGTCATCATCATCATCTGCCTAGCTCTTCCCAACTATGTTGGGGTCGTTTATTTTTATGTTATCAAGTTTTAGTTGTTGCATACTTCAACAGATAATAATGATTTTCCTTTTGCTAGTAAAATTGTATTAATCTTTGAAATACATCGCAAGCTATAGTTTTGTATAGGTACTTAATTTAAAAGCATTTTTTCAATTTTGTAAATGTGAGTACCATGGAGCCATTTATTATGTTATGATGTATGTTGACTTTAAAAAGCAGTTGAGAGTATGTCATACTCACTTAAATGTCTCGCTGAAGGTGGCGCGTATGGTGGATCATTCGGTTCCATAATCTATTTTTTTAAATTGTTCTCACTTAAAGAAGCGACAAGAATAATGTACCAAGGATTATGTAATATCTTGATTTAAAAGAGTGTCCTTGAAGTTTCTTGCCTGTTCTTCTCCATAGAGATTTTGACAATTCAAAAGTGCCTGTTATTGGTTTAATTTAATTGAAATAAATAGCTTCCGAAATAAAAACTAAATTTTTATCAAATTCTGAAAGATAAAAACCGGCCAAGTGCATGTCGGACCACGCACAATGAAGGGTATCCTCAATCAACCATTTAGATGGCAGGGGGGGGGGGGTCTTGACTAACTAGCTAAAATTTAGCACTTTAAAGCTTAATATTACGCAAACGGATGCCTGCATCGAAAAATGGTTTTTACAAACTTACAATATTTTTGAACGACCTATCCAACGATACCCCATACCATGGGATAGACGAGAAAAAAAATTTCATCCCCACTTTACGTGTAAGAGAGGTACCCTAAAAAAATGTTTTTTGTCTTTATTGGCGTAACTAATAATTATGTATATCCATGCGAAATTACAGCTTTCTAGTACCTTAGTACTAGAAAGCTGTAGACAGACAGCCCCAGACTCTTAGGTCACTGAGCTCAGCCGTGGACAGACAGACGGACATGGTGAAAGTATAAGGGTTCCTTGTTGACTACGGAACCCTAAAACGGTTACTGTGGGTAATCCTTAGAAGATAGAAATAATATGTTATTGCGGAATTTTTTGTTGAACTTTTTAAGATACAATCCTGTAGAACATTAATTTAATGTATTTCTTACGGTTCACGCGGCTCACGCCAGTAAATATCCCAATCGGCATGATTGTTTCCGAAAGAAAGAAAATACGTATATTTGCGGTAAACATGACGTAAAGATACAACACTTATTCAAAAAGAACAAGTTGGGGGTAATTATGCGTCACATCCACGCAAATATGCGTCACATCCACGCAAATATGCGTCACATCCACGCAAAACGGCCGCCGCAATAACAACAACAACAATCGCTAACAACAATAATCGCCATATAACAGCCAATTTACGTAAAACCTAAGTGAATTGTACACGTAAACCATCCTCATGAATCACTCCGTACATTGATGAAAACCATTCAATGATTTTTGCGTTTATCGCGTTGAGACAGACAGACAGACGCGGCGGGGGACTTTGTTTTATAATATTATGTAATTATATCAATTAAGGGGCCGACTGCCATCGCCCGGAACTGCAAGTCGAGGCGAGCGTAAAATTCGTTCGGAATATTGCTATCTCTGTTGGACAAAGTATGCGAGCGGCGGACGCGGTGTGCAGTCGTGTGTGTGTGTGTATCAGTGGATAGATAGCTATTATTAACATAATAAATAACAAATCTGTGAACACCACAGTAGGTACTGGCAACAAAAACAATAAACCGCCAAAGCTATACATATTAATACTTAATACAACAACAATACATAAAATAAAGGTGATAAAACTAGGCTACTCTGTCTTTTTTTTTTTTTGCCGGGGTGGTAAATCCTCATGGGTGTCCTCCGCCCTGGGGTGGGCGGAGGGGTCTGTCAGACTCTTACTGACTAAAAACCATCCCGGTGTCCCCTTCCCACACTTGCACCGGGGATCTTGGGAGCTAGTATTACTTCCGTGATCCCCGACAAGTGCCGGCCCGCCTCTGCGGGCCACCTCAAAGGCTACTCTGTCTAACCTAACCTAAGCAGCATCAAGCATCTGGTCAAAAGGTTAAGGCTCAAGCACTTCCTGGCTGTTTCTTTATTTGTCCTGCCGGGAGGCAGCTGCGAGGGCTTTCAATTAAAACCATTAGTTAGACGGGTTGGACTCAATGGTTTATTCTCTAGTCAAGACACGAACGAGGTGAGCCCGCGGGCATCCTTGACAACTCTACTTGACATTCACATGCTAACTGAAGCATAAACAAAACCATAGACTACAACATGCCTCTTTTTGAGACTTTGACAAAAATTAAAGTTACTTTGACAGTTATGACATTGACACTATGATTTGAATGTACATACTTCAAAATTGTTTACAAAACAAATTCACTATTTTGCAAAGACAAAACATATTATTATTTAACACGAAGCATTTATGACGAAGTGATTGGATTGCGACAGACATAATTTTAATACTAGAAATAAAGATGAAATAGATCAACCATTTTTCAGATTATCTAAAGTACATACATCTTTTATGGGGTACTGTGTTAAATGTTACAACAAAATACCTTGTGATATATTGAAATTAAATGAGAGAAAATTTAAAACACATATTAAAAGTACACTTTGTAAACAAGCATATTACAAGTTAGAGGGTTATATCCAGGACAGGAATGCTTGGAAACATGCTGGTCCAGCTCCATAGGACAATCTAGAGTCTAGACAAAATCAAACTGGTTGCTATTTTTATGGTAAAATGTGTTATTTTTATGATATTGATTTTACATTCTGTGATAACCTATACTCACACACTGACTTATTTTTTTATTTTTTTAGAAAAACATACTTGTATGATGTTTGTAAATATGTGAACACCATGTATCTATCTAATAATTAAGTTATTTTTCATTGCTTAGTTTTTAATTCGTTTTACCTATTATGGTATAGTAATTTTATTCTAGGTGCCTCGTCTTCACTATAATCATATAATTAATGTAATCAAACAATATATTGTAAAACATTTTTAAAAGAGTACCGGTGGAGTTTCTTGCCCATTCTTCTTCATACGAAACTATCTTTTGGAAGGGGCAACTAGAATCAATTCTATTTTTTTTGTAAATTTTGACGTTCAAAAGTGCCTCTTATGTGCCTATTTGAAATAAATGGTTTGACTTTGACTTTGAATTGATTTATTTCTTCATTATTTTGTGACTGAAATGACTGACTTATCATACTTACATTTTTAGTGTTGGTATCTTTATTAGAGAAGCAATATTGAGCAAAATGGTTATATTTCTTGCAGTTTGAACAGATTTTTCCTTTAGCAGGACACTTGAACCTGTGAACCTGACCACACCTATTATACGACTTTTGGTTAGGAGACTGTGGCTGTGTTGAGTATTGAAATCTAGAACGGTTATTATTTATCGTCAGGGACTTTTGACTGATTTCTTTGACTTGAGTTGGCTGTTTCTTTTTGATGATATGACTTGACGGCTTGAACAGAACTTTCTTGTTGTACTTTTGTGTTTGACATTTGAAGTTTTTCAGTTTCTCTCTGCGAAATCTCGATACTTTTTGCAATTTTTATGGCTTTCTCTATTTTTAGTGCCTCTTGGTGCAGCAATTTTTCTTGGGTTTTTCTGTTAGTTAAATACCAATAACAAACATGTCGCAAATGAGTTGTTCTTTCAGATTTTCAAAATCGCATCTAATTGCCATATTTGTTAATTTTGTGACATACTCTTCAATTGACTCTTCATTCGTTTGTTTCCTCGTGAAGAAATTATATCTTTCGACAGTGATATTTTTGTGTGGAAGGAATTTATCATCAAATTTTTGAATGTCTTTCTCGAGTGTTAGTGACGCATCTTTTCTATCTAGACCAAATGAATTGAAAATTTCTAAACAATCATCTCCAATTAGACTTAGAAAAATGGCTAATTGTCGGCTTACCGATTCTTTATCGATTGTATTTGCCTCGAGATAGATGAGAAATTTCTGCTTCCATAATCTCCATGCAGTTGACATTGCTGTGAGATCTGAATCGACGTTCAGCGGTTTGATCGTGGCAGTCATAACCACGCTGAACCTCGGATCTTCCATTTTCATCCTCGTTTCTTCTGACACCATGTTTATTTATTGGTCCTGTCGGGAGGCAGCTGCGAGGGCTTTCAATTAAAACCATTAGGTAAACGGGTTGGACTCAATGGTTTATTCTCTAGTCAAGACACGAACAAGGTGAGCCCGCGGGCATCCTTGACAGCTCTACTTGACATTCACATGCCAACTGAAGCATAAACAAAACCATAGACTGCAACACTGACCACGGTCACACTTGTTGTAAAAGGATCGATGTCATGCTGTTTCTGCTGAAGTTACTGCTTGCACGCACAAGGAATGAGTTCTGTCTTTAGTTAGTCGGAGCAAATGGCACACGAAGCAGGGGGTTGGACCGCTTTGACCTCCCGGGGATGTTGAAGTAAAATTTGGGTAGTATTTCGGAGGTATTAATATTAAGATTAAAGGTCTTTAGTAACAAAACACAGTCGGAGATCTCACGATCTCCGACTGATATATTGAAATTAAATGAGAGAAAATTTAAAACACATATTAAAAGTACACTTTGTAAACAAGCATATTACAAGTTAGAGGATTATATCCAGGACAGGAATGCTTGGAAACATGCTGGTCCAGCTCCATAGGACAATCTAGAGTCTAGACAAAATCAAACTGGTTGCTATTTTTATGGTAAAATCTGTTATTTTTATGATATTCATTTTACATTCTGTGATAACCTATACTCACACACTGACTTATTTTTTTAGAAAAACATACTTGTATGATGTTTGTAAATATGTGAACACCACGTATCTATCTAATAATTAAGTTATTTTTCATTGCTTAGTTTTTAATTCGTTTTACCTATTATGGTATAGTAATTTTATTCTAGGTGCATCGTCTTCACATATAATCATATAATTAATGTAATCAAACAAAATATTGTAAAACATTTTTAAAAGAGTACCGGTGGAGTTTCTTGCCCATTCTTCTCCATACGAAACTACCTTTTGGAAGGGGCAACTAGAATCAATTCTATTTTTTTTGTAAATTTTGACGTTCAAAAGTGCCTCTTATGTGCCTATTTGAAATAAATGGTTTGACTTTGACTTTGACTTTGACACGAAGATTAATTAGAGGCAACAAATGATATTTCTTACAGAGGTTAAGATAATTTTCAGAGGATACGGTACTCTTTGATGGTAGCGTAAGTAATTTATATATTATCTCTTTAGGATGTTCCCTATGCGATCAATGTATTTGTGGTAACACGGATTCCATATTTCAGACGCATACTACAAGTGGCTTCTGACAAAAGTACAATATAGGATATTTAAGGTTTTGACTTGAGTGAAGCACTTGGATAGCCGCATTATGAAACCCAGTGATTTCAATCTCTTAGCAACAATTGCGTATACATGTGATTCAAAAGTGAGTTTGGAATCGTGATAGACCCCCAGATCACGGATAGAATTAGATCTGGGTAGTACTTGACCGCCTAAGGTATAACCAGTACCACCAGGTACAACCAGGTAGATGGTGATAGGTTATGATGAAGCGCTTTCGAGAATATGTTACAACCGAGCATTTAATAGGATTCAGATCCAGTTTATTACATCGACAATATTCCTCTAAACGGCGTAGATCATCCTGAAGTACCATCACATCTATCTGCGATGATATTGTGGTACAAATGTTCATATCATCAGCGAAACATAACAGCTTGGATGAGGTCAGACAAGAGTCGATGTCGTTGATGTAGATTATAAAAAGTAATGGACCGAGCAATGAACCCTTAGGAACTCCACTTGGGACGGGTACGCAACTGCATATATAATTATTTAATACTACGGCTTGGGACCTGTTCTTTAGATAAGAAGTAAACCATCTGAGTGGGTAGCCACGTATTCACAGGCCATACAGCTTTGATAATAAAATGCAATGGTCAATTCGATCAAAAGCCTTGCTATAGTCAGTATAGACAACATCGACCTGCTCACCATTAGCCATGGCGTCGGTGATAAATTCATTGAGGAGTATCAGCAGTGCAAGTACGTATTTTGCATCGATAAGACATCGAGATCGCTAAAGTTTGCATTTTTGTCGATCTTGTTAACGAATTTGGAAGTACGTAACACGCGACGATAAGATTTATCGTGGGATCGCTTGTCAAATGGCAATACTGAGGACGTCCACAGAAAAAACATTTAAAGTGGGATTTCTGTGGCAAGACTATTGAAATTATTGAAATTGAAATTATTTATTAATAATCAAGTACATCATACATACCAATTTGAACGGTGGTCCCCAAACTAGACGTTAGTCTGTATCTTGCGAATCAGAGTTGTACATTTTCGTTATATCCAAAAGATCTTATACGGTGATTATTAACAAAATCAAACTAAAAGTTAAGTTAATGAATTAAAGTTAGAAAAATATAATTAAGAGTGAATAAAAAGTAAAAAATAATAATATTGGTAATAATACTCTTACAACAAGGTTCAATTTAAATGTGTGTATGAGTGTATGTGTGTGGATGTGTATCTGAGTGAGATTAGGAGTGCTGTCAGTTTGTGGAGTCTTACTTCATAAGTAGCTATTTGTAGATAATCCTTCCTGTTTCGTCGTAGGAGAGTGTAAGGAGCCAGGTCTTTATGATCTTTTTACACAGAGATATTTTGAGGTCTATTATGTTGCAGTTCTTAACAGCTTCATTATATATGCGTGGATGTAGATAGTTTGAAGAACGTCTTGCCATAAGAGAGTTTGCTTGGGGAATGGGAATCCTAAATGTACGTTTTGAGATTATCTCTGTGTAGTCTTGATTTTAGTTTTCTGTGTGTTTGAAGTACTGCATTGAGGATAAAAAGCTGTCGGACACGGAGGACCGGGAAATCCCTATAGAGATGGTCAGTTGGATACATTAAAGGTTTCTTGAGCATTACTTTAATGACGGCTCTTTGTGCACTTTCAGCTTCAATAAAAGCGGCCTTACCTGCGCCACCCCAGACATAGATATCATATTGAAGGACGGACTGGCATAGACCAAAGTAAACATTACGCAGTAGTAAACATTACGCAGAGTAGGTGTGCAGTCACGTAGTTTTTTCATAATGTAGATAAGTTTCCTGACTCTACCGGATAGTGCGTGTATTTGTGGTTTGAAAGATAAAATCTCGTCTAAAGCAATTCCCAAGTATTTCATGGAATGTATATGCTCAATTACAGTGCACGAACAGCCCGCAGTTCGGGGGTTAGGGTTATGGGAGCAAGTATGAAGTGTGAGAGTTAGATGTTGGGGGGGGCTTGATCTCTTGGTTTTGTAGAAGGTAATAATTTTAGTCTTTTCAACGTTTAAGGTTAGTAAGTTCCTATCAAGAACTTTAGCTATTGTGAGTAGTCCCTCTTCGGCGAAGCTGTACACCTGGTCCCAATTTTCACCATGGAAAATGACCGATACAGCGGTCATTTTCCACGTCTTCTACCTTACCACATGTCTCACAGTTTGGCAGTTGCATTTTTTCATGAGAAAACCAAAATTGTTGAGAGGCATGTGTCCAGATCTCAATCTGAGAGCAATTACCAATAGTCGCCTACTTAACTTATTATTACTAAACCAAGGTATACGAGGAGGTTCAGCAGCTATCGTCTTATACCAAATACCCTAAAACCTTTAGTTTTCGACCTCAAATTAAAATATTCCACCCAAAGCTGATTACATTTGGCCCTATATTTTGGCAACACTTCTGAAAAATTAGTTTTAATATCCAGGCCGCCGCGGTTCCTTCAAATATTCCTTTCTTTGCCAGCTTATCAACCTCCTCGTTTCCTTTCCAACCTATATGTGAGGGAATCCATTGCAACCTCAAATCCACGCCATTACTGGATAACAAATCTATCTTTGAAATAATATTATAAGCTATCGATACAACTCTGTGACCAGAGGCGCATCGAGCTAAATGCTGAAGAGCACTTTTGCTATCCACGCAAATGAGTACTTTTCTGTTACTAATGGTTCCAGCATATGACAAAGCCTCCGAAATGGCAATGAGTTCCAACGAAATAATGCACAAAGGGGAACTAATTTTAAAACATTTACTATTTTCTGGTCTAAGGGGATCATAAAAGGCAGCACCTCTTCCCTCAGCAGTTTTGGACCCATCGGTGTAAATAACATAATATGCACAGTATTTGTCTCGTAGTTCAAACACTGTAGAACAATACAAATAATTTGGATAATAAATAATAATGAAATAAAAATCTTTATTGATACAAAAACCTTTGATATTGCTTAAGACTAGGATACATAAATTGGTTAACTAAAGGTCATACAGATAAGGTAAACCCTGACTCCTAAACTAGGTGATCCTGTGACTTAGGAGGCAGTGTTCTGCTGTCACTGTGATACCAAAAGCCTTTTATGTTGTGTTCTAAAATTACATAAAAAAAAAAAAAAAAAATAGTCATTGACATTAAAGGTTACAATTCCAAGTAAGTATGTATATTAAAATTAACAACGTACTAAGGGATACTGTAAACGACGTTTAATGTGTATATGTGTGAGTATGTTAGAGTGAGGGTGTGTATGTTGGAGTGAGGTTGTGTATGTTAGAATGAGGGTATGTATGTGAGGGTGTGTTTGTAGAAAGTGTGTGTAGTAGTGTTAAGCGTTTGCGTGAGGGGGAGTGCGTGAAGTGTTTGAGATTGTGTTGTATGTGCTTCTGATATGTTCATCATAATGGATCATATGGGATCATATGTCCTCTTAGGCATTTTTATTACATCTAGGCTTCGAATGATTAAACTATGAATATTTTGCTAACCCATGTTCTTAAACTAAACATTTCTAAAAAGGGTTTGGTATCTAGATTTCTTCTTTGACTTCTCTATACAATGTAGTTAAAAGTGGCATTTCTTTATTTGACCAGTATCTGATGTGTCCCAAACCGCCAAGTTCCGCTAACAATTTGTTTGTAACATTACCGACAATGGAGCAAGATTTTAAACAAAACTTATATGCTAACCACTTTCTTCGCAAATACAGTGGAGGAACACAGAGCTCACTTTCTATGACGTGAATTGGCGTACTTCTTATAAATCCGCGCACTATTCTTAGCGCCTGATTCTGAACTTTGTCTAATTTATACTGGTGAGATTTAGCACTATTATTATAAAAGAAAGACCCGTAATCCAACCTACTTCTTGTAATTGCTATATATATTCTTCGCAGGTGGCTCTGATGCACACCCCACGAAGAACTTGCAAGAATGTTTAGCATGTTAACGTACTTTAAGGCCTTTTCAATGGTTTCATTAATGTGCCTACTCCAGCGTAAAGATTTGTCAAGCGACATTCCTAAATATTTATAAGTAACTACATCACCAAGGGGACCATTATTTATTATCAGGCTCACCTGTTGTTGTCTTCGACCTTTATTAAAAATACAATATTTTGACTTATTTACTTACTTATTTATTACTTCTAAACCTAACTCTTCCAATATTTCAGTAAATGTATTTAATGAACATTGAACTTTCTCCGCACATTCAAGAATGTCCTTACCAGTTGTATATAGAACAAAGTCGTCCGCGTATTGACACACCTATGTTTTCAGCAATGTCCTGACAAATCCTAAAAGTTGTAATGTTAAAAAGAAGCGGTGACAAAGGGTCACCTTGAGCCAAGCCGTTTATTTAGAACAAAGTCGTCCGCGTATTGACACACCTATGTTTTCAGCAATGTCCTGACAAATCCTAAAAGTTGTAATGTTAAAAAGAAGCGGTGACAAAGGGTCACCTTGAGCCAAGCCGTTTATTTAGAACAAAGTCGTCCGCGTATTGACACACCTATGTTTTCAGCAATGTCCTGACAAATCCTAAAAGTTGTAATGTTAAAAAGAAGCGGTGACAAAGGGTCACCTTGAGCCAAGCCGTTTATTTAGAACAAAGTCGTCCGCGTATTGACACACCTATGTTTTCAGCAATGTCCTGACAAATCCTAAAAGTTGTAATGTTAAAAAGAAGCGGTGACAAAGGGTCACCTTGAGCCAAGCCGTTTATTTAGAACAAAGTCGTCCGCGTATTGACACACCTATGTTTTCAGCAATGTCCTGACAAATCCTAAAAGTTGTAATGTTAAAAAGAAGCGGTGACAAAGGGTCACCTTGAGCCAAGCCGTTTATTTAGAACAAAGTCGTCCGCGTATTGACACACCTATGTTTTCAGCAATGTCCTGACAAATCCTAAAAGTTGTAATGTTAAAAAGAAGCGGTGACAAAGGGTCACCTTGAGCCAAGCCGTTTATTTAGAACAAAGTCGTCCGCGTATTGACACACCTATGTTTTCAGCAATGTCCTGACAAATCCTAAAAGTTGTAATGTTAAAAAGAAGCGGTGACAAAGGGTCACCTTGAGCCAAGCCGTTTATTTAGAACAAAGTCGTCCGCGTATTGACACACCTATGTTTTCAGCAATGTCCTGACAAATCCTAAAAGTTGTAATGTTAAAAAGAAGCGGTGACAAAGGGTCACCTTGAGCCAAGCCGTTTATTTAGAACAAAGTCGTCCGCGTATTGACACACCTATGTTTTCAGCAATGTCCTGACAAATCCTAAAAGTTGTAATGTTAAAAAGAAGCGGTGACAAAGGGTCACCTTGAGCCAAGCCGTTTATTTAGAACAAAGTCGTCCGCGTATTGACACACCTATGTTTTCAGCAATGTCCTGACAAATCCTAAAAGTTGTAATGTTAAAAAGAAGCGGTGACAAAGGGTCACCTTGAGCCAAGCCGTTTATTTAGAACAAAGTCGTCCGCGTATTGACACACCTATGTTTTCAGCAATGTCCTGACAAATCCTAAAAGTTGTAATGTTAAAAAGAAGCGGTGACAAAGGGTCACCTTGAGCCAAGCCATTTCTCGCGAATCTATACTATCTCCGCCAGAATCACTAGTGATTTTAAGATGCCGTTCGCTAAGGAAGTTCCATATATACTGGCAGATACTTCTACCCACGTTCAAATTGTCTAGAATATTCGTCATTTGATTTATTAAAACATTATTGTATGCGCTTTCAATGTCCAAAAAACAAGCCAGCGTAGGAAGGTTTTTAGAAAAGCCAAGTTGGATTTGTGTCACCAGGCGTGCTAAACGATCAAGGCAAGATTGACCTCTTCGAAAACCAGGAGCAAACGGTGATAAGATCCTATTTCTTTCCACGAACCACTCAAGTATCTTTGCAATCATCGCATGGAAAATTTTGCAGATACAAGATATCAACGATATAGGTCTGAGCTTACCACTGCCACTCAAAGAGCCACCCGCCTTAGTAATAGCTGCGACTTTAACTTCTCGCCACTGGGATGGAAGATCACCGGAACTAAATATGAGTGATATGTAACAAGTATAGCATCCCAATTTCAGGTAAGTGAGAGATCATCGAGTAAGTAACCATGTCTACACCTGGAGCTGTATCTTTTAAAACATCCGCGCATGTCATCTATATTGAAATCTGTCTCTAGAGACTCATTTATAGATACGAAGGATGGCCATGATGACATTACAAAATCCGGAGTAAGGGTTTTCGCTTTTTCAGAGACAAATACTTTAGATTGTTTGTATCCAATGCATTCTGCTCCACATGACAGATGCCGACACTGAATGATCAATACCATCATTATAAAGTTTGCCAGTCATTAAATCGGGCTTTACAGATAGCTAGCTTTGCATTGGACGTCTTTTCTTCGAGTAAATTTAAATTGTTAGGAGTAGGATTTTTTCGAAACTTAGCCAAGGCTAGTCGTCGCTCAGCAACTAATTTCGAGATCGACTGAGACCAATAACCTTTTGGACTAAAATTACTATTCGGATTATGACACGACTCCTTCATGGGAATGCTTTCATCCGCAGCACTTGATCATTTTATCCATAGAATTAATTCCATGGATAAAATGATCATAAAGCTTCTGAACATCCGTTGTGTCTACAGAAACCGATAAATGTTCCGATACGAGCGTTCTAAAAGGGCTCCAGTCTGCTAATTTATAATTCCGAGTTTTAGAAACGTGTAAGACATCTCGATAATGCATTTTAATCTTAATAAATATATGGTCGCTTCCCTGGTTCTCGCTTATGACTGACCATTTAAAGTTAATTGCTATATCAGCCGATGAGAATGTAACATCTGGAGACGAATCCTGGAGATAACTATTGACGAGTTTTGAACGAGTAGGCTGTGGCGGTGTGTGGTGGTGGGTGTGTGAAATATACCTAGACTCTAAAGCTGATTCATATTTTTTTTTCCCCTGCAATCATTCTTATACGACCAGTTAGTGTGGTGAGCATTAAAATCTCCCACTATCAAACATTTTTTATGAAATTTAGAGAATATATTGTCCCAACCTCTTTGGGTAGTACGCACAGAACTAGGACAATAAACGAAAATGATATGCTCGATACTGCCGCAATTACTTAATCTAATACATAAAGTCTCAATTCCAGAATTACTAAAACCAGCCGGTATCTCCTGCGCCTTAATTGAGTTGTGTGTACGTAATAATGGCGACACCTCCATAAGAGTCCTCCCTATCTTGTCTATAAATGTTATATTGACTTATATTAAGCGTTATTTCAGGGTTTAACCACGTTTCACAAATCAGGGCAACATGAACTCGTTCCTGTGATAATAAAAGTTGAAATTCTTGCAATTTAGGTTTTAGGCTCTGTGCAATCCACTGCATTAAATTCAATACAATATCCCTATTATTAGCCATATTTAAATAAGTTCAGTATTTTCCTCAAAATATCTACGTCTTTAATTACTTTAACTATATAAGTTACAAACTCTTCAATAATAAAGTTACACCATTTTAAGTTTTTCAATAATACTGGATTCAGACAAATACACATTCTCAATTTTTTCTAAAAATCGCTTGTAGTCTTAAGGTTTTGATTTTTCCTCGGGTATAGTCTCTTCATCTTGTTCGGAAGTCACCTCATTTAGGCAACATTTAGGGCAACTTTTCTTATCCAATGCCATATGATCCCGTTTACAATTTTTACATGTATAATTTAGCGTTTCGCAATTGTGGTGATTTCCAGCACATTTTGGGCAAATTACTTTCTTTGGTGGACACGACCGACTTAGGTGGCCAAACTTCCAGCAAATAGAACACTGAGTGACTGGAAATGTATATGGTTCAACTTTAAACTGGCACCGGTATCTACGAATGTACGAGGGTAAAGTTGAACCCTGAAATCCTAAGCGAATAGTCTCACTGTCTGTCCATTCGCCTCCTTCAGTTTGTTTCTTTAAACTCCTTAGAGAAATAATATCGTAATCACATTTGAAATTGTCGCGAATTTCTTCTTCAGTCATGCCCAAATCCACGTATCTCACAATACCATAAGAAATCGTGACTTCGTCCATTAACCGACAGTTGTAATCTAACTGTTTAAATTTTTTAGAGTTAACTAACTTCTCCGATTCCTGTCTATCCTCGAAGTAAACATAACTTTTATAAGGGTTTTTATATTGAATTCTTGAGATTTTTTGGATATTCTCGGATCTCATAAACTTAGCCATACCAAATTGCTTTGGTAATGTATCTTTTCCTGTAATGCATACTATAAATGTGATGCTATTAATCAAGTCAACATCTATTTTATTTGAGTTATTAATTTCTCTTGATTGTATGGGTGTTATTCTGATTTTTAGTATTTGTTGCTATACCGGCAACAGAAATACATCATCTGTGAAAATTTCAACTGTTTAACTATCACGGTTCATGAGATACAGCCTGGTGACAGACGAACAAACGGACAGACAGACAGACAGACGGCGGAGCCTTAGTAATAGGGTTCCCATTTTACCCTTTGGGTAATGAACCCTAAAAACATGTCTACTTGCAACATGTTTACTATTAGTTATTATAATACTTTGACGTAATGTGTAAATGTAATCGAGGATAATAAGAAAAATATGTAGTTTTTGCGATTGAATACATAGTGTTAAATTTCGGTACTTGGGTGATAATAAATTTCGTTACTCCGCGATGATTGGCCGACATGCTTGACACTGATTGGTCGATGTCATTCGCAAACGCGCTGTCAGTGGCAACTTCAGGTCGCTATCTTGCCTCTTCATTCCGGTAGGTGGCGCAGGCGGCAACACAAAGAGTATATTTTTTCAACAGACCGGTTTTCTGTTGAAAAAATATACTCGAAAGATTGCCTACATAACTTGTAATGAGTATTTAATTTTGAGTAATACCTATGAACCATATCGTTTTACAACAAGTAATATAAGTATTTATTATGATATAATAATAAATGTACCTACCATAAACAATCTTGCTCAGTAGTTCTATCATATTCTTATGAATGTTTTGTTTTATTTTTTGCCGGTGTGATAGATAATTATGAAAATCGTAACGTAATAGTTTTGCATTGCAATTTCCTCATTGTTTTAGACACACTTAAACTTATCAGGAGTTGGAGTCACTAGATGAATATCTACCAGTGTACGACTAAACGCCGACAGACACTACGCCGACAGACTGAACACCGACAAGACTTTACTTCGACGGGACTCTTCACCGACAGGACACTTCGCCCACAGGACTCTTCGCCGACAGGGCTCATCAGCGACGCAATTTATCTCCGATTACTAACTAAATACGTTTAGCCCTCAACGAATTTAAAACATCGTTTTGTTTCTGTAAATTGTTTGAAGTTGGCGGAGACAGTGATATTTGAAAAGGATAATTATTGAATCATTTGGGTTAGGTTAGGTTAGAACAGTACAGTTTGAGGACACGGCGCGGCATACGCTGGCAGAGTGTGCCGCTTGGGAGGAGCCACGCCGTGCCCTCATCTCAGAAGTAGGCAGTGACCTGTCGCTGCCGGCCGTGGTCGAGTCGATGGCCGGCAGCGAGGAGTCCTGGGACGCGGTGGTATCCTTCTGCGAAACAGTCGTGTCGCAGAAGGAGGCTGCGGAAAGGGAGCGGGAGATCTCGTCCGCTCACCCGGCCCGCAGCAGGCGCACCGGGCGTCGGCAGAGGGCAGATAATGCCCTCTTCCGGCCCCCCTAAATGGGTCCAGGGACGGCGGACTCGGGGACGTCCGCCGCCCCCTATCACACTGGACCCGAGGTGGCGGCGCGTAGTGGTCCACGCGCGCCCCTTTGAGACGTCGCGGGGGGATCTAACACCTCACCCCCCCCGCAGACTTGAGGTGGCCCGCAGAGGCGGGCCGGCACTAGCCGGGGATCACGGGAGTAATACTAGCTCCCAAGATCCCCGGTGCAAGTGTGGGAAGGGAACACCGGGGTGGTTTTTAGTCAGTAAGAGTCTGACAGACCCCTCCGCCCACCCCAAGGCGGAGGACATCCATGAGGATTTTCCACCCCGGCAACAAAAAAGGTTAGAACAGTAACCATTAACAAGCGAAGGCGAGCGAGCGAAGCGAGCGTGCCGCAGTAGCGGCCGCCGAGCGCCAGATCCCCTCTATTGTTGGTAAATTCAGTTACCAAAACTAAAACTCGATGCCAGTTTAAATTACTCGTAAAATAAAACTGACAACTGAGAGTAGAGTAGTATACGACTGATTATTGGAGATAAGTTGCGTCGCTGATGAGCCCTGTCGGCGAAGAGTCCTGTTGGGAAAGTGTCCTGTCAGCGAAGAGTCCCGTCGAAGTAAAGTCTTGTCGGTGTTCAGCCTGTCAGCGTTGTGTCTGTCGGCGTTTAGTCGTACACTGGAATGATCTCAGGGGTATTACAGATGACCAGGCCACACAATCAGACGTCGGTGGTGATTCTGATGCTGATGATTGTTTCGACGAAAGTGTTACTTTTAATACCGGCCATCCTGAGCACACGAAGACAAGGATCAGGTTCTAGAACATCGTTTTCATCACAACCACCATAGGAGTTTTGGTTCCTGCCACCACCACCTATCCCACCATCGCTACCTGCACAGCCGCTGCGTGAGTGCGCTCAATATGATGTGGCCCTACCTATGTGTAGAATGTTTTGTACCGCTGCGTAAGTGCGCTCTATGTGATGTAGCCCTACCTATGTGTAGAATATTTTGTACCGCTGCGTGAATGCCTCAATGTGATGTGGCCCTACCTATATGTAGAATGTTTTGTACCGCTGCGTGAGTACGCTCAATGTGATGTAGCAATCAGGGACCGTACAACCCCGGTTAAGGGTTAAGCCTTTCGAAAGGGTAACCCATTCAATGGGTTACCTTTATCATGACGTAACCCATTGAATGGGTTTTATAGTAGAAACCCAGTGAAAGGGTTACATGATAACCCATTGAATGGGTTTTATACTTGAAACCCAGTGAAAGGGTTATATGATAACCCATTCAATGGGTTCTATACCTACTTGAAACCCAGTGACATAATATTATGTAATTTCGATATCCAGCACGCGTAGCATGACTAATTCTATCTCTGTTCTATTGGTGGAAAAAATTTGTCTATTCTTGGGAATAGACAAATTTTTTGATGTGAAACGTTCAACAGCCGCACGTAAAACCAATTACAGTCATCTGTAGTAAGTGTGTAAATAATTTCGATGTTTCACATCTGCCAGGCGTCCCGTGACGGCTCAATTTTTTCTATCCAAGTCGATATCTCTTCTGCCCGAGCACAGGGAGATAATTATTACCTTTCGTTTTAAAAAGAAAAACGTGTCAAACGTTAAGTTTTTGATTAATAAACACCAGCGATTTTTTTTTAATAAAACATAAAAAAAAAAATTCAAATATCTCAAAAACGGTGCGTCCTAGGCATAAAATGACAGAAATTGAACCTTGTCACCCTCGTGCCAGCAGCATCCCAACATGAATTTAAGGAAAAAATTCCGTTTTTTTTTTCGCTGATTTTTTTTCGTCATTTTATGAATGGTTTTCGACTAGAACAACAGCTTTCCCACCGTTTTTCCGTTTTTTTTTTGTTTTATTTGCTGCTCATGGTGCCCCTAAGCATATACTCCAACTCCTACAACTCCGCCCCTAAGACGGCTCACTGACCAGATTGTTCAGTGAGAAGAAGTTTGGATGGTGAAAATATTGAATTGAGTATTCAAAATCAGTAAAGATTCTTGTCTAAGTCTAATTTGATGTAGACTATGTACACTTGTCGAGTAGAAATGTTTTTAACCCAAGTGTCAAATCAAAACTTCAAAAGCAGGGGACCCTTTTGGTTACCATTTTAGAAAAAACCCTATCGAAAACCCTTTCAACGGAAAGGGTTTTCGATAGAGTTTATCAAAGCAGTTAATCAAAAACCCATACGGTGTGAGTAATTTTGAATGGCTTAAACTAAGCCGTTAAAAAGGGTTACCCATATCGTATGGGTTTTTGATTTATCGCTTAGAAAAACCCTATCGAAAACCCTTTCAATGGGTAACCAAAATGGTCCCTGGTAGCAATACCTATGTGATGTATCCCTACCTATGTGTAGAATGTTTTGAACTGCTGCGTGAGTGCGCTCAATGTGATGTGGCCCTACCTATGTGTAGAATGTTTTGTACTTCTGCGTGAGTGAGCTCAATGTGATGTAGTACTACCTATGTGTAGAATGTTTTGTACCGCTGCGTGAGTGAGCTCAATGTGATGTAGCAATACCTATGTGATGTATCCCTAGCTATGTATAGAATGTTTTGTACCGCTGCGTGAGTGAGCTCAATGTGATGTAGCACTACCTAGTCCCTATGTGTAGAATGTTTTGTACCGCTGCGTGAGTGCGCTCTATGTAATGTAATTCTACCTATGTGATGTATCCCTACCTATGTGTAGAATGTTTTGTACCGCTGCGTGAGTGAGCTCAATGTGATGTAGCACTACCTAGTCCCTATGTGTAGAATGTTTTGTACCGCTGCGTGAGTACGCTCAATGTGATGTAGCAATACCTATGTGATGTATCCCTACCTATGTGTAGAATGTTTTGTACCGCTGCGTGAGTGAGCTCAATGTGATGTAGCACTACCTAGTCCCTATGTGTAGAATGTTTTGTACCGCTGCGTGAGTGCGCTCTATGTAATGTAATTCTACCTATGTGATGTATCCCTACCTATGTGTAGAATGTTTTGTACTTCTGCGTGAGTGAGCTCAATGTGATGTAGTACTACCTATGTGTAGAATGTTTTGTACCGCTGCGTGAGTACGCTCAATGTGATGTAGCAATACCTATGTGATGTATCCCTACCTATGTGTAGAATGTTTTGTACCGCTGCGTGAGTGAGCCCAATGTGATGTAGCACTACCTAGTCCCTATGTGTAGAATGTTTTGTACCGCTGCGTGAGTGCGCTCTATGTGATGTAATCCTACCTATGTGTAGAAAATTTTGTACCGCTGCGTGAGTGCGCTCATTTTGATGTGGCCCTACCTATGTGTAGAATGTTTTGTACCGCTGCGTGAGTGAGCTCAATGTGATGTAGCAATACCTATGTGTAGAATGTTTTGTACCGCTGCGTGAGTGAGCTCAATGTGATGTAGCAATACCTATGTGTAGAATGTTTTGTACCGCTGCGTGAGTGAGCTCAATGTGATGTAGCAATACATATGTGTAGAATGTTTTGTACCGCTGCGTGAGTGCGCTTAATGTGATGTAGCAATACCTATGTGATGTATCCCTACCTATGTGTAGAATGTATTGAACCGCTGCGTAAGTGCGCTCTTTGTGATGTAGCCCTACCTATGTGATGTAGCCCTACCTATGTGTAGAATGTTTTGTACCGCTGCGTGAGTGAGCTCAATGTGATCTAGCCCTACCTATGTGATGTATTCCTACCTATGTGTAGAATGTTTTGAACCGCTGCGTAAGTGCGCTCTATGTGATGTAGCAACACCTATGTGATGTAGCCCAACCTATGTGATGAGTCCCTACCTATGTGTAGAATGTTTTGAACCTATGCGTAAGTGCGCTGAATGTGATGTAGCTTTACCTATGTGTAGAAAGTTTTGAACCCCTGCGTCAGTGCGCTCTATGTGATGTAGCCCTTCCTATGTGATGTAGCCCTACCTATGTGATGTATCCCTACCTATGTGTAGAATGTTTTGAACCGCTGCGTAAGTGCGCTGAATGTGATGTAGCTTTACCTATGTGTAGAATGTTTTGAACCGCTGCGTAAGTGCGCTCTATGTGATGTAGCCCTACCTATGTGATGTAGCCCTACCTATGTGATGTATCCCTACCTATGTGTAGAATATTTTGAACCGCTGCGTAAGTGCGCTCAATGTGATGTAGCTTTACCTATGTGTAGAATGTTTTGAACCGCTGCGTGAGTACGCTCAATGTGATGTAGCAATACCTATGTGATGTAGCCTTACCTATGTGTAAAATATTTTGTACCGCTGCATGAGTGCGCTCAATGTGATGTAGCCCTATATATGTGTAGAATGTTTTGTACCGCTGCGTGAGTGAGCTCAATGTGATGTAGCAATACCTATGTGTAGAATGTTTTGTACCGCTGCGTGAGTGAGCTCAATGTGATGTAGCAATACCTATGTGTAGAATGTTTTGTACCGCTGCGTGAGTGAGCTCAATGTGATGTAGCAATACCTATGTGTAGAATGTTTTGTACCGCTGCGTGAGTGCGCTCAATGTGATGTAGCAATACCTATGTGATGTATCCCTACCTATGTGTAGAATGTATTGAACCGCTGCGTAAGTGCGCTCTTTGTGATGTAGCCCTACCTATGTGATGTAGCCCTACCTATGTGTAGAATGTTTTGTACCGCTGCGTGAGTGAGCTCAATGTGATCTAGCCCTACCTATGTGATGTATTCCTACCTATGTGTAAAATGTTTTGAACCGCTGCGTAAGTGCGCTCTATGTGATGTAGCCCTACCTATGTGATGTAGCCCTACCTATGAGATGTATCCCTACCTATGTGTTGAATGTTTTGAACCGCTGCGTAAGTGCGCTCAATGTAATGTAGCCCTCCCTACCTATGTGTAGAATGTTTTGAACCGCTGCGTAAGTGCGCTCTATGTGATAGAGCCCTACCTATGTGATGTAGCCCTACCTATGTGATGTAGCCCTACCTATGTGATGTATCCCTACCTATGTGTAGAATGTTTTGAACCACTGCGTAAAGGCGCTCTATGTGATGTAGCCCTACCTATGTGATGTAGCCCTACCTATGTGATGTAGCCCTACCTATGTGATGTATCCCTACCTATGTGTAGAATGTTTTGAACCGCTGCGTAAGTGCGCTCTATGTGATGTAGCCCTACCTATGTGATGTAGCCATACCTATGTGATGTAGCCCTACCTATGTGACGTAGCCCTACCTATGTGATGTAGCCCTACTTATGTGATGTAGCTCTACCTATGTGATGTAGCCCTACCTATGTGATGTAGCCCTACCTATGTGTAGAATGTTTTGTACCGCTGCGTGAGTGAGCTCAATGTGATGTAGCCCTACCTATGTGATGTATCCCTACCTATGTGTAGAATGTTTTGAACCGCTGCGTAAGTGCGCTCTATGAGATGTAGCCCTACTTATGTGATGTAGCCCTACCTATGTGATGTATCCCTACCTATGTGTAGAATGTTTTGAACCGCTGCGTAAGTGCGCTCTATGTGATGTAGCCCTACCTATGTGATGTATCCCTACCTATGTGTAGAATGTTTTGAACCGCTGCGTAAGTGCGCTCTATGTGATGTAGCCCTACCTATGTGATGTAGCCCTACCTATGTGATGTAGCCCTACCTATGTGATGTAGCCCTACCTATGTGATGTAGCCCTACCTATGTGATGTAGCCCTACCTATGTGATGTAGTCCTATCTATGTGATAAAGCCCTACCTATGTGATGTAGCCCTACCTATGTGTAGAATATTTTGTACCACTGCATGAGTGCGCTCAATGTGATGTAGCCCTATATATGTGTAGAATGTTTTGTACCGCTGCGTGAGTGAGCTCAATGTGATGTAGCCCTACTTATGTGTAGAATATTTTGTACCACTGCATGAGTGCGCTCAATGTGATGTAGCCCTATATATGTGTAGAATGTTTTGTACCGCTACGTGAGTGAGCTCAATGTGATGTAGCAATACCTATGTGATGTATCCCTACCTATGTGTAGAATGTTTTGTACCGCTGCGTGAGTACGCTCAATGTGATGTAGCAATACCTATGTGATGTAGCCTTACCTATGTGTAGAATGTTTTGTACCGCTGCGTGAGTGAGCTCAATGTGATGTAGCAATACCTATGTGTAGAATGTTTTGTACCGCTGCGTGAGTGAGCTCAATGTGATGTAGCAATACCTATGTGTAGAATGTTTTGTACCGCTGCGTGAGTGCGCTCAATGTGATGTAGCAATACCTATGTGATGTATCCCTACCTATGTGTAGAATGTTTTGTACCGCTGCGTGAGTACGCTCAATGTGATGTAGCAATACCTATGCGATGTAGCCCTATATATGTGTAGAATATTTTGTACCGCTGTGTGAGTGAGCTCATTGTGATGTAGCAATACCTATATGTAGAATGTTTTGTAACGCTGCGTGATTACGCTCAATGTGAGGTAGCAATACCTATGTGATGTAGTCCTACCTATGTGTAGAATGTTTTTTACCGCTGCGTGAGTACGCTCAATGTGATGTAGCAATACCTATGTGATGTAGCCTTACCTATGTGTAGAATATTTTGTACCGCTGCGTAAGTGAGCTCAATGTGTTGTAGCAATATCTATGTGTAGAATGTTTTGTACCGCTGCGTGAGTGAGCTCAATGTGATGTAGCCCTACTTATGTGTAGAATGTTTTGTACCGCTGCGTGACTACGCTCAATGGGATGTAGCAATACCTATGTGATGTATCCCTACCTATTTGTAGAATGTTTTGTACCGCTGCGTGAGTACGCTCAATGTGATGTAGCAATACCTATGTGATGTAGCCTTACCTATGTGTAGAATATTTTGTACCGCTGCATGAGTGCGCTCAATGTGATGTAGCCCTATATATGTGTAGAATGTTTTGTACCGCTGCGTGAGTGAGCTCAATGTGATGTAGCAATACCTATGTGTAGAATGTTTTGTACCGCTGCGTGAGTGAGCTCAATGTGATGTAGCAATACCTATGTGTAGAATGTTTTGTACCGCTGCGTGAGTGAGCTCAATGTGATGTAGCAATACCTATGTGTAGAATGTTTTGTACCGCTGCGTGAGTGCGCTCAATGTGATGTAGCAATACCTATGTGATGTATCCCTACCTATGTGTAGAATGTATTGAACCGCTGCGTAAGTGCGCTCTTTGTGATGTAGCCCTACCTATGTGATGTAGCCCTACCTATGTGTAGAATGTTTTGTACCGCTGCGTGAGTGAGCTCAATGTGATCTAGCCCTACCTATGTGATGTATTCCTACCTATGTGTAGAATGTTTTGAACCGCTGCGTAAGTGCGCTCTATGTGATGTAGCCCTACCTATGTGATGTAGCCCTACCTATGTGATGTATCCCTACCTATGTGTTGAATGTTTTGAACCGCTGCGTAAGTGCGCTCAATGTAATGTAGCCCTCCCTACCTATGTGTAGAATGTTTTGAACCGCTGCGTAAGTGCGCTCTATGTGATGTAGCCCTACCTATGTGATGTAGCCCTACCTATGTGATGTATCCCTACCTATGTGTAGAATGTTTTGAACCGCTGCGTAAAGGTGCTCTATGTGATGTAGCCCTACCTATGTGATGTAGCCCTACCTATGTGATGTAGCCCTACCTATGTGATGTATCCCTACCTATGTGTAGAATGTTTTGAACCGCTGCGTAAGTGCGCTCTATGTGATGTAGCCCTACCTATGTGATGTAGCCATACCTATGTGATGTAGCCCTACCTATGTGATGTAGCCCTACCTATGTGATGTAGCCCTACTTATGTGATGTAGCTCTACCTATGTGATGTAGCCCTACCTATGTGATGTAGCCCTACCTATGTGTAGAATGTTTTGTACCGCTGCGTGAGTGAGCTCAATGTGATGTAGCCCTACCTATGTGATGTATCCCTACCTATGTGTAGAATGTTTTGAACCGCTGCGTAAGTGCGCTCTATGAGATGTAGCCCTACCTATGTGATGTAGCCCTACCTATGTGATGTATCCCTACCTATGTGTAGAATGTTTTGAACCGCTGCGTAAGTGCGCTCTATGAGATATAGCCCTACCTATGTGATGTAGCCCTACCTATGTGATGTAGCCCTACCTATGTGATGTAGCCCTACTTATGTGATGTAGCTCTACCTATGTGATGTAGCCCTACCTATGTGATGTAGCCCTACCTATGTGTAGAATGTTTTGTACCGCTGCGTGAGTACGCTCAATGTGATGTAGCAATACCTATGCGATGTAGCCCTATATATGTGTAGAATATTTTGTACCGCTGTGTGAGTGAGCTCAATGTGTTGTAGCAATATCTATGTGTAGAATGTTTTGTACCGCTGCGTGAGTGAGCTCAATGTGATGTAGCCCTACTTATGTGTAGAATGTTTTGTACCGCTGCGTGACTACGCTCAATGGGATGTAGCAATACCTATGTGATGTATCCCTACCTATGTGTAGAATGTTTTGTACCGCTGCGTGAGTACGCTCAATGTGATGTAGCAATACCTATGTGATGTAGCCTTACCTATGTGTAGAATGTTTTTTACCGCTGCGTGAGTACGCTCAATGTGATGTAGCAATACCTATGTGATGTAGCCTTACCTATGTGTAGAATATTTTGTACCGCTGCGTGAGTGAGCTCATTGTGATGTAGCAATACCTATATGTAGAATGTTTTGTAACGCTGCGTGATTACGCTCAATGTGAGGTAGCAATACCTATGTGATGTAGTCCTACCTATGTGTAGAATGTTTTTTACCGCTGCGTGAGTACGCTCAATGTGATGTAGCAATACCTATGTGATGTAGCCTTACCTATGTGTAGAATATTTTGTACCGCTGCGTGAGTGAGCTCAATGTGTTGTAGCAATATCTATGTGTAGAATGTTTTGTACCGCTGCGTGAGTGAGCTCAATGTGATGTAGCCCTACTTATGTGTAGAATGTTTTGTACCGCTGCGTGACTACGCTCAATGGGATGTAGCAATACCTATGTGATGTAGCCTTACCTATGTGTAGAATATTTTGTACCGCTGCATGAGTGCGCTCAATGTGATGTAGCCCTATATATGTGTAGAATGTTTTGTACCGCTGCGTGAGTGAGCTCAATGTGATGTAGCAATACCTATGTGTAGAATGTTTTGTACCGCTGCGTGAGTGAGCTCAATGTGATGTAGCAATACCTATGTGTAGAATGTTTTGTACCGCTGCGTGAGTGAGCTCAATGTGATGTAGCAATACCTATGTGTAGAATGTTTTGTACCGCTGCGTGAGTGCGCTCAATGTGATGTAGCAATACCTATGTGATGTATCCCTACCTATGTGTAGAATGTTTTGAACCACTGCGTAAAGGCGCTCTATGTGATGTAGCCCTACCTATGTGATGTAGCCCTACCTATGTGATGTAGCCCTACCTATGTGATGTATCCCTACCTATGTGTAGAATGTTTTGAACCGCTGCGTAAGTGCGCTCTATGTGATGTAGCCCTACCTATGTGATGTAGCCATACCTATGTGATGTAGCCCTACCTATGTGATGTAGCCCTACCTATGTGATGTAGCCCTACTTATGTGATGTAGCTCTACCTATGTGATGTAGCCCTACCTATGTGATGTAGCCCTACCTATGTGTAGAATGTTTTGTACCGCTGCGTGAGTGAGCTCAATGTGATGTAGCCCTACCTATGTGATGTATCCCTACCTATGTGTAGAATGTTTTGAACCGCTGCGTAAGTGCGCTCTATGAGATGTAGCCCTACTTATGTGAAGTAGCCCTACCTATGTGATGTATCCCTACCTATGTGAAGAATGTTTTGAACCGCTGCGTAAGTGCGCTCTATGTGATGTAGCCCTACCTATGTGATGTATCCCTACCTATGTGTAGAATGTTTTGAACCGCTGCGTAAGTGCGCTCTATGTGATGTAGCCCTACCTATGTGATGTAGCCCTACCTATGTGATGTAGCCCTACCTATGTGATGTAGCCCTACCTATGTGATGTAGCCCTACCTATGTGATGTATCCCTACCTATGTGTAGAATGTTTTGAACCGCTGCGTAAGTGCGCTCTATGAGATATAGCCCTACCTATGTGATGTAGCCCTACCTATGTGATGTATCCCTACCTATGTGTAGAATGTTTTGAACCGCTGCGTAAGTGCGCTCTATGTGATGTAGCCCTACCTATGTGATGTAGCCCTACCTATGTGATGTATCCCTACCTTTGTGTAGAATGTTTTGAACCGCTGCGTAAGTGCGCTCTATGTGATGTAGCCCTACCTATGTGATGTAGCCCTACCTATGTGATGTATCCCTACCTATGTGTAGAATATTTTGAACCGCTGCGTAAGTGCGCTCAATGTGATGTAGCTTTACCTATGTGTAGAATGTTTTGAACCGCTGCGTAAGTGCGCTCTATGTGATGTAGCCCTACCTATGTGATGTAGCCCTACCTATGTGATGTAGCCCTACCTATGTGATGTAGCCCTACCTATGTGATGTAGCCCTACCTATGTGATGTAGCCCTACCTATGTGATGTAGCCCTACCTATGTGATGTAGCCCTACCTATGTGATGTAGCCCTACCTTTGTGATGTAGCCCTACCTATGTGATGTAGCCCTACCTTTGTGATGTAGCCCTACCTATGTGATGTAGTCCTATCTATGTGATATAGCCCTACCTATGTGATGTAGTCCTACCTATGTGTAGAATATTTTATTCCGCTGCGTGAGTGCGCTCAATGTTATGTAGCCCTACCTATGTGTAGAATATTTTGTACCACTGCATGAGTGCGCTCAATGTGATGTAGCCCTATATATGTGTAGAATGTTTTGTACCGCTGCGTGAGTGAGCTCAATGTGATGTAGCCCTACCTATGTGTAGAATATTTTGTACCACTGCATGAGTGCGCTCAATGTGATGTAGCCCTATATATGTGTAGAATGTTTTGTACCGCTGCGTGAGTGAGCTCAATGTGATGTAGCAATACCTATGTGATGTATCCCTACCTATGTGTAGAATGTTTTGTACCGCTGCGTGAGTACGCTCAATGTGATGTAGCAATACCTATGTGATGTAGTCCTACCTATGTGTAGAATGTTTTTTACCGCTGCGTGAGTACGCTCAATGTGATGTAGCAATACCTATGTGATGTAGCCTTACCTATGTGTAGAATATTTTGTACCGCTGCGTGAGTGAGCTCAATGTGATGTAGCAATATCTATGTGTAGAATGTTTTGTACCGCTGCGTGAGTGAGCTCAATGTGATGTAGCAATACCTATGTGTAGAATGTTTTGTACCGCTGCGTGAGTACGCTCCATGTGATGTAGCAGTACCTATGTGATGTAGCCTTACCTATGTGTAGAATATTTTGTACCGCTGTGTGAGTACGCTCAATGGGATGTAGCAATACCTATGTGTAGAATGTTTTGTACCGCTGCGTGAGTGAGCTCAATGTGATGTAGCAATACCTATGTGTAGAATGTTTCGTACCGCTGCGTGAGTGAGCTCAATGTGATGTAGCAATACCTATGTGTAGAATGTTTTGTACCGCTGCGTGAGTGAGCTCAATGTGATTTAGCAATACCTATGTGTAGAATGTTTTGTACCGCTGCGTGAGTGAGCTCAATGGGATGTAGCAATACCTATGTGTAGAATGTTTTGTACCGCTGCGTGAGTGAGCTCAATGTGATGTAGCAATACCTATGTGTAGAATGTTTTGTACCGCTGCGTGAGTGAGCTCAATGTGATGTAGCAATACCTATGTGTAGAATGTTTTGTACCGCTGCGTGAGTGAGCTCAATGTGATGTAGCAATAACTATGTGTTGAATGTTTTGTACCGCTTCGTGAGTGAGCTCAATGTGATGTAGCAATACCTATGTGTAGAATGTTTTGTACCGCTGCGTGAGTGAGCTCAATGTGATGTAGCAATACCTATGTGTAGAATGTTTTGTACCGCTGCGTGAGTGAGCTCAATGTGATGTAGCAATACTTATGTGTAGAATGTTTTGTACCGCCGCGTGAGTGAGCTCAATGTGATGTAGCAATACCTATGTGTAGAATGTTTTGTACCGCTGCGTGAGTGCGCTCAATGTTATGTAGCCTTACCTATGTGTAGAATGTTTTGTAGCATTCAATACTGAAGGGCAAATTAAAAAACGTAGGTGACCATTCCATTGACACCATAAATATTGGATGCTTGTGACAAGAGATATGAAAAATTAAAAAGTTATGTTTTAGAAGAAATATGTTTCGTTTATTCTGTTTGTGATTAAAACAGATTGTTAAGTTTAAGGGGGATGCGCTAAGGTAGCCCGCGAAATTCAAATTTTATTATGTTTTTTGCAATTTGCAGGTCAGTAACAGGTTCTATGTTGATTTGCGGCCATAAAAAATTTGGCTTTATATAATTATAATCATTAGAATCAAAAAAGCATCACCATCAGTTCAAAAAATCCTATGGAAAGATTATTTCTGAAATAACTATTCAGTAGGATTTTTTGAACTTAGAGAAATGTAATGCTGATTCTATTGATTATAATTCTGTAAAGCCATATTTGTTATGGCCGCGAATCATATTTAGATCAACATACAACCTGTTACTGACCTGCAAATTACAAAAAACGTAAGAAAATTTGAATTTCGCGGGCTACGTTAGCGCATCCCCCTTAAGTTCTATTATTAAAGGCTGATTAGGAAATACATAATTAATTTTCTTTTCACAAAAATAAAATAGATTTCGTTAGTGCCCATTTTACTGGCCAGTGAACTTACAGTGATGGTTAGAGACGCAGAAAGTTCAATGGCCAGTTTACTGGCCACATGATTTTTGGGATTTTCTCGAAAAACAATGATTCTCAGGTTTTTTTTCTAAAACATGTCATTATGATTATGATTTACGACACAGAATATAAATGTAAGTATCACAAAAAAATAAGAATTCAAATAAAAGTTAGGGTGTGCGTTAAAGGGTTAATTTGAAACACAAGCGACCCGCGCTGCTGTTTAATATTAAACACTAGCGACCCGCGCTGCTGTTTAATATTAAACACTAGCGACCCGCGCTGCTGTTTAATATGAAACACTAGCGACCCGCGCTGCTGTTTAATATGAAACACAAACGACCCGCGCTGCTGTTTAATATTAAACACTAGCGACCCGCGCTGCTGTTTAATATGAAACACTAGCGACCCGCGCTGCTGTTTAATATTAAACACTAGCGACCCGCGCTGCTGTTTAATATGAAACACTAGCGACCCGCGCTGCTGTTTAATATGAAACACAAGCGACCCGCGCTGCTGTTTAATATTAAACACTAGCGACCCGCGCTGCTGTTTAATATGAAACACAAGCGACCCGCGCTGCTGTTTAATATTAAACACTAGCGACCCGCGCTGCTGTTTAATATGAAACACAAGCGACCCGCGCTGCTGTTTAATATGAAACACTAGCGACCCGCGCTGCTGTTTAATATGAAACACTAGCGACCCGCGCTGCTGTTTAATATTAAAAACACTAGCGACCCGCGCGGCATTAAATAAATCAAAAATAAATATTAAAAACTTCTGATACCCTACAGTTTAAAAAAACTTTTTTCAAAAAAAATACAACCGACTTTCCAAAAAAACACTACAAAGTGAAAAATAACTTTAATTTCGGAAGTCGGTGTCTTTGGATCTGTATTTTAGTTTTTGCCACCGACTTCCGAAATTAAAGTTATTTTTCACTTTGTGAGTGTTTTTTTTGGAAGTCGGTTGTATTTTTTTTGTAAAAAGTTTTTTATTTTTCGCTTTTTAGTGGGTTAGTTTGTAATTTATCTAAGGACGATGGGAACTGGCGTCCCCAAAATTGAAACTTAGTTAACAGACTTGAGACATATCTCATTTAAAAGGTCTTAACTTATTGATCATTCTTTACTATGGCGACGATAGTCAAAAGCATGGGGTTTTAAGGGAAATCAAGGAAATGTAATGGTACTACTGTAGTACAAAATATGTTTGATTATGAAAAAATAAGTGAAAATCGTATTGGTTTTTACTTATGATACTTCATATTGTATTTATTTTCCATGACATAACATATTCACGCTAGTATACCCCGTAGGTGTAGGTAGATATTGTGTACCCAGGGTACCCACAACACGATATCCAAACTTAGTCAACAGACTTGAGACATATCTCATTTAAAAGGTCTTGGCTAACTGATCATTTTTTATTATGGCGACGACCGTCGAATGTATGGGGTTTTAAGGGAAAATAATAAAATGTGGTCATAATTATTTTGTAGTAGAGAATAAGTTAGATTATTAAAAATTGAAAATCGAATGTTATTTTGCTTTATTGCATATTTGTTTTAAGTAGACTTACTTCTTTATTTAAAATGGCATAACATAACATCTCTGCCTACACTTGCAGGGAATAAAGGCGGTATCAGGTCACTTTAAATTAATTCCAGGTTAAAATCGACTTTGAGAATGTTCCTGGTGTCTTGTAAAGAGTTTTAAATAGATTAAAATAAAAATATAGTCGTAGACAATTCATTTTGACGAAAAATACAATGCAGTAGTACCTACCTATGATAGGGGTGGACCTCTGCCTTCCCCTCCCTACGAGAAATACTATTGTGATATCATGTAAGTAAAATGAGTATAATAGATTACATCGCGAAATACAACATAAAGCAAAATGTGAATGTTCCACACATGTCTGCCTATCTATTCTTTTGTGGAATATAGGCGTGATGTTTTGTTGTTTTATGTTCCATATTAAATAAGTAGGCAATTATTATGTTTTATCTCATTTATTGTGACGAAAAATAGAAAACAATCATCTATATTCTCGTTAGATAATTGAAACTGAAACATAAATTTTTCAGGAAACCCCATATATTTAAGACTTGAAACCAGCGGATTGTTATTTTGTAGTTTGTAACGAAAAATATGAGACAAAAGCGAAGTCTGTTGGATCAAAAAAAAAAGTGGGGACGGGGTCCATAGTAAATTGCCCATCGTCCTTTACAATAGCCTAATGTCAAATGCTCATCACCGTTTACAAAATATTGCTTTTCCCGATGCAGGGGCGTTAATTGTTGAGGAGATGATGGTGACTTCACCTTATGCATTTTGACGAGCATAAATTGCTTAGCAACCCTATTAAAGTGCTTAATCGAATCGCAACGGTGAAATATTTATTATTAAGTAGTTCGGGTGGCGATCTGTGGTCTCCATCATCAGATCCACTTCACCAAATGGTGCTTTTCGAGTGCAATAAAGAGTTACTATACAAAATACTCAAATCGCTATAGGTATGCCTATACAATTTGAGGATTTCCCTCGATTTCCATGGGATTCCCTCATCAGATTCTGATTTGGTGGCAATGGGACCACCTCGGGAGCATACCCTTCCATACAAAAAAAGAATTTTCAAAATCCGTCCACAATTGACGGAGTAATCGGTGAATATACATAAAAAAAACGAACATACAGCCGAACATATAACCTTCTCCTTTTTGGAAGTCGGTTAAAATGAGTCAAACTGAACTACTTAGTTACCTGGCCTCGGCCTGCCACCGATACAAACTGAACTACTTAGTTACCTGGCCTCGGCCTGCCGCCGATACAAACTGAACTACTTAGTTACCTGGCCTCGGCCTGCCACCGATACAAACTGAACTACTTAGTTACCTGGCCTCGGCCTGCCACCGATACAAACTGAACTACTTAGTTACCTGGCCTCGGCCTGCCGCCGATACAAACTGAACTACTTAGTTACCTGGCCTCGGCCTGCCACCGATACAAACTGAACTACTTAGTTACCTGGCCTCGGCCTGCCACCGATACAAATGTTATCGTCACAATCATTATTATTTATTTAATTTATTATAACGTTAAGCAAGGAAAAAATACTGCACAAAGGCGGACTTAATGTCCGAGGCATTTTTTACCTTATATTAGTTGATGGCTAGCCCTCAGCCCCTCAGCTATCTCGATCATTCTAATGTTCATATTTGTTAGCCAAATCTCATTCAATGATCTCATTGTATTTTTGTGTAATCAATTCAATTCAATTCATGCTTTCGCCATCGTCATTCATTCACGTGAAACACAGCACGTAACGTCCTGCGGCGCACCCCGAGCGGCCGGAGTGACCGGAGCGAACGAAGCGAGCGAAGCAAGCGAGCGGAGGGCGCGGGCGGCCCGCAGGCGCGCTGAGTGACCGCATTCGCGTGTGTCGAGTGTCGACAGCGCGCAGGCGCGGGCGGCGCGCGGCGGGCGGCCGGGCGCGCCGCGTCAGTCGCGCCCCGACCGCGGCCCGTCCCCGTGCAGCCCTCGCCACCGCCTCGCCTCCAGCCGGCCGCGCGCTCGCCGCATGCCGCGCCCGCGCCCGCGCGCCCGCTAGCGCCGGCGTGGCCGGCGAGCCGCCCGCCGCCCGGGCAGGTGAGCCCCGCAGCCCGCACGCCGCACGCAGCACGCTGCGCCGCACGCCCAGCGGCCGCCATCGATCGCCGCTCTGCGCATGTGTGGCGCTCACGTGCTGCGCGCGCCCTGCGCCCGCTCGGCGCCCGACGCCCGTATCTCCGAATTATGCAGCCGATATTGACCGGCTGTGGCCTCGCGTGGCGTGGAGGCTCCTCGGTCGCCGGGGGCAAGTAGTGCCAGTGTGTTGTGTATCAATATAGTGGTCCCGGCTCACCTGGACTGCCGCACTGCCGGCGCTGCTCCGCGGCGGCCGCAGAGCTCGGCGCCGCGCGGGCGGTCGCGGCCCTGACGTGCATGTGTCATCGCAGGGCGTAGCAAGTGTCCAAATTTTATTACTAGAATGCTTCACAGTATGTCAATAGTCGATAGAGTGTTCAGTGACCTAAATGTGTAGGACGCCGCGCGCGGCGCACCGCACAAGTCAAAGTAAGCTCGGTGTGGTGGCGGCAGCAGGCTCGGCGGGCACTCGGGCAGGCGGCTGGCGGCGCGCGCGGGCGGCGCGGCGGTTGTTTACAATCGCACGCGGCGCGGCGCGGGCGGCGGCGCACCGATATAGCGTGGCGCAGTAAACACGCCGCGCGCGCCTCAATGAGGACGCGCTATAAATACTTTCCCCGCGCGCCCGCGCTGCCCGCCGGCCGACCCTCACCTACTACCCTCCAAACTCTGTTTATTTTCGCGTCGTCGCTGATACCCGCGTCTTCCGCGCTCAGCGGCCGCAACCCCGCTGCCCACTGCCCGCCACTGCCCACTGCTCCACTACTCATATATAACAGACGTCCCACCACAGAGTACATTCTAATATACTGATCACGTCCTACTGTGCCCACTCGACAGTCGACACCGATTAGTATCCAGGGCTACTCCGAACATAAATCTGAAGTATCGGCCGAATGTTCGGTCTTTTCTTTACTACGGCTAACTACTGCTGACTACGGCGAAAAATAAAATAAAAAAGGCAGTCGAAGAGATAAGCCAAACTCAAAACTATGACTTGAAGTCGGGTAAGGACTCAAAGTAAAAAAAAAAATAAGGAAGTTATAAACCGGCCGAACATTCGACCGATACTTCGGTTTAGCGCTTCGGAGTAGACCCCCAGATCACCGCCACTGTGGAATTATGCTGTATGCATATTTGACTTCCACGTCAATTTCCCAGTTCAATATCAATTTGTATTAATAATTCAGGACTAACAAGCATAAAGCAATTTCACTTTCCATACATCGATAGAGACATGAGGGGTGTCGCACACAACTAAAGCGTGTGACACACAAACATATGGACAGACAACCCCCGTAGAGCGGGCGTCCGTCGGTGCGCGGCGTCGATCGTCGCATGCCCCGCGTGTGGCTTGAGTGTGGCGCCCATGTGGAGTGCCTGCGCTATGCAAAGCAAAGATCTACCTGTACAGTATAATATTGTTCAGTATTTCTATGACACAGTACATTCGACACTTCGAATTACAAGAAATCCTTGAGTTGGTTTTAACTTAGGATCAGGAACATCAGGAAGATTACGAGCGTCCAAGTGAATTAACAGATGTTTAACACTTTCACTGTCCATGCATTACATGTACTGCACTAAAGACGTAGCTGTCCGTGCATAACACGTAATGCATTTTTTAATATATGTAATGGCTAACTGAGGGTGATAGACGAAGTTTCGCTATCGTAGAATTAGTAAATGACCATGCAATGTTATTATTGGACGACTGGTGATAGGAGTACCTTGGGACAGTAAAAGTGTTCAAAGATTTAGTTTTAGTTCAGCGCTCCGTGAGGTCGGGCGGGACCCGCGGCGCACGGTACAACTAGACAGTAGACAGTGGTGTCAGTGCCTCCTCCTCAACAAGTGCGTCTCCGCCCTCTCAGCGCGGCAGCGCCCGCCGCGAGTTGCACGTTGTACCTATCTACTCTATCAAACTATTGCATCGAAAGCTTCTAGGTTCTCTGGTTCTTATCCCAAATAGCAGCTTTAAGTTAATGGTCACGTAATTAAATTAGGATATCATCATGTTATGTATATAATTTTCTAGTATAATCTTTAGAGTTGACATTTTTGTAGAACATCTGAGATCGTCGGGATTGAGGATTGCTCAAGGATCGTCGGGATTCGTACTTTGTTACAATTATGTTTGTAGCACAGTAGGTACTTTCACTGAAAGTACCTACTGAGGAATTTGATGCTAGATCTCGTAGGTACATATCGTCTACCAAGAGGTAATGACGTACATTAATTAAAGGGATGATAGTAATCATGGCCAATCTTGAAAACATTGAAAAAAGAACCGCCGTAAGTCACGGTAAGTATGTTACGGCCCGTAACATGCTTTGTGATCGGAGAGGTATAGGTACTACTATACTCTTGTGACTTGAAGTTGTTTGTGATCGGAGAGGTATTACTTACAAGTTACACTCTTGTGGCTTGAAGTTGTTTGTGATCGGAGAGGTATAGGTACTACTATACTCTTGTGACTTGAAGTTGTTTGTGATCGGAGAGGTATAAGTACTACTATACTCTTGTGACTTGAAGTTGTTTGTGATCGGAGAGGTATTACTTACAAGTTACACTCTTGTGGCTTGAAGTTGTTTGTGATCGGAGAGGTATAGGTACTACTATACTCTTGTGACTTGAAGTTGTTTGTGATCGGAGAGGTATAGGTACTACTATACTCTTGTGACTTGAAGTTGTTTGTGATCGGAGAGGTATAAGTACTACTATACTCTTGTGACTTGAAGTTGTTTGTGATCGGAGAGGTATTACTTACAAGTTACACTCTTGTGGCTTGAAGTTGTTTGTGATCGGAGAGGTATAGGTACTACTATACTCTTGTGACTTGAAGTTGTTTGTGATCGGAGAGGTATAGGTACTACTATACTCTTGTGATTTGAAGTTGTTTGTGATCGGAGAGGTATAAGTACTACTATACTCTTGTGACTTGAAGTTGTTTGTGATCGGAGAGGTATTACTTACAAGTTACACTCTTGTGGCTTGAAGTTGTTTGTGATCGGAGAGGTATAGGTACTACTATACTCTTGTGACTTGAAGTTGTTTGTGATCGGAGAGGTATAGGTACTACTATACTCTTGTGACTTGAAGTTGTTTGTGATCGGAGAGGTATAAGTACTACTATACTCTTGTGACTTGAAGTTGTTTGTGATCGGAGAGGTATTACTTACAAGTTACACTCTTGTGGCTTGAAGTTGTTTGTGATCGGAGAGGTATAGGTACTACTATACTCTTGTGACTTGAAGTTGTTTGTGATCGGAGAGGTATAGGTACTACTATACTCTTGTGACTTGAAGTTGTTTGTGATCGGAGAGGTATAAGTACTACTATACTCTTGTGACTTGAAGTTGTTTGTGATCGGAGAGGTATTACTTACAAGTTACACTCTTGTGGCTTGAAGTTGTTTGTGATCGGAGAGGTATAGGTACTACTATACTCTTGTGACTTGAAGTTGTTTGTGATCGGAGAGGTATAGGTACTACTATACTCTTGTGATTTGAAGTTGTTTGTGATCGGAGAGGTATTACTTACAAGTTACACTCTTGTGGCTTGAAGTTGTTTGTGATCGGAGAGGTATTACTTACACTCTTGTGGCTTGAAGTTGTTTGTGATCGGAGAGGTATTACTTACACTCTTGTGGCTTGAAGTTGTTTGTGATCGGGGAGGTATTACTTACACTCTTGTGGCTTAAAGTTGTTTGTAATCGGAGGGGTATTACTTACACTCTTGTGGCTTGAAGTTGTTTGTGATCGCAGAGGTATTACTTACACTCTTGTGGCTTGAAGTTGTTTGTGATCGGAGAGGTATTACTTACTCCCTTGTAGCTTTTTTTTTATTTTTATTTTATTTGGGAAAATAAACGGATACACATTACAATGTTATGCTAAAGAACTTAAAACTAAAATAGGAGTATAAATGTATAACCAACAACATTTTCCACATAATATAAAAAAAAAAGTTGAACAAACACGAACGGCGTGCGATATAAATTACCCACAATGAGTAGAGAGTATGGTTAAAATTAAATATAAAAAATAAAACTAAACTGAAACATATACAGGAATAAATAATAATAATAGAATAAAAAAAATATAATAAAACATTTAACGATTTTAGGATTGTGTACTTAATTCTGCTATAATTTTAAGCGCAACACTTCTAAATTTTCAAGCGGAAACAGCAAAGAACTCAATATCCTGGAAAATCTTATTGAACTGGATAGTAATACGCCGTAGGGGTGCTCGCGATCCTGCGTTTGATCGACAAGATGTTACAGCAAACAGCGGTCTCGCGCGCACACCTCGACACATAGTAGTTCTGGGTACTACATAACTTATTCTATTGCATAAGTCTATACAATCATATGAATTGTTACATAAATCAAACAGAAACGTCGATTCCAATATTATACGTCTAGATTTAAGGTTTTCAAGCTTATAGTTATTAAGTAAGTCGCTGCCTGTAAGATGCATACGTACGAAAACAACGGAAATGCATGGCATTTAAAAATTTGCGTTGTACTCTTTCTATCATGTTAGAATATTTTTCATAGAAGGGATTCCACACCGGGACCGCGTACTCCAACTGAGACCTGACCAAAGTTTTATAAAGGTATAAATAAGTACCAGGGCGTTTAAATTCCCGAGCCGATCTCATCACAAAACCGTACATACGAAAAGCATTGTTCACAATTTTAGCAACATGAGCATCAAGATGGAGTTTATCATCCAACAAAACACCAAGATCACGGACCACTATTTCTCTTGTCAGATCTATGTTGTTCAATGAATAAGCATATTTAAATACGTTTTTATTTTTAGTAAAACTAATGAAATGGCATTTGGATATACTCAATTTAAGCTTATTATTAACACAATATTCAGAGAATCTATTTAAATCTTCCTGCAAAAGTAAACAGTCACGCAAATTATTAATCGGTCTAAAAATTTTTAGATCAACTGCATATAGTAATACTTTAGAATTTTGAAAACACGTAACTATATCATTAATAAACATAATAAACAAAAGAGGACCCAGTATAGAGCCCTGAGGAACACCAGAAGTAACATTCAGGGTCGCAGAATTAAAACCGTTTATCACAACTTTCTGAGATCTGTTAAGAACGTAAGAAGAAAGTCGCCACGTATGCCATTAAATGCAATTTTACTCAACAGCAATTGATGGTCCACTTTGTCAAAAGCTACAACTCAATGTGTCAGAGTGTTGACAGCAACACTCTGACACATTGAGTTGTTGTTGTCTAGAGTTTTTTTTGATAACTGCACCAGATGATTTGTTGTTGATGGAACACGCAACTCAATTTTGTTGATAACTGCACCAGATGATTTGTTGTTGATGGAACACGCAACTCAATTTTGTTGATAACTGCACCGGATGCAGCTACAAAATCTGTGCGTCTGCCCTCCGACACACTACCAGCTTATGTAGGCAGGGAATGTGTAAGAGACCAAACACCCCGGGCAATATACATACCGATCCATAATTATGTAGGCAGGGAATGTGTAAGAGACCAAACACGCCAGGCAATATACATACCAATACAAAATTAACACAAAGTTACATTATTTAAAGAAGACAGTATTTAGAGCCTTACAAAAAACTTGTTTGCGTCAGTGCGCTTTATATACAGGCTGGTCCAAATAGAGCAGTCATTAAAAAATAATCCGCATGCCTAATATTCTTCTATTCTTCTTCTACTCAAGTTTCTAATCTCAATCGCATCAAGAGTAACAAAAACCGGCCAAGTGCGTGTCAGACCACGCACATTGAAGGGTTCTGTAGTTGGGATGAATTACCCCAAGAACAAACTTAACATTGTAGTTGAAAGACAACATGTTCCCTCATACATTCGAACCGCATATGTGAAAGTTTGTACGCACAATATTGAGTGATTTACCAGGTTATTTTAAGACCATAGACTTCTTGTAAGTTTTCCTGTAACCTATTAGTAAAGAGTTATTTTCTGTATTTTTTTCAAAAAATTTGTCACTTTTTTCACAAATTTTCACAGATGATGTATTTCTGTTGCCGATATAGCAACAAATACTAAAAACCAGAATAACATAAATATTTAAGGGGGCTTCCATACAACAAACGTGATTTTTTTGCCGATTTTATCGATAATGGAACGGAACCCTTCCCGCGCGAGTCAGACTCGCACTCGGCCGGTTTTTTTCTTTTGAGGTACGGATAAGCAAAATCATACATCTTCAAATAATTTGGGGCCAATGTAAAACCTTTGTAATCTTTTTAGCAATAAAGTTTTTTTTTATTATTTTAATAATATTTTGTATTGTTTGTTTTTGTTTTAAATATATTTGTGAATGTGAGAACATAGTAGGCTTAATAGACTGTATACTTGTAGACCATTTCCTATTTTGGTAAGTACCTGGTACTTTTGACGAGCCTACACTGCAAAAATCAAAATCAAAATATTTTAGTTCACATTAACCTACATGGGCACATAAGAAACGTCAGAAGCTAGGTGCACGGTTCCAATTTGTCGTTTCCTATGGAGAAGAGCCGGCAAGAAACTCCACGGTTACTCTTTATAAAAATAATTGGCTTTTACAATATTATAAAATTACAGTGTTAATAGCTACGGGGGGCCAATGTAGCCCCGTCAACAAGTTAATAGGTACGGGGGGCCAGTGTAGCCCCGTCAACAAGTTAATAGGTACGGGGGGCCAGTGTAGCCCCGTCAACAAGTTAATAGGTACGGGGGGCCAGTGTAGCCCCGTCAACAAGTTAATAGGTACGGGGGGCCAGTGTAGCCCCGTCAACAAGTTAATAGGTACGGGGGGCCAGTGTAGCCCCGTCAACAAGTTAATAGGTACGGGGGGCCAGTGTAGCCCCGTCAACAAGTTAATAGGTACGGGGGGCCAGTGTAGCCCCGTCAACAAGTTAATAAGTACGGGGGGCCAGTGTAGCCCCGTCAACAAGTTAATAGGTACGGGGGGCCAGTGTAGCCCCGTCAACAAGTTAATAGGTACGGGGGGCCAGTGTAGCCCCGTCAACAAGTTAATAGGTACGGGGGGCCAGTGTAGCCCCGTCAACAAGTTAATAGGTACGGGGGGCCAGTGTAGCCCCGTCAACAAGTTAATAGGTACGGGGGGCCAGTGTAGCCCCGTCAACAAGTTAATAGGTACGGGGGGCCAGTGTAGCCCCGTCAACAAGGACCAGGTAGGTACTTAACAAAATAGAAAATGGTCTACAAATCTACAGTCTATTGCCTAAAACGTTCTCACATTCACAGAATATTAAAAGAAAAATCGATAAAAATATTATTAAAATAATATACGTAAAAACCTTGTTAAAAATTAAACTGTAGGTATATAATGTCAAATGTTATTATGAACTACTCTTGGCTTCTCCACTTTGGTATTGAGTAAAAACAGTAGGTAAGTTAATCTACACAAAAACATAAGTTCAAAAACTAAAACCCGACTACTGAAAAACTAAAACCCGACTACTGAAAAACTAAAACCCGACTACTGAAAAACTAAAACCCGACTACTGAAAAATCACGCTCTAGAAAGTATGAAACAAGTGTACTAGATCCGATGTATTCAACCACAGTTGGTCTAACTCTCTCATAAGAATCAAGATCTATTGGATTTTTTTTTTTTGTGAAAATATCTCATTATGCAGATTAAATAAAATATTTCAAAATTTTAAGGACAGTCTCCTAAGACCGATTTCGCGTTATTATGTAGCTACAGTTAAGATTTACTTCCCTATCTTAAAAATCCACCGTGTATATGTCATGAGGATTGACTGCTTAGTCCCATAAAGATATAGCGTAATGATAATCATTTAAAAGATTAAATCTGTACCTATCTGCAATGTTCTAACCGTTTGGCTCTTTTTACAATTTACTGTAAACCATAGAGGAATACAAACATAATACAATATTGCTTATCCCCCATAATAAATAGGGTGATAAAGTAAATATAGCCTACCGGGTGACCAGACTTATAGGTAATATTATGCAAAATTTGAACAGAATCTATCCATTAAAATTTTCGTGATGCTGGAACATACATTCAGACAAACAGACAAAAATTATAAAAACTATATTTTCGGCATTAAAATCAATTCCAAACCTCATAGCAATTGCTTTTTTCAAAAATATTCAATGTACAATTTTGATTTCGCTACCTTTTTGTTATTGTATAGAAAATGTACTTTTTTGTAGTTTGAGTCAAAATAGTAGTTAAAAAGTGTTATAATATATATATATATATTTGGAATTGGCTTTTTACTAGCTTTTATTTGATACCCATATTATTAAAATCACAAAATATTTTTTTTTATTCCTTCTGTATTTTTTGATTCGCAGATGCCATGTGAAAATTTTATAAACTATGACACTTCTGCAATTAAAACAAATCTAACGATACTGCATATGTTAAAATCCATCAAGCCGTTTAGGCTACAGAGCGTGCCAAAGAAATAGACATACATACATACATACATACACTCGAAAAACATAACCCTCCTTCTGAGGCAGTCGGGTAAAAAGGTGGATTTACTTTAACAAATAGTGCAGCTTCTAGGATATATAAAGCGGGTAGTGGTAATATTTTCAGCTTTTTAAAATATGGAATGCAGCTATCAGTTGTTTTTAAACCACACATGCATCGTGAACATCTTTTTTGCATCCTGAAAACAAGCTCCCTATTGGTTGATTGTCCCCAAAAAATAAAACCATACCGCAGAACTGAGGCGACTAATCCATGGTATGCTGTTAACAGTGTATCAGTATTTACTTTCTTCGAAAGTTGAAATAACAGATATGCTGATTTGCTCAATAGCTTGCAAATTTCTTCCAAATGAGGTTTCCAAGTCAGTTGATCATCCACAGTTATACCTAAGAATTTGGCAATACTAACTTCTCCTATTTCATGATTACCATAAGCAATATTAACTAGCGGCTTCTCAACCCGTTGGCGAAAGTGCATTATTTTGGTTTTATTTAAATTAATTATAAGATTATTATCATTAAGCCAATTTATTTTAAAGAATTATTAATGTCATTTTGATAATTTATTGTATTATTTCATTCTATAATAGCCGTGCTATCGTCCGCAAAGAGTACCATTTTTTGCCTTATGGATTTTGGGAGGTCATTTATATAAATTAAAAAAAGGGGTGGTCCCAGAACGCTTCTCTGAGGCACACCATATTTTATGTACCTTGGTTCAGAGGTATATGTGGTTTCTAATTTATTTGTAAGACATATCCTAGAGATTTCCGTACATTGTACTCTGTCACTAGGTATGATTCTAGAAGCTTAAGGATGTTTCCTCTAACGCCGTAACCATGTAATTTTTGCAGCAAAATATTATGATCTACAAAATCGAACGCCTTCGTCATGTCTGTGTATATCGCACAAACATGTTTTTTTTAATCTACAGATGTCAAGACACTTAACAGCAGATCAAACAGCGCCATATTAACATTGAAATTCTTTCTGAATCCCTTTTGTTCATTACAAACTAATTAAAAAGTTTCGAAATAAGAATAAATGGAATTATAAATTACTTTTTCGAATATTTTTGAGAATACCGGAATTTTAGCAATTGGTCTATAATTTTTAACATCGGTTCTGTCATTTCTTTTAAAAAGGGGCTTAATGATTACTTTCTTTAAACCATTTGGGAATATACCATGAGCGATACATAGATTGATTACATGTGTTAATGGTGGCGCTATAACGTCCTTGACATATTTTATCACTTTAGTTGATATGCCATCGTATCCAACAGTATTTGTGTTCTTAAGGCTACTAATTATTTTAACTATGTCATCTTCTGTAACAGGCATCATAAATAATGAATGATGTGATGTCAGATTTTCCATAAAAGGTTTTTTCGTCGATGTACAATTCGTTTGTTGATTGTTTTCAATAGCGTCAATAAAATATTTATTAAATTCATTAGCTATATCCATTGGGTGCGTTAAAATGAAGTCCTTCTGCTTTACGTTTTAACAAGGCAATTCATTTTGAATATTTTGAGATCTCTACGTTGTGATTAATACTCAGCGTACTTTTGAGCATTGAATAGAAAGTCCATAGGGATGAAGATTTGAATTTTTCTGATAATTCTTGAAATTACACTAATAGCACATCTTCAGAAAATGTTGTACTACTCTTTGATATTTTCCAATTCATGAAATCTTGGTAGGCCTTTTCATATTGTTTTATCGACTTTTCTGGTAATAATTGGTTAGAAATGTCCTTTGCTGCATTAGAAATATCTGGTGGTGTGTTGTCAAAGCTTGTATCACTCATTTTTGTAAATAACAAAGTACTTAAAAAAAAATTGCAATATTAATATTGAACAAAAATGGCGGGATACGACGTTAATTCGAATAGCCAATAAGTTTTTTTTTTTAATTATGGCGCTATGGTAGTGAAACGCGCGGGCATGACAATGTTCTTTTTTTGAAAAGGAGATGCATAATGAAATTCAGTACAACATTATAACTCCCGTTTGGATGCTATTAAGGTTACTATGACACTGGGTGTTTTAATGTTGGCAATAAGCTGTTTCAGAAACTTTTATAGAGGAGTTATAGCATGGGCGTAGATAAAAAATATTATGTTGTGTAAGTACATAATAACATTTATCTAATAGCAGTTTTGCTGTTATAAACTGATTTTTAATTATATTAGGAAGTTCTTTTAAAAAAAGAATATGATGTTTTTATTTAAGAGACAATTTGAAGTGAAAACTTATTTAGCCGTGTTGAGAGATTTTTGGTAGCTGGGCAAAACTTATGGGTTTGCGTCACTGACATGTCAATGTGACGTGTTGCGTAAATCTGGCGCAACCCGTCAGCAAGTTTTAAGTTTTCACTTCTGTCGGCATTCAGTCCCCATGGCTGCCTATTTTTTTTATTTAAGTCAATAGAGAGAGAGAACGCTTCTAAAGTCGCAAACAATGCACCCCCTAATATATTAAATTTAAAGGTGGCAAATCCTGAAAAAAATAAGTTACTAGAAATTAAAAACAATTTCAACGAAAATTGTTTTAAAATTGTTTAACCTACCATGGAATACCTACATACTTATTTTTTCTGTCGATAATCAACATTGTGCATGCATAAGTAGTAAGTCCACATCATGACTACGGAACTCACTTGGCCGGTTTTTGTCAAGATTATTAATACCGAGTTTCAAGTCCATATCGGACTGCGCGGTAAAATTTTTCCATACTTCAACCCCTCTCGTCCACTCTCATCTCAACAGTTGAAGTCAGACGCGATGACATTGCAACTGCTCTGCGAAGACACTGCTACGTCACTAGTGTGAGCCGCGCCTGCTCAACTAATGATACTGACTCCGAAAGATCTTTGTTGCAGTTTTCAGACCGAGCACAATAATATTAACGTTCATCTGTCAGACTTAAGGCTAGGCCAAATTAGGGCGGTCCGGACTGCAACGCAACGCATTGCAAAAATCCTCCTTCATCACTTGCGTACATTGTCTATGAACCAACGCACACTACAGGTGAGGCGGGTCGCACCACACTTGCGTACATTGTCTATGAACCAACGCACACTACAGGTGAGGCGGGTCGCACCACACTTGCGTACATTGTTTATGAACCAACGCAACCCACAGGCGAGGCGGGTCGCACGGTCGCACCACACTTTTTTGTATGAAAATGCGTTGCGCTGCGACCCGTGGCTTTAGACTACACACACTGCCTTGCATTGACGATTGATTCCCTTGGTAGTGTACATTTGTACAATACTATCGATGTGTTTCAGATGTGCAGCCTGGCAGCGCTGGCGCGCGGCTGCCGGCCCGCCGCCGCCGCCGCCAAGCCCTGCTGCCTGTGCTGGTGCTGCTGTTGTTCGTGCTCCTGGTCAGTAGCCGCACTGCTCACACTCACACGCATCATTTTGTGCTGCTCGGCGGCTCAACCTGCATAGTACCTCAAATACAATCTGCCGTGTTTAGACAGTTATCGACGTAAGCGCCGCTAGAGTACCGTGCTTACATATCGACGCACTATATTCGTACATGAGACCTTAGCAGTTTAGCAGTTCGTCACCTCCAGCGCCGGTCTAAAGCTGACGAACTGTGAAGCTGCACCGATCAGTTACTGCGATGATCTTGCTAAGAAACAGCTCTATGCTGTCGTTAATGCACTGCAATACTGCGCATTTAAAAATATCTCGAAACATTTACTTTTAAAATATAATTATAGATTTACTTACGTACTCTTACCCCGTTATGGTGGGTGATTCCCTGAGTACCTACCCCGATCCCCGAGGCCCCCGTCCCGGAGGACCCCGATTTATTTTTATCTTGATAAACTCAATTAAAAGTCAGTTTAGCTTTAAAATACCGTCAGCAGATGATATGTTATTAAATAAAATTTTATTACTAAAATTATAATATTTAACTTTAAGGATCAGAAAAAAATCATAGCCTTGGTTGGTTAAAGTAAATATTATAATTAGAGCCTCCTAGAGCAATCACAGATTCTAATTATTATCACAATAGTTACAACAACATTAACATCATTTAAAAAAAACTGGCCAAGTGCGAGTCTGACTCGCGCACGAAGGGTTCCGTAGCATTATCTATAAAAACGGCAAAAAAATCACGTTTGTTGTATGGGAGCCCCCTTAAATATAATATGTTATTCTGGTTTTTAGGGTTCCGTACCCAAAGGGTAAAATGGGAACCCTATTACTAGGGCTCCGCCGTCTGTCTGCCTGTCCGTCTGTCACCAGGCTGTATCTCATGAACCATGATAGTTAGACAGTTGAAATTTTTACAGATGATGTTTTTCTGTTGCCGCTATAACAACAAATACAAAAAAAACGGAATATAATAACTATTTAAGGGGGCTCCCATACAACAAACGTGATATTTTTTGCTTGGTATTGATAACGGCAACAGGTAGACGCTTGAAATATTCACAGAATATTTAGTTATATATTTACTTTAAAAATAAATAAAAAACTTAAAAAAAACAAAAAATTAAGGGGGCTCCCATATAACAAACGTAATTTGTAATTTTTTGCCGTTTTTATAGATAATGGTACGGAACCCTTCGTGCGCGAGACCGACTCGCACTTGGCTGGTTTTTAGTATTTGTTGCTATAGCGGCAACAGAAATACATCATCTGTGAAAATTTCAATTGTCTACCTACCGCGGTTCATGAGATACAGCCTGGTGACAGACAGACAGACAGACGGCGGAGCCTTAGTAATAGGGTTCCGTTTTACCCTTTGGGTACGGAACCCTAAAAACCGGCCAAGTGCGAGTCTGACTCGCGCACGAAGGGTTCCGTACCATTATCTATAAAAACGGCAATAAAATCACGTTTGTTGTATGGTAGCCCCCCTTAAATATTTGTTTTATTTTAATTTAATTATTGATTTTTAAAGTGAATATATAACTAAATATTCTGTGAATATTTCAAGTGTCTACCTGTTACCGTTATCAATATGGAGCAAAAACGAGCAAAAAAATCACGTTTGTTGTATGGGAGCCCCCTTAAATATTTATGTTATTCTGGTTTTTAGTATTTGTTGCTATAGCGGCAACAGAAATACATCATCTGTGAAAAATTCAACTCTCTAGCTATCACGGATCATGAGATACAGCCTGGTGACAGACAGACAGACAGACAGACGGCGGAGCCTTAGTAATAGGGTTACCGTTTTACCCTTTGGGTACGGAACCCCAAAAAGTACAAACTTTATCATTTACTTAGGTAAGTATTCGTGCCATGTTTCAAGTTTATTATTTATATTTTATAGAACTGTTGTGTGCCAAATTTGAGCTATGTGTTGACAGACCAATAAGTCACGGTTTCCTTTTATACAGGGTGGAATTTTGTAATGCCACCTGGAGGGAAAGTACTCTTAATACTGCAGATAGAAAATTTTACTCAAAGGAAACATTCCTTTATTTTTGAATAGAAAGCAAACTGCATTCAAAGATTTTTGAAAATTCTCTTCTCCCACACCCGGGAATCGAACCGGCTAAAATCTGAAAAAATTATACCCTGTACTTTTATTGCATCGATCGTTAGGGTCAATTATAAGGATGAAAGGGAAACCAGGAAATCTTAAATTAATTTAATTATTTACAAAAAATGGTAAACTAACTAATTAGTTGCTCGAAATGGGGTCCATTCTCTTGGATACACAAATTTATTCTTTTAACGAATTCATTTCTAGTAACCTTTAATAAAGTGTTGTGGTGAATATTATAAATCGTATTCTGAACTTAAACTCTCAACTCGTTGTCATTCGCATAAGATTTCATGTAAATTTGATTTTTTACATATCCCCACAAAAAAAAATCTAATGGGGTGAGATCTGGCAGGCCATCTGATTGTGCCGTTTGTACCAATCCAGGTATTAAAATGGTTATTAATGTAGGCAGTAGTGATTCTGCTGTTATGTGCTGGAGCACCATCTTGCTGTAGAATTATTTGGTTTCGCTCTTCCTCGGGGAAACCATTTAACTCGTTTCTTAAGAGATCCAGTATTTCAATATACTTGACAGTGTTTAAATGACCTTCGTACACGTGGACTAACACTACATTATTTCTCATAATTCCGCACCAAACGTTGAAAGAAAATCTTACTTGATTGTTAGTTTCATGAACACGAACAGGATTCACTCGAGACCAATAATGGTTATTGCGGCGATTGTACATGCCATTATTGCTGAAGTTGGTTTCGTCAGACCATACAATGTTACTCAAAACTCACTTTTTCAGCACTTTAAGTACGCGAGTGTGGGTTGTTCCTAATTCATCGGCAGCATCTCTACTTGAAGCCTTTGGAAATGATTCAAAGTATGTTAAAACATCTAGTTCAAAATCGAAATAGTTTTGCTGAATAGTTTGCCGTTTCTTCTTGAAACCACCCGTATTCTTTAAATTTTCTACCATTCTTTTCAATACGAACCGAGTTGGTGCCTGTCGGTCTTGATATCTCTCTCCATACCACCGCAGAGCTAGATTCACGTTTTTGTTATTTAAAAAATAAGCTTCCATTAAATCAAACTGTTCTTGATAAGCCATTTTCACCGTGAGACAAAATGTAAAATGAGTTATAAAAACAATCAAATGTGAATAACAACTATGACAATCTAATTTTCAAATTTTAATCTAACATTCCATATTTAAATTACCTCATACACGCAGCTACGAGTATGTCGCAAAGGAGTCTGCATTACAAAAGATGGATGTAAGTTAAAGACCTTTAACTTGACTCATTGAATTTGTAACTTCAGATTTCCTGGTTTTCCTTTCATTTAATTTATCATGTTTGTTAGAGAGATTTCATCCTTATAATTGACCCTAACGATCGATGCAATAAAAGTACAGGGTATAATTTTTTCAGATTTTAGCCGGTTCGATTCCCGGGTGTGGGAGAAGAGAATTTTCGAAAATCTTTGAATGCAGTTTGCTTTCTATTCAAAAATAAAGGAATGTTTCCTTTGAGTAAAATTTTCTATCTGCAGTATTAAGAGTACTTTCCCTCCAGGTGGCATTACAAAATTTCACCCTGTATAAGGCTAGATATTATACACAGAACCTCCTCCTTTTTTGAAGTCGGTTAAAAATCATTTATAGCCAGAGTGCATCTCATGGCAATTCCAATACGACCAAACACGGGTAGGATACATTGTTTTATTACGGAGTTCCGGTGCCTACCTTCCGACTTCATCATCAGATCAGTTTGATGGAACCATTTTGATCAGAACTATTTATAAATTTGCTTCACTTAACTATCTTAATCCAGATATCTTATCGCCACCCGTGAAATACTTATCATAGAGAAGGTCCGGTGGCCATCTGTCCTTGTTCATCATCATCGTGTCCTTCTTCATCAGTTCCACTTCACCAAATTATACTTTCTGGATGCAAATGATTGATGTGTTGATGAAAATATAAAAATCTCCTATAATATTTGAAGAGTTCCTTCAGTTACTTATGTATAGTAGATAGTATAAAGTGTGTTCTGCCAGAAATCCATCACTTCGGCGTCTGATCACGAAACAGCACAATCAGTTACTGTAAAAACGAATATACACAAAAGAATAACTTGTTGGTCAGAATTGAAACATGACTACTGTGTAGAAAACCTCGATAACTTAATATTCTGTGAATATTTCAAGCGTCTATCTGTTGCCGTTATCAATATCGAGCAAAAACGAGCAAAAAAATCACGTTTGTTGTATGGGAGCCCCCTTAAATATTAATTTTATTGTTTTTTACTATTTGTTGTTATAGCAGAAACAGAAATATATCATCTGTGAAAATTTCAACTGTCTAACTATCACGGTTCATGAGATACAGCCTGGTGACAGACGGACAGACAGACAGACAGACGGCGGAGCCTTAGTAATAGGGTTCCAGTTTTACCCTTTGGGTACGGAACCCTAAAAAGAAATGTAATCATATTTATCGAATTCGGGGTCCTCCGGGACGGGGGTCTCGGAGATCGGGGTACTCAGGGAATAACCCGTTATGGTTACCATCAATAATCGCTCTATATTACATATCTTTAGAGCAAATTCATAATTATTGTTTATGAGTTTTATGACTTTTATGTTTGTTCTATTCCAGGGCTAAATGGTGAGTGCAGAGAAGTCGTGCGACCCCCCTTTCCCACCTCTCATGTAGACGTAGGTTTCCCCGCCCGCACCCGCCCCGGCCCGGTCGGCCCTGACGGTCGCGCGCGGCGCCAGCCCGCACGCTAGCGCCGCGCCGTTTAGCACTTTGTCATGTCGGTAAGAGGATTGTGCTCGAGGGAGCCCAAGAGATCCCTAGCCGAGAGCGGCAGGCCAGCCATCCTCGTCTAAGAAAAACTTGTGATCGGCACAAGACTGGAAAGTATGGCGCAAAATAGAAGGGGCCAGTATTCAGTAGTGAATACCGGTGGTGACAAAATAGAGGAGGCCAGTATTCAGTAGTGAATACCGGTGGTGACAAAATAGAGGAGGCCAGTATTCAGTAGTGAATACCGGTGGTGACAAAATAGAGGAGGGGCCAGTATTCAGTAGTGAATACCGGTGGTGACCAAATAGAGGAGGCCAGTGTTCAGTAGTGAATACCGGTGGTGACAAAATAGAGGAGGGGCCAGTATTCAGTAGTGAATACCGGTGGTGACCAAATAGAGGAGGCCAGTATTCAGTAGTGAATACCGGTGGTGACAAAATAGAATTCAGTAGTGAATACCGGTGGTGACAAAAAACACGACATCATCACTTCAAAGCACTGTTGAGCATTGGCCACGCTGCCGAATGCCGGCTGCTCAGACCAAGACATCATCATCACTTCAAAGCACTGTTGAGCCAAACCACCAAGCTGCTCAGACCAAGAAAACAGTTTTGCCGCAACTGGGACGGCCGGTCTTCGACATCGGACATATTATGGCACCCACACATACCGCTCAATCCAGAAACGGTGCACAACAAAAGCATAACAAAAGAGGTTATGTAGAGTTCTTTCGAAATACGTTTGTTTGTAGAAGGTACAGTAAAACCTTCACTGTAGTCGTTACGGATATCTGCCCACCACCACGGGTGGTTAATTATTGTTGTAATTAAACTCTCGTGAGGCTGGGCAGGGCATTGGGCTGGATGTGGGCAAAGTGGGCACGCGGTGACACCGAGCGTACGGAACACGAGGACGAGTTGCCTCAAAACGGTGATTGGTGGACAATGGCGGAAATAAAATAGTCCATTTACTACGTTCTTCTCTTCACTTCTTCACATAATAAGGCTGTGATCATGATGTCTTTTCTTAACACGCTTGGTACAAGTTTTGGTGACAGGTAGGATGTTTTGATGTACGACAGCGTCAGCGTAAACCCCAGTCCATCTCCACTTTCCAACAAAACAATTGAAACCGGTCAGCGGCGCGGGCGGGAGTAGAGGCAGTAGAGCTTGTTAGTAGAACGGAGTAAGAGCATAAGTTAATGTATCGCGGTAATGTACTGTGCAGCCTGGCGGCGCGCGGCTCGGAGGGCGGCCCGGGCAAGAAGCCGCGCGAGTTCGGCCCGCAGGAGCCGCTGCTGAGCGACGGAGACGCGCCGTGAGTACCCAGACCACTACGATCAATACACATTCTACTGAACAAATATTACCAATTTTTCTTTACTTTTATATCTTTAAATACCTCTGCTTCGTCTGTATCTGTCCGTACAGTTCGAACTAGATCGGACCCACATTGAAATGCTGAGGAACTTGTATAGGTTACAGATAATAACACTGAGTAGTGCCCCGGCTCACGCGGCTACCTCGGTGTCATCAGAGTCGTACGATAAGACGGAGTGTTGTGTTGCAGGCCCACGCTGGACGAGATCCAGAGCTGGGGGCAGTCGTTTGACCGGCTCATGCGCAGCGCTGGTACGTGGCACCTGTGTTGTTGGGGGGCGTACTACGTGACATTATCACCACCCTTATTCAAATTTATTTGGGGTCAACACAGAGAACTAATGGACACAATATGTAGAAGGGGACATTTTTGTTGTAGAGGCCCTAGTACAATGCTCGATATTATACCTATTTTAAACCTTTTTTTGGACCTGAATAAGAAGCTTACATTAATCTTCTATTGAAATAAAATTTGTATAATTAATATTTCTTTATTCTTAAGTACAAATTTTCACAATTTATAAAAATGTGAATTGTGTCCCTTTCGTAAATGAACTGTATTGAAAGGGACGGGCTTATTTATAAAAGGTATGAGAGATTTAACATATTAATACTAGTTCAGTAATGTTTGAAAATATTTATTTTGAAAGTAACAAACAATCAACAGTCTTCAAGTTTGGTATCTCGCCGTCTTACAATAAATGCACTTCTATGAGGTACTCATTGTGAAGTGATTCATAGTGACACAACCAGACAAGTAAGCCCCACTGCTGGAACCATGCTGGAACACAGGCCTCCTCTCTTCCAGCGGGAGTGGGCCATAATCCACCGAATTTTTGGTTCTAGGACATAGGGCCGGTTTACTCACTGTACGGTTCACGTACAATATATTAAACTGCATACGCAGCAACCTACTTACTTTATTCACTTATATTAGCGATAAACATATTTTTAAGTTAGTTGACAAATTACTACTAGCGCGAGCGCTGCGGATTAGCATCCAAATCTTTACTTGTAAATCGGGCTACTTAATAAACTTTCAAGTGTTACTAAATCCGTGGTTTCCGTTAACTCACCTAAACTAACTTTAACTACTTCAAGTGAGCGAGCTATAACTTATTTTACAAGTGTAAGGTGCCTACTACTTCTGGACCTTACATTTAATGGTCCTTCGAGCCTTCGCGTATCTTAGTGTGTTTGATTCTCTTGTTACGGTAGCGAATCGGTTCAGCTGGTCTCCCGGAAGAGGGTCGCCCCGGTTGGATTGAGAAGGCGCACATACCTAGCTCGAGTACAGGCACATTAAGTACCGGAACCAACTTCAACTACTGGACGAGCCTTCGACAACTAGAGGAGCCGTCAACAAGCAGAACTAACTACAACTATACTTACTACAACTGCTACTACTACTACCGCTGCTGAGGCTGCAATAAATACAACTACTAAACTTATTTCGATTAACTAATCGAGAAACTCAAGATGAGCGAAATTACTCTTCAAAATGAAGTTTTCGAGTCCATCAAGCGTCTTTGCTCAAACTACCAAAAGGACAGTGCTACTCGGAAAGGAAAGGAATACTTAACTCAAAGGTTAGTGTCATTGGAAAATCTCTGGCAAGATTTCACAAGCAGGCACAATCTACTTCTGGAACGGGAGGATAGAGGTATTAAATATTTTACTGAGAACATTCACGAAAAAACAAAGCATCTATACGAAACTACTAGGGTGTTGATGGGAAACAAGGAGAAGTGGTTATCCCGCATCCTCAGGGAATAGATACCAAGACCAAAGAACTGCTGGATCGCCAAGAGTGCCACATAAAGGCACTGGAGCGAGCAATGTCAAAGGTTGATGTAGACTGTGTAATAGAAAAATGGGAGTTAGAAGATCAACTAAATGAACTAAGTGGCAAACCGTAGAAAAATGTCACTGGGAACTAGAAGCTGTTCTGAAAGGTTCAAACGAGGTATACAACGAACTATTCGCCAGTAAAGAACGACAATATGACGTACTAAAAAGGTCCCTAAACTCGAAAATATGGACTGGTACGCATTACCAAAACTCTGCGCCAAGAATTTAATTACCTGAATTCACTGGAAACTACAGTCAGTGGATTACGTTCAAGGATATGTTTCAGGAGACTATCCACAACAATGTGAACTTCTCAAGGTCGCAGAAAATGCAGCATCTAAAATCCAAACTGAAAGGAGAGCCTGAACGACTGGTTCAACATCTAATTGGCGGAGAAAACTATGAGACTTGTTGGGAAATCCTCAATCAACGATATGACAACAAAAGACTACAATTTGTGAACTTGATGAATACTTTGATGCATTTACCGACAATTCACCAGGCAAACGGCGCTATCTTGAAGAAAATGCATGACACAATCAACGAGTGTATGAATGGTCTGCAAACCATCTGTCTAAACAGCTGGGATCCGATTATCGTCTATTTGATGGGGCAGAAATTGGACGCAGCATCTTATACTGAATACACAAGAGAGCTAGAACACCCAAAGGAGGTCCCGGAGTTGGGTGAATTTTTGGCCTTTCTGGAGTCAAAATTCATGGCGCTGGAATCAGCTAGAGGCTACCACAAAGAAACTACAAGTCAACAGAGACCGGCTTACAACAACAAATTGAGATACAATTCGCAAAAATCATCTGAATTCAACAGAAAAGAATTTTCTAAAATATATCATACGTCATTCGGTAAATGCCCTTTATGTAGCGATTTTCATGTCCTAATGCAATGTCCAAAGTTTATCGATATGGACACACGGCAAAGAAATGACATAGTAAGGAAATTGCAGATTTGCAAAAATTGTCTCTATAAGCATAGCGACACCGAATGCGCGTCAAACAAAACTTGCAAAGAGTGCAACAAACCTCATCATACATTACTACATTACACAGCGCTAAAACTGACACCGAGGTCAAACATGAATCACAACAATATGGATCGGCGTTCCCAACAACGGGAGCATCGACCTTCAACAGCTGATCAGCATAGTTCCAACCATTTATCAAACAAGAACATTACGGAAATTTTACTTACCACAGTCGAAATTCAAGTAAAGAGGTCGACGGGAGACTTTATAACGCTGCGAGCTTTACTTGACCAAGGGTCACAAGTTAACCTCATCACAGAAAATGCGGCGCAAAGACTGAAACTTCATAGAAAAAGGTTGAACGCCACGATCTCCGGCGTGGGAACTATATTGGGAGATTGTAAAGCACGATTAGATCTGGAATGTAAATCACACTGCACTGACTTCGCATTCCCCGCTAGCGCCCTCATAATGCAAAAAATTACGAACAACTTGCCGAACAAAACTTTCTAGACAAGCGACTGGTCTCACTTACGAGGCTTATCACTAGCGGATCCTGATTTTAACTTATCAAGGAACGTAGACTTACTGCTGGGAGCGGATATTTACTCTGAAGTAATACTAGAAGGGGTCCTAAAAGGAGATACTCAAGCGCCGACGGCCCAGCAGACCCGTTTAGGCTGGATACTATGCGGGAAACTAGAAACTCTCAGCTGTCATGTAGCACTAATCGACCTTAGTGACTTAAAGACATTCTGGTAAACTGAAGACATCCTCCAAATTGATGAAGATACATCAAGAGATGACTGGTGTGAAGCTTACTACAAAACTACCACTGAACGAGATTCCAGCGGAAAATATATTGTGAAAATGCCAATGATTTCTGGCCACGAAGAAAAATTGGGACGATCAAAATCAATAGCAATCTCGCAATTCTTGCAATTGGAAAAGAAATTCGAGAGAAATGCCAAACTCGCATCAATGTATAAAGACTTTGTTCGCGAATACATCGATATGGGTCACATGAAGCTTGATTTTCGACGAGTGTCGTGTTTGAACACGACACTCGTCGAAAATCAAGTTTTCCTGCCGCATCACGGGGTATTAAGAGAACACTCAAGTACAACTAAACTGAGAGCAGTCTTTAATGCTTCACAGAAAACCACGGGTGGTTGTAGCCTTAACGATGTCATGGAAAAGGGCCCTAACCTGCAAAGAGCCATCCAGGCATTAATACTACAATGGCGGGGCTACAAATACGTCTACACAGCGGACATAGAAAAAATGTACCGTTCCATATGGTGTCATCCTGAACATCAGCACCTACAACAAATTATTTGGAGAAACCAACCAACAGACATTTTAAAAGAATATCAACTTCAAACATTGACATACGGAACAAAGAGTGCTCCTTGGCTGGCGATGCGAACGCTTAAACAACTAGCTTCTGATGATGGTCACAAATACCCCAAGGCCGCTGAAATACTGCAGAATCATTTCTACGTCGATGACCTCATTAGTGGTCACAACTCGATCGAGCAAGCAAGGGAAATCCAAACTACTATAATCGAACTACTAAAAGGAGGAGGAATGAATTTGCGCAAGTGGTCAAGCAACGATCCTGAGCTTTTACGTCACTTAAACGAAGATCAAATATCAAAGAATATTTTCGACTTCAAAAGCTCTGAAACAATGAAAACTTTGGGGCTGAGTTGGAATCCAAAGGAAGACATTTTTTTATTCAACTGGACCTTGGACGACAGCAACAAAAGATCACTTACCAAAAGAAAACTACTGTCACTAATTTCACGACTATACGATCCCTTGGGTTGGCTAGCACCTATAACTGTGCTAGCTAAACTACTATTCCAAAGGGTGTGGGTGACTAAGATAAGCTGGGATGCCGACCTGCCTGAACAGTTGCAAAACGAATGGTGGCAACTAAACAATGACCTACATTCAATCAAAAACATTAAAATAAACAGATGGATAGGTAGTACGCAGAAAACTATAGAATTACATGGATTTTGTGACGCAAGCGAGAAAGCATACGCTTGTGTCATATACAGCCGAACAATATACGAAAAAGGCAATCCCAGGACCACCTTGCTAGTGTCAAAGACCAGGGTGGTTCCGATAACACAAAAAACTTCGTTACCTCGACTTGAACTATGCGGGGCACTACTTCTAGCTCAACTCATGGATAAGGTGAAGAAATCACTAACGGAACACAACGTATCAGCCTACGGCTGGTGTGACTCTAAGGTTGTCCTAGCTTGGATTCAGGGAGACCTCTCAAGATGGGAAAGATACGTAGCCAATAGAGTGGGAAAAATAAAGGCCGTAATGCCACCTCAACAATGGTGTTACGTACGATCGGAACTTAACCCAGCTGACTGCGCTTCAAGAGGCTTGTTACCGAATAAACTAGTGGGATTCAAACTATGGTGGGACGGACCCACGTTTATACGAGACTTCGCTGAGTCAGAAACTCCTCACAACATGAACTACTTCACTACAAATGTTGCGCGCAGAATCGAACCTGAAACCATCAGAGCACAAACCTACAACATTGAAAACTTTGTTTACAAGCTGTTACATAGCCACAGTTCGTTGACACGAATAACAAGAATTGCTGCACGTATATTGCGATATTTTGCATCACTAAAGCAAAAATGCCGACCAAGCACTACACACTTAACAACAAACGACTTAAAATACTCAGCAGAATACATATTGAAATATGTCCAACAAAGCGAGTTTGCGCAAGAATACAAACAATTACTAAATAACCAAACTACTTCGTCTAAAAGCAATATTTACAAATTAAAACCTTTGCTGGATAAACAAGGAATTATTCGGGTGGGCGGAAGACTTCAACATTCTGATCTACCTGCTAATATGAAAAATCCAGCAATTATACCCAACTCCAGTCGCTACACCGAACTACTTATCGAACAAGCACACCTGAAGACACTTCATGGCGGAGCGCGACTCAATCTGACCTACCTACGGCAAGGCTACTGGATAATATCTGGAAATCGGGCTGTAAAGGGAAAGATACGCCGCTGTGTAAAATGTCATCGTTTCAACTCTACTGAAAACGCTCAACTTATGGCTGATCTCCCGAAACAACGAATAACACCAAGTCGTCCATTCACTCACACTGGTGTGGACTTTACTGGTCACGTAGACGTGAAGCTTAACAAAGGCAGAGGAGTAAAGACCTCAAAAGCGTACATCGCCGTTTTTGTTTGTATGGCCACTAGAGCTGTACATATTGAATTAGTTTCTGAACTAAGCACGGAAGCATTTATTGCTGCGTTTCAAAGAATGTGTGCTCGGCGCGGAACGCCTGCACACATATACTCAGACAACGGCACTAACTTTACTGGAGCATCTAAAGTGCTGAAAGAGGATTTCATAAACTTTAAAAGGCTTCTTTCTCCTGAATTCTTCAACGAGATCGGGAAACTGTTTGTAAAAGTTCAGTGGCACTTCAACGCCCCTGCCTGGCCTAGTGCGGGCGGAATATTTGAGGCAGCCGTTAAATCACTAAAGCATCACTTGCGGCGAGTTTTAGGCGAACAAAAACTTACTTGGGAAGAATTCACCACCTTACTAGCAAAAATCGAAGCTTGCATGAACTCAAGGCCCCTGTGCCCACTAACAGAAGATCCAGAAGAATTTTACAACACTCTTACTCCTGGCCACTTTCTAACTGGCAGTGCTACGTTGTCATTACCTCAACCGGAGCCTGACGACAGAAAGATGGATTTGAGAAAACGATGGCAACTAACGGAACACATGCTAGATCAGTTCTGGAAAGCGTGGTCCAATGATTACTTAAGCACTCTACAGACACGATGCAAGTGGAACAAAGAAGTACAAAATCTCAAAACTAATGATATAGTACTCATCAAGGAGACAAACTTACCACCTGGAAAATGGGCCATAGGACGAGTAATGGAAACTCACCCTGGCAAAGACGGTTTAGTTCGAGTGGCAACCATTAAAACAAAGACAGGAATGATAATGATCTCAAGTTACAGAACAATTAAACATAATCTCGGGAAAACTACCTCAGGGACTAACTCTACCCATAAAAGACATACAAAATGATTTCCGAGACATATACGAACTAATCCATGTCAAAGCTCGGATTACCAACAACTACTTGCTATTTGAGCTACATGTTCCTCTTTCAAGTGACGAGGACTACAGGATATATCGGGTGATACCTATACCTTTCCTGAGACAAGGCAAGTTAAAAATGGTGCAACCCTACTCCAACTTCATCGCCATAAACTTCGTCAAAAACTCGTACATCACTATGGAAGAGCATGACATGCACCAATGTACGTCACACGGAGAAGACGAATACACTTGCATTTCACGTCAGCCAATATTCAACTTACACGACAAAGGCGCACCATGCGAAGCCAAAGTATTCAGTCAACAAACGTCATTATCATGTGTAATAAATGACGTCACATGCAAAGAAACTTGGTTCAAATTACATAAACCTAACCTATGGCTGTTTACGTTGTGCGACAGACAGCTGATACGAGTCATATGCACCGATCAAGTTACGCCGGCGGTCATTAACGGTACCGGGGTGATAGCCTTGAAACCAAAGTGCCTACTTCAAAAGAAAGACGCGAAATATTCACATACAACCATTTAGGAAGCAACTTCTACATGAAAGCGGATATTGAAGTACCCATTATTAACTCAACCATCAACAATTTATTCGACATAAGTTGGCAAAACGCACAATTGAATATGACAGAACCGGAAACATCCGCAACAGATATTAAAAATATAGAAAACCAACTGACTCGCCAGAAAGAGAATGAAAACCTACCGCAGAAGTTAGAGATCTCAAGTCACGACGTTTACCTCTACTCTGTGACTTCTTTTCTGTTGGGAGGATCTGCTTCGTTTGTTCTCTACATCTTCATAAAGAAACGGTGGTTTATGAAGACTTCGAAGCAACAGCGACCTAAAGAAGGTATAGACAATCACGTGGACATCGAAATGCGCGAAATACGTCATTCGACAACCTCGGCTAACTTGACACCAGCGGAGCCACTATACAGCGACGTGAGGCCGAAAAAACTATTTCACTTCGAGGAAGTGTCAAATTAATGCTGATATTTTGATACAGACTTAAATACCTGATGTTTACTTCCTTATTTTTACTTAATGTTCTTTTATTTCTTTTATAGTTATGCCTTTTGTATTTTTCTTTTACATTTTCCTACTTTATGTACTGGATGCTCATCACGCTTCTGCCCTCGGGAGCATGTACGGTTCACGTACAATATATTAAACTGCATACGCAGCAACCTACTTACTTTATTCACTTATATTAGCGATAAACATATTTTTAAGTTAGTTGACAAATTACTACTAGCGCGAGCGCTGCGGATTAGCATCCAAATCTTTACTTGTAAATCGGGCTACTTAATAAACTTTCACTTTACTTAATAAACGTTGTTTTCCTTCACCGTTTTGAGAGCAGAAAGACCAGAGACAGAAAGACCTATGACAAAAGTATTTAGAGAAAACACTGAAACAGTAATTAACTGTTTTTATAATTCTCATCTTAAAGTAAATTAAGTATTTAAGTATAGTTTTTTGTAAGAGTAATTTTATCTTGTGTAAAATTCAACACCAATACAAGTTTACTGACCCTTTGTTCTTGTATCTGGCTATAACTAATCGATCACAAACACGGGTAAAAAAAAACTTATCTAAAGAACAACGAAAAATTATTTTTGTGTACGAATACGAACACTTGCACGCCATCGCCATCTTTAAATACGAACACTTGCACGCCATCGCCATCTTTAAATACGAACAATTGCACGCCATCGCCATCTTTAAAATTATAGGAGTGTGACGTTAGGTGCGAATGTTTGTGCTTCGGGGCTGCTACAGAACAAAAATATTGTCGTCTCGAGACGTTTCTTAATTTACCGATTATTTGAGTTGTCTCTTCCAACACGCCCTTCATGCCACCTCTCCCTAACAGTTTACCGATTATTTGAGTTGTCTCTTCCAACACGCCCTTCATTATTTGAGTTGTCTCTTCCAACACGCCCTTCATTATTTGAGTTGTCTCTTCCAACACGCCCTTCATTATTTGAGTTGTCTCTTCCAACACGCCCTTCATGCCACCTCTCCCTAACAGTTTACAACCTACTTATCTTACGTGTTTCAGCCGGACGGAAAGTATTCCGCGACTTTCTGCGCGGCGAATACTCTGAGGAGAATATAATGTTCTGGCTCGCGTGCGAGGAGCTGAAGCGAGAGACCGACCCCGATGCCGTCGAGGAGAAGGCGCGCTTCATCTACGAGGACTACATCTCCATCCTGTCGCCCAAGGAGGTAAGGTCACGCCCACGCTCCCCCGCTCCCTCCCCCTTTCCTGCCGCATACTGACCGCAACTGGTTGCAGGTGTCGCTGGACTCGCGCGTGCGTGAGGTGGTGAACCGCAACATGGTGGAGCCGACGCCACACACCTTCGACGAGGCGCAGCTGCAGATCTACACGCTCATGCACCGCGACTCGTACCCGCGCTTCGTCAACTCGCCGCTCTACAAGACGCTGGCGCGCTTGTCGAGCGCCGAGCCCCCGAGCGCGACTCCCGCCACCCCCGCAGCCCCCACGACCCCCGGGCCCGCCGGGACCCCAGCGTCTCCCGCGTTGGTCGCGCCTGTCGCGCCAGACGAGCTCGCTGCGCCCCCCGCGCCCCTTGCGCTCCCTGCGCCCCTTGTGCCGGCCGCGCCGCCCGCGCCCCCCGGGCAGTTGCAGCCCGCGCAGTGACATCATCCGCACCCTCCCCACGTGTAAATAGACTCAATATACATTCATTTAAACGGGTACTAATTTTGTACATAGCTAGGTTAAGTGTGAGAGTAGGAGCGGCGCGCACCGCCGCGGCCACTTCGCTGGTCCACCGACCCGCGCGCCCCGGGACCGCGCCCACGCCCGCGCCCGCGCTCGCGCCCGCGCCCACGAGTGCCGCACGTCGCACGTCGAGCAAAGCGCACCGCGCACCGCGGCGTTCTGCGCGCATCTAGTTAGAAGCAATAAAGGTGGACCAATTAAGTTTGCCGAGGAGTCAACGAATAAATAAATAAATCAGTTAATGTAATAATACGTTTTATTTCTTTGTACCGGTTAACCCCCAAAACGGTCAGTCGCACAAATACATGTATCTTGTATTTAAATACCTTTCGTTTGGTATCTTAGTATTTTGTAGATGCTATGTTTGCTAAAATATTTTTACCACCTTTTAGTCAAGTACCTAACTGATTCTATTGTGACATCTTAGGTGACATTAATTCATTTCAAATGTCAATGTTTTCGTAGATAAAACTGAACGTGCCATTGAATCTTTAGTCAAGTTGAAATTGAAAGATGGCGTGGCAATTCTTTATTTCTACAAAATGTCATCGGCTATGCCCCTTGACTCGTGTCATTTTTAATTATTCCGCATAATACTTAGTCTGTGTTTGAGAGACACACCATAACTCCATCTAAAACAAAACATCTAATATATTTTGACGGCACAACGTATAATTATGTTAGTTATTGAACGGAACACAGTAATATTAGTTTAACACTTGACATTGGCAGAATCACCGCACGGCTCAGGGCTAAGAGGAACATAACACTCACTCAATATAAACAAATTGGTCAACGTAGCACACGGCGAGCTAGCGGCGAGCTAGCTTGCTAGTTTTACGGCGAGCTAGCTTGCTAGTTTTACCCAAAACCAGAAGGAACTATGGCAAAAAATTCTACTTTTGGAGGAGCACAACTTTATAATAGAATACCCTCTAGTATAAGAAATCTACACTCTTTTAATCTCCCAGCCAGTATGGAGGGGATTAGTGCTCCCCGTGATGTGGCTAACCTATTTATGAATCACTTTAGTGTGGAACCTGTTGTGAAACCTGAAGAGGGCGAAATGATGCTTGATGCTGGGAAACGCCGTACCGGTGACCCTCCAGTTAAGATAACTTATGCGGAGGTTGATAAGGTTATTAAGCAAATGACCAGAGGGAAGTCACCGGGGCACGATGGCCTCAGCATTGAGCATCTGCAGCATGCTGGTGTTCACCTGCCTAGGGTCCTATCCATGTTGTTTACTTTCTGTCTTCGTCATAACTTCCTACCAGACGATCTCATGAAGACCATAGTAGTACCTATAATTAAAAATAAGCCTGGTGACGTATCAGAAAAGGCAAATTATAGACCTATATCTCTGGCCACGACCCTGGGTAAGGTGCTGGATGGTGTGCTTAACAGACATTTAAGCCAACATGTCGCTCCGCACGACGCTCAGTTCGGATTCCGACCTGGGCAGTCCACAGAATCTGCAGTACTGTGTCTAAAGCATACTGTCCGGTACTATACTGACAGAAGAACACCAGTATACGCCTGTTTTCTGGACTTGTCAAAAGCATTTGACATAGTGTCATACAATGTTCTGTGGAGGAAGATGAGGCTTAACACTAAGCTGCCTGTAGAGATCATCAATTTATTTAAATATTGGTATGATAACCAAAGCAATATTGTTAGGTGGATGGGCGAATGCTCGGATGAATATAGGATGGAGTGTGGGGTAAGGCAGGGGGGATTAACTTCACCTACTCTATTTAATTTATATGTAAATGGACTGATTGAGGAGCTCAGCAGTGCGGGTGTAGGTTGTTCAGTGGATGGTGTTTTTACGAATAATATTAGCTATGCTGATGACATGGTGCTGCTGGGCCCCTCAATCAGTTCAGTGAGGTAATTATTGACCATATGTGAACGGTACGCAATGGCCCATGGGCTCAAGTACAATGTTCGGAAGAGTGAGCTGCTGGTTTTTAAGGCTGGGACTAAAACCTACCCTGTTCCTCCGATCACACTAAATGACCGTCCTACAGCAATTGTCCAAATTTAAGTACTTGGGTCACTGGGTCAGTGAGAAACTTAATGATGATATAGACACAGATAGGGAGCGCCGGGCATAGTCGGTGAGGGGAAATATGCTTTCTCGCAGGTTTGGGCGATGCTCACGTGACGTTAAAGTCACTTTATTCAAAAGCTATTGCCAAACGTTATACACGTGCAGCCTGTGGAGCGATTACACTAAAAAAGCCTACAATGCTCTGCGCGTCCAGTACAACAACGCGTTCAGGGGCTTGTTGGGGCTCCCATGGCGGTGCAGTGCCTCTGGCATGTTCGCTGACTACAGTATGGCCGGCTTCCAGGCGGTGCTTCGCAATAGAACGGCCTCCCTGTGGTCTCGGGTAAATGGTAGCTCCAACACGCTCCTGAGCGTGGTGTCAGACAGAGTGGACAGCCAAGTCCTGTGGCAGTGGTCGCTCACGCATGTCCAACATAATAAATATTTTGCGTTTTACTAACATAGCTATAAGTATCTACCTACTAACATAATATGGACCTGTATCATTTACTGTGTGCTTGGTCTGAAATAAACTTATTCATTCATTCATTCATTCATTTAATGCGTTCAAAACTCAATTTAGTCAGTATATAATCGCGGATCGATCACTTCTGGAGAAATGAAGGCATTGTTGTAGTTTAACTAGTTTGTAACTGATGTCGACGAGCTTAGTGTAGGTAATAATATATGTGTTTGTGTAACTGATGTCGACGAGCTTAGTGTAGGTAATAATATATGTGTTTGTGTAACTGATGACGACGAGCTTTGTGTAGGTAATATGTGTTTGTGTAACTGATGACGACGAGCTTTGTGTAGGTAATATGTGTTTGTGTAACTGATGTCGACGAGCTTAGTGTAGGTAATAATATATGTGTTTGTGTAACTGATGACGACGAGCTTTGTGTAGGTAATAATATATGTGTTTGTGTAACTGATGACGACGAGCTTAGTGTAGGTAATATGTGTTTGTGTAACTGATGTCGACGAGCTTAGTGTAGGTAATAATATATGTGTTTGTGTAACTGATGACGACGAGCTTTGTGTAGGTAATATGTGTTTGTGTAACTGATGTCGACGAGCTTTGTGTAGGTTATCTGTGTTTGTGTAACTGATGACGACGAGCTTTGTGTAGGTTATCTGTGTTTGTGTAACTGATGTCGACGAGCTTTGTGTAGGTAATATGTGTTTGTGTAACTGATGTCGACGAGCTTAGTGTAGGTAATAATATATGTGTTTGTGTAACTGATGACGACGAGCTTTGTGTAGGTTATCTGTGTTTGTGTAACTGATGTCGACGAGCTTTGTGTAGGTAATATGTGTTTGTGTAACTGATGTCGACGAGCTTAGTGTAGGTAATATGTGTTTGTGTAACTGATGACGACGAGCTTTGTGTAGGTTATCTGTGTTTGTGTAACTGATGTCGACGAGCTTTGTGTAGGTAATATGTGTTTGTGTAACTGATGTCGACGAGCTTAGTGTAGGTAATAATATATGTGTTTGTGTAACTGATGACGACGAGCTTTGTGTAGGTTATCTGTGTTTGTGTAACTGATGTCGACGAGCTTTGTGTAGGTAATATGTGTTTGTGTAACTGATGTCGACGAGCTTAGTGTAGGTAATAATATATGTGTTTGTGTAACTGATGACGACGAGCTTTGTGTAGGTAATATGTGTTTGTGTAACTGATGTCGACGAGCTTTGTGTAGGTTATCTGTGTTTGTGTAACTGATGTCGACGAGCTTTGTATAGGTAATATGTGTTTGTGTAACTGATGACGACGAGCTTTGTGTAGGTTATCTGTGTTTGTGTAACTGATGTCGACGAGCTTTGTATAGGTAATATGTGTTTGTGTAACTGATGACGACGAGCTTTGTATAAGTAATATGTGTTTGTGTAACTGATGACGACGAGCTTTGTGTAGGTTATCTGTGTTTGTGTAACTGATGTCGACGAGCTTTGTATAGGTAATATGTGTTTGTGTAACTGATGACGACGAGCTTTGTATAGGTAATATGTGTTTGTGTAACTGATGACGACGAGCTTTGTGTAGGTTATCTGTGTTTGTGTAACTGATATCGACGAGCTTTGTATAGGTAATATGTGTTTGTGTAACTGATGACGACGAGCTTTGTATAGGTAATATGTGTTTGTGTAACTGATGACGACGAGCTTTGTGTAGGTTATCTGTGTTTGTGTAACTGATGTTGACGAGCTTTGTATAGGTAATATGTTTTTGTGTAACTGATGACGACGAGCTTTGTATAGGTAATATGTGTTTGTGTAACTGATGACGACGAGCTTTGTATAGGTAATATGTGTTTGTGTAACTGATGACGACGAGCTTTGTATAGGTAATATGTGTTTGTGTAACTGATGACGACGAGCTTTGTATAGGTAATATGTGTTTGTGTAACTGATGACGACGAGCTTTGTATAGGTAATATGTGTTTGTGTAACTGATGACGACGAGCTTTGTATAGGTAATATGTGTTTGTGTAACTGATGACGACGAACTTTGTGTAATTTATGTATTTATGTTCTAATAATGTTCTCAAGTGAGTGACCTAAGGATGTCTTTATTGAGAATAAAGTTTATTTAAACCTAGGAGCGGGACCGAAGCCATAAAAAGAAAAACAGTCTGTTCCCACGTTTTTAAAAAATATTTTTCAAATACAACACCTGTTTGCCAAGTTCTGCCCCTGTGGAGCGACTCTTCTCATTTGGGGGCATGATCATGAGGCCTCATCGAAGAAAAAAACCGGCAAAGTGCGAGTCGGACTCGCGCACGAAGAGTTCCGTACCATTATCTATAAAAATGGCAAAAAAAAACACGTTTGTTGTATGGGAGCCCCCTTAAGTATTTGTTTTATTTTAATTTAATTATTTATTTTTAAAGTGAATATATAACTAAATAATATTCTGTGAATATTTCAAGCGTCTACCTGTTGCCGTTATCAAAATCGAGGAAAACGAGCAAAAAAATCACGTTTGTTGTATGGCAGCCCCCTTAAATATTTATTTTATTCTATTTTTTAGTATTTGTTGTTATAGCGGCAACAGAGATACCTCATCTGTGAAAATTTCAACTGTCTAACTATCACGGTTCATGAGATACAGCCTGGTGACAGACGGACAGACAGACAGGCAGACGGCGGACCCTTAGTAATAGGGTTACCGTTTTATTCTTTGGGTACGGAACCCTAAAAAGTACATGGCCGAAGACATATTGCGGCGACTAGAGCAAGTACATGCAGATATGTCTTTTAATGATCACATTTACAACGTAGCGCTGACAAAGATTGAAAACAAAGTTATGACAATGGCGGGGAAGAAGCTACAAAATTTGGGAATGGTTAGCTCTTCTTTTTTTTAAAAGAGTAACCGTGGAGTTTCTTGCCGGCTCTTCTCCATAGGAAACGACCAATTGGAACCGTGCACCTAGCTTCTGACGTTTCATAAGTGCCCATGTAGGTTTATGTGAAATAAAAAATTTTGATTCTGATTTTGATTTTCTCGACGGTTGGGTGAAATATGATATTGCGAGAATTTAACTACGACTTCACAGCGTTGCAACAGCAAGTGGCCGAATTAGTACCTCGGTTGCTTCCAGAACAAAGTCACGTCTTTCAACAGGTCAAGTAGAGTCTGGGAATAGTGCAGTCTTTTTTCTCGACGCCCCTGGAGGAAGCGGTAAAAGTTTTTGTTAAACTTATTAATTTATGGTGATCATAAGAAAAGACGAGAAACTTGCTGTTGCTGAGCAATCCTTGCACCTAAAAACGAAACTATTAACCAGATAAACACCAACATTTTGAATAAGGTGCAGGGAGATGTAAATGAGTATTTGTCAATAGATACCACCATGGACCCAGAACAGAGCACTTCATATCCCGCTGAATTTTTAAATTCTCTAGAGCTGTCAGGTGTATCTTTGCATGAACTTCAATTAAAATTAGGTGTATCAGTTATGCTTAAGCGCAATATAGTTGCACCCCGATTATGTAATGGGACGAGGCATCGGATTACACAATTACGACAAAATAAAGTAGGTGCCACTATTGTAACTGGTGTGAGAAAAGGGGAAAGTTTAATTATACCTCGAATCCCAATAATTCCCACTGTCCTACCATTTCAATTGAAAAGAATCCAGTTTCCAATAAAACTAAGTTTTGCTATTACAATTAGGGCCGATTTTGCAATCCTTGGATAAAACTACCAATATCTACCTAAAGAATAAAGTTATTAGACTCTTTATTCGTCAGATATGTGGTTGTCAAATTTTCAATAAATATTTAACCTAATAATAACTATCTGACCGATCATCTCATCTGTTAAAACGCTAACTTCACGGAGGTGAAACAAATATACAGAATAACCGAATGTTAGAGCGGGACGGACTATTTCTTTGAACAAGCTTGCAAACGTCAGCGTCATGGTCACTTTTATTACGGTACGTCCGTTAGGAGGTCCTTTGTTTGGCTCACGTGGTGTTTTTATTTGTGACTTTTAGCTTTGATAGATTTTTAGTTAACCAAAAAAAGGGAGCGTTCAGCGAACTCTAATAATGCTGAGGTACAATTATTTGTGAGTTTTGTCGAGACCTACAAGCAAATAATAGAAAATAATTATTAAAAAAAAACAAAAAACCCGACTGCAAAAACATGAACTGAAAAGATGGAAACAAGATGAAAAGAAAATGTGTATCCTTTAAGTACCAAAAATAAATAAATACAGTCGGAGGCAAATTTTAAGGCGTTCGTTAATCTTAGATGCCTCCGACTGTATTTAATTTATTTATTTTTGGTACTTAAAGGATAGGTACACATTTTCTTTTCATCTTGTTTCCATCTTTTCAGTTCATGTTTTTGCAGTCGGGTTTTTTGTTTTTTTTAATAATTTGTTTTATTTTAAGCTTTTTAGTGTTATTATTGAACAAATTGTTCACGTAAGTATTGTTAAGTTAATAAGCCAAACGTTATCGTTTAGCTTATTATTATCTTATCAAGATAGGATAGGATAGGTTTAAGAAAAGACTAGCTTTTGCCCGCGACTTCGTAAGCGTGGAACTCGTAAGATATACTAAAATAAAATAGCAGCCACAGTTTTATAGAAAACAGCCTCTTTGGTCTAGTGGTCGGAAGTGCTACTGTTGAGTATAAGGTCCTAGGTTCGATTCCGGTCATAGGTCGGTCAGGCAGTGTTATTGGGTCTTTCATCTGAAATTTCTCAGTAACAGTCCGAAGTCTGGGTTTGTGCCCGGTTAGTGGCAATAGGCTAAATGTGTCGTACTAAGTACACCTCTGCCCAACCCTTCGGGGAATACAGGCTGTTATGTTATTTTTATAAAAAAAACCCTGTATGCTACGTTTGTAGTTTTTGATCTCAGCAGCTAAAATATACAGAGACTCAGAATTGGTGACGCGGGAGCAAGTGACGTACCTATGAGGTTTCGGTTTTCTTTTCATTGCCATCTTGCGTTTTGATTTTGACTCCGTTATCGTCGTCGGCGCCTGAAAACCATGAAAACGACACCCATGACGAAAAATTTGCAAATTTTCGTTGGTGCCATCTTGAATTTTGATTTTGACCCGAGTTTTGTTATCAGAGACCTCGAAAACACGAAAACGACTAAACGGCGGAATTAATGTCATTCACGCAAGTGTACCAGATCCGATGTATCAAACCACAGTTGGTCTAACTCTCTCATATCAGGATCTATTAGCATTCTTTTTTTTTTGTAAAAATTGCCCATTTTCTTGCAGACTGTACATTTTTTTTAAATCTGTGTACCTATGCAGATTAAAATATCTCAAAATTTTAAGGACAGTCTCCTAAGACCGATTTCGCGTTATTATGTAGCTACAACGGTTAAGATTTACTTCCCCATCTTAAAAATCCACCGTGTATATGTCATGATGATTGACTGCTTATGCCCATAAAGATACAGCGTGATGATAATCATTTAAAATATTAAATCTCTACGAGCCAAACGGTTAGAACATTACAGATATGTAATGTTCTAACCGTTTGGCTCGTCTTTTTACAATTTGCTGTAAACCATAGAGGATACAAACATAATACAATATTGCTTATCCCCATATTAAATAGCGGTATAATGTAATAATATGGCCACCGGGTGACCGGGCTTATAGGTATTAATATGCAAAGTTTGAACAGAATCTATCCAGTAGAACTTTCGTGATGCTGGAACATACTTCAGACAAACAAACAAATATTCTAAAAACTATATTTTCGGCATTAGAATCGATTCCAAACCTGAATAGCAATTGCTTTTTTCACCAATATTCAATGTATAATTTTGATTGCGCTACCATTTTGTTATTGTACGAGTATAGAAAATGTACTTTTTTGTAGTTTGTGTCAAAATAGTAGCTAAAAAGTATTATAGTATATATATATTTGGAATTGGCTATTCACTAGCTTATATATGATACCCATATTATTAAAATCACAAAATATTTTATTTTATTCCTCTTGTCTTGTTTGATTCGCAGATGCCATATAAAAATTGTATACCCTTCTTCATTTTTCTTTTTTTTTATCTTTTTTTTAAAAAAACGTTGCCCCACACTAGGAATTTCTCCTGTATCGTGGGTGCGTTTACAAACATTTAAACTCACATACACAAACAGCCAGACCCGGAAAAACTACTTGTAGGTCATACAAATACTTGTTCCGTGCGGGAATCGAACCCGCGACACGCAGCGCAGCAGTCAATCGCTTAACCACTGCGCCAACCGTGCCGCCCTATGACACTTCTGCAATTAAAACGAATCTAACGATACCTCATATGTTAAAATCCATCAAGCCGTTTAGGCTACAGAGCGTGCATACATACACTCGAAAAACATAACCCTCCTTCTGAGGCAGTCGGGTAAAAAGACTGACTCTGTTATAAACAAAGATAAAGAATCTGCATGGAAGAATATTGAAAGTTCTTTCAACTCATATGGAATCTCAACAATTGATCGTTCTTGTAATGTTAAAATATGAGGGAATAAAAAAGCTACGAAAAAGAAATCCTCTGTCCAAAGACTGGAGATGCAGGTACAGAACAGGAGGGGTTTCTTGGAATTCTCTTAAATTCACAGACGTCGAAGAAAAGGTTATAAGTATTTGTGCAAACATAAAAGGGCTCGAAGCTCGTCATGATAGTGATACAATTATGGCTTCCTCCTCAATTGCCATGTCGTCAATACTATCGAAAATATCCAGTACACTTGTAAAGCACGAAAACTAAACCTAAACGTAAGTAACGTCACCGTCATTTATCTATGGAATAAGCGGTTATCTGACCGTCAAAGAGCCAAATAGATTTATTCCTCAGATAAGAGAATTATTCGACGAATAAAGCCTATTTGACGATTGAACAACTGATTTTTTTGCTATCTATAGGTAGGTAGTACTGAAATAGGTCTATAATTTGTGGGGTCTGATGTACTAGCTGATTTAAACAACGGTATTATTTTACTATTCTTCATGAGGTCAGGAAACTCCCCACAGTCAATACAATTATTAAAGATAAGAGCTAAAGTAGGTGCTACGATGTCTATAATAGACTTAGCAACTTCTACAGAATTACCCCACCGATCTGCAGCCTTTTTTACATTTAAAGTGTTAAAGGTTTTAATATCTGTTCAGGTCAATCACCGAACAATAATAAACATGTCAGCGTAATTGCGACACCGCGCTCTATGCCTTGAATATTTGATATATTACCAAGTAATATAGTCAGTACGTTTTCGGATAGCATATCGCGCGCGACTCAACCTCATCTCACTCACCTCATTAGTTTTAATCGTTATCAGCAGCCCATCATCATATCACATCATCATCATCATATCACAGCCCTCACCATAGACTAATATATAAATGGTCCTCGCGCGCGCGCTTCCGAGCGGTCGCTGCGAAATAAAGTTATTACAATGTCCGTGAGCTGTGTAAATACGCTCAAGTGCGTTAATTGTAACATAGTAATATGTGAGGTGCTAGCGTTTATTCGGAATAAACTTGATGTGATGGATATACGTATATATGCACGAATTTGTGTATCGGCGTTCTCTGAGGAAGACATTGACAGTGCAAAGAAGGTATTGTTTTCATCTCTAAAAACAAAACATAAGCTTGTATCAAGGCGTAAATAGAAAAAGGAAAAGGATCTCGAAGATATGCTAACGGTATTAAAAACAGCTGAGCCTGATCAATTACCGGTTTTTGTAGCTTACAACTTAGAGAAATTACCACCCGGTTGTCTTGACCACATCGATGTAACGAAGTGTAACGAAGTAGTGTTCTTAGTGTTTTTGCGTAAAGAAATAAAGCAGATAAAAGTAAATTATGTGACGAAAGAAGAATTAGAAAGTAAACAAAGGAAGGATAGAATGTCCGTTAATAGCCCTGTGTCATATATTAATTCGAAAATTAATATGCGTAAAGGGGGGTATCTGCTTGACAGCGGACCGTTCGGCCTGTCGCATGTTTCTGAGTCATCACCGCCGGCGCCGCCGTGTGAAACAGGTACCGAGCCGCTGCCGCCGATACCGCCATCATCCCCCGCGCCACCACTGTGGAGACATGCACCGGCATGGATGACAGCGTGCCGGACATAAACATTTCATTGCAATATCATTCTCTCTGTAACTCGAACGGAGTTGCGCATGACTCTGTCGCATTGGCTCCAGTAAACTCAACTTTGTTGGGTAGGAATGTTGCGAGTATTAATGATTTTTCGAGTAAACAACTGACTATGGCTGAAGTAGTAAGCAAAGGTGAATGGAAAGAAATGGAACATGACGGACAGTGGACAGTTGTTCAAAATAAAAAGTTAAAGAACCGATTCACTGCAACTGGTAGGATAGGCGAGGCTCAGTCTGCTACAATGGTAGGATAGGCAAGGCTGAGTCTGCTACAATGGTAGGATAGGCAAGGCTCAGTCTGCTACAATGGTAGGATAGGCAAGGCTCAGTCTGCTACAATGGTAGGATAGGCGAGGCTCAGTCTGCTACAATGGTAGGATAGGCAAGGCTCAGTCTGCTACAATGGTAGGATAGGCGAGGCTCAGTCTGCTACAATGGTAGGATAGGCAAGGCTCAGTCTGCTACAATGGTAGGATAGGCGAGGCTCAGTCTGCTACAATGGTAGGATAGGCAAGGCTCCGTCTGCTACAATGGTAGGATAGGCGAGGCTCAGTCTGCTACAATGGTAGGATAGGCGAGGCTCAGTCTGCTACAATGGTAGGATAGGCGAGGCTCAGTCTGCTACAATGGTAGGATAGGCAAGGCTCAGTCTGCTACAATGGTAGGATAGGCGAGGCTCAGTCTGCTACAATGGTAGGATATGCAAGGCTCAGTCTGCTACAATGGTAGGATAGGCAAGGCTCAGTCTGCTACAATGGTAGGATAGGCGAGGCTCAGTCTGCTACAATGGTAGGATAGGCAAGGCTCAGTCTGCTACAATGGTAGGATAGGCGAGGCTCAGTCTGCTACAATGGTAGGATAGGCGAGGCTCAGTCTGCTACAATGGTAGGATAGGCGAGGCTCAGTCTGCTACAATGGTAGGATAGGCAAGGCTCAGTCTGCTACAATGGTAGGATAGGCGAGGCTCAGTCTGTTACAATGGGGAACTTTAAAGCGACGGAATCATTTGTCCCGCTTTTTGTTTCGAACGTTGATAAACAAACTAGTGAAGCCGATATTTGTGATTATATTAAAACTGTCTTCAGGTAACCGTAAAGCTGGAGAAAATTAATATGAAAACAGAAAGGACCTAAAATGCGTTTAAGATATTTGTCTCCAAAAATAAATTAGACACCTTTTTGGATGACAGCCTTTGGCCTGAAGGAATACGCTTTAGACGATTTGTGTTTTTTTAAAAGGATAAGGGTTGCGATAAGACTCAGCTCCCGTCTACAAACAAGACTCCAATAAACAATGGCTCGTAACGATAAAAATAAAATAACGTTATCTACTTTTTGTAAAGGTGTGTACAGGTCAGTGGAATGTGTGAGAGACCTATGCAAGAGTGCCGATATCATTGCACTCCAAGAGACCTGAATTTGGCCACACGATGTGGGATTTCTGGGAAACATAGACGACACCTTCGCGTACAACGGCAAGTCAGCTATTGACACGTCCGTTAAAGTGATCACAGGAAGACCATACGGTGGAGTGGCACTGCTGTGGAAAAAATCTGTGTTTCCATCGGTATCAACAGTGAAGTGTTTTAGTGATCGATTAGTAGCGATAAAGTTTGAATACGAAAGCCGTCCTATGCTGATATTTTCAGTGTATATGCCCTACGATAACGGTAAGAGTGACAATTTGACTTTGTTTACACAAACTTTCAGTGAGATTGTAGCTATAATTGAAAGTAGTAGTATTGAGTGTGTTATTATACTGGGGGATTTTAATGCCAACCCTGGCTCGCGGTTTTTTGATGAACTTGCTTCAGTTTGTAATGACCAGACATGGTTTTGCGTGGACTATGAGCTCCTGCCGAAAGATACACATACGTTTGTTTGTCAAGCAAGCGGCTCGGGTCGTTGGTAAGATCATTGTTTGATAACAAGTGCAGCCAAAAACTTAATTACTAAGGCAGCAGTCTCATATGGTGTTTACCAGTCTGATCATTATCCTGTTCTGTTTGAGTGTAACTTAACTAAAATTAATCAGAAAATACCACCTCAGAATTCTCTTAGTAATAAAGTGCGCTGGGGTGAAAGAAACGGTGATCAAATTAATAATTATTATGAGTATTGCAATGATAAACTAAAATTGATAGATTTTCCCGATCAATGTATCGACTGTTCTCACAAAATGTGTGAAAATAAGGATCACAACTTATTAATAAATAATTTGTATTTGGAAATTATATCTACTCTCCAAGAGGGTGCACAGTATACATATGTTGGAAGTAATCGCATTAAGAGACATAAATATGTCACAGGCTGGAACAAATAAGTCAGCGACGCTCATAGGGAGGCTCGTACGTATTACCAAACGTGGCTATTGTATGGTGCTCCCACGCAGGGGTCTATGTATGAAAAAATGCGTGAAACACGAAGAAATTTTAAAACTAAATAAAAATTTATTCAAAATAATCAACAACAAATTAAATTTGATATTTTGGCCAAAAGTCATTCGAAAAAAGAGTTTTCTAAATTCTGGAAGTCCACTAACAAATTAAATACCAAGCCGAGTCTCCCTACAAGTGTAACGGGGCTGAGTGAACCGAAAGATATTGCCAACCTTTTTCGAAAACATTTTAAGGTACAGTCTCTCTTGCAAATAGACCGGCGGATGTTCGATGATGAGAGGAAATTGTCGGGGTCTGGTGAGCTTGCCATAATATTCACAGCTAAACAGGTGGCTACTGTTGTTAAGAAAATGACAAGAGGTAAATCGCCTGGCCACGACGGCCTTAGCGTCGAACACCTGAGGCATGCGGGGCCACACTTCTATAGGGTTCTTGCTCTTCTTTTTAATTAATGTCTCAGTCACCGTTATTTGCCGCAGGACCTAATGCGTACAGTGGTGGTTCCGATTATTAAAGACAGGACGGGGGACGCCTCTGACGTGTCCAATTACAGGCCTATTTCGTTGGCCACGATAGTCGCCAAGGTCTTGGACAGTTTGCTTGATCAACAGTTGGCTAAACACGTCGAACTCCATGACGCGCAATTTGGCTTTAAATCTGGTTTATCCACGGAAAGCGCCATTCTGTGCCTCAAGCAAACTGTTCAATATTATACTTCCCGAAAAACTCCTGTTTTTGCTTGTTTTTTGGATCTGTCAAAGGCGTTCGACCTGGTGTCGTACGAGGTACTATGGGATAAGTTGTGGAGTGATACAACACTACCGAATGAAGTTACATCCTTGTTTCGTTATTGGTACTACCACCAGAGGAATAGTGTCAGATGGGCGGAGGCTCAATCGGATGTGTACGAGCTGGAGTGCGGGGTGAGGCAGGGGGGGTTAAGCTCACCACGCCTCTTCAACTTGTACATAAACCGGCTAGTCGGTGAGCTTGGCAGCACCAGAGTTGGATGTCACATTGATGACGTTTGTTTGAACAATATTAGTTACATGGTGCTGTTAAGCCCATCGATAGGTGCTTTGAGGAAACTGGTGGCTATTTGTGAGTCCTATGCAGTGTCCCATGGGCTCAAGTACAATGTTAAAAAAACAGAACTTATTATGTTTAAGGCGAGTGCCATAAACTACTCTGATATTCCTGGTGTTTCGCTCTGTGGCACTCCTTTAGCATGGGTGACTAAATTCAAGTACTTGGGTCAAAGGACAATATGGATATAGAGAGGGAGCGCAGGTTGTTGGCTGTTCGATGTAACATGCTGGTTCGAAGATTTGCACGTTGTACGAATCAAGTTAAAGTCACTCTTTTCAAAGCTTTCTGTCAATCATTCTACACGTGCAGTCTTTGGACCCACTTTACGCAGCGGACATACAGCGATCTGCGCGTCCAATATAATAACGCGTTTAGGATACTGTTGGGGCTGTCGTGGCGTTGTAGTGCGTCCACTATGTTTGCGGAAGCGCGCACAGACGATTTTTACGCCATTATAAGAAAAAGGACCGCTTCCATAGCCGGCCGGCTACGCACCGCCACCAATAGTCTCCTGAGCGTGTTCTCAGATAGGTGGGACTCCCCTCTGCTGCGCCACTGGGTGAGGATCCATACCAATTGATATTGTATTCTATTATCTCCTCGTTATTACTAACACTAGTCATTAAGTTATGTTGTTGCTACTAACACTATGGACTTACGTCTGAAATAAAGAATTTGAATTTGAATTACTGAAATATAGCCAACATTATAATCTTTATCCTTAGTTTATCTTAAACTCACCCCAACCCCGAACATTGGTCCTTCGAGCCGTCGGAGCGGGACTATTACGCGTGTATCTAGTAATTGTACTGTGTGAGTGTCTCGCTTGGAACTTATTACCAGACCCTGGCAAACAGAACTGAGTGAATTTACTTTCCAAAAAATTCATCATCCTGCGGATCCTAACTGACCTCGGTGCTCCGGACGGAAAGGTGCCATCATCCTGCTGAGCTTAATTTATCTCGTTGCCCCGTACGGAAACGTGCCATCATCCTGCTGATACTGATTGACCCTGGGTTTTACGAAAGCATCGCGTCATCTCATCGCGCTGTTACTCCAAGTTTGTTCTTGCAGCCATCGCAAGGACATTTGATCTCCAAAGAAGCCTTCAATACAAGTAAGGTCTCTTTTTTATCTTTATAATGTCGGAAATGGATGACACTTTAGCAACCCAACAACAACTAATTGAAGCCGTAGATAGGCTCTTCACCAATTTCAAGAAAGATGGTGCAGAGCGCAAGACCTCAGACTACTTACGTCGTCGATTAGCTACCTTGGAACAATACTTTACAGAGTTCCATAATAATCATATGATTTTACTGTCTTTTGGTGATCAATCTCCTGCATATTTCAGTACTAAGCAATATAATCAAATAAAGGAAAAATATAACAACATTAAAACTACTATTCAAAACTATGACCCCCTCGCAAACAGACCGCAAATCCCTGAATTGAAACCACCTACGTTCCAATCTTGTGAGGAATCTCAAACCTCGAACCTCGCATCTCTCGCAGCTTCTAAAACCCTTGCTCTTGAAGAGAGTAAAGCCGAAAGTCTCTGCAAAAGGCAAGCTACCAACTTTAAGGCTTTCTTGAGAACATCCTCCAATATCGACCTTGATCTCGTCACGGAAAAATGGGAGTTTGAAGACATCCTGAAGACGATACAATTTCGTTGGGCGGCTATTGATTCACTTCATTGGGAGCTAGACAACGAGTATGGCGGATCAAACCCCGAGTACGAAGAGCAATTTACCCATTATGAGAAATATTATAACAAAATCAAGAAAGACATCACTAAGAAAATGTGGTCCGTTGCGCATATTGAAAAATCTACTCCTAAAATGGAGATAGTCACCTTTGAGGCAAATTACAATAAGTGGATTTCGTTCAAAGATCTTTTTACCGAAGCAGTGCACAACAACCCCTCTTTGTCGAATGCACAAAAGATGCAGTTTCTAAAGAGTAAAATCAAAGGTGAGCCCGAAAAACCTCCAAAATCTCCAAATAAGCTCCGACAATTATCCTGTATGCTGGAATATCCTAAATCATCGTTAAAATAATAAATGACTTACTTATCTAATATCTTCACGTCTTACTTTAACAATCTCATGAATATCCCAGCAAATCAGCATCAATCATCAAATCATATAAAACGCATTCACGACACTACGTACGAGAGCATGAATGCTATGAAGAATCTGGGAGTCGATGTGTCTTCCTGGGACTCTTTCCTGGTATGTATATTTTCTCAAAAATTGGACTCAGATACATACGAGGATTATCTTCAAGCCTTAAAATCCCCGCGAGAGTTGCCCGTCTTGGAAGATTTCCTTAATTTCTTGGAAACTTAGTTTATGATGCTGGAAACTTCACGTAAGAAGGTTGAAAATGCCACGCAGAAATCGTACCCATCTCAATCCAACAACAATGACAAACCATCATTTTCAAAGGGTCCTAAAATCCTAAAACGAATTACTCGACAAACCAAGTTTCGCAATCGTCAAAGTCCAAACGCAAAATTAACAAACGCAAGCGGCATTATTTGCAACGGCAATGATCATCGAATTCATGCATGTAAAAAATTATTGGAATTGCAACCTAATGAACGTAAAAATGCTATTGCTAACTTGAACCTTTGTATTATTTGTTTACATTATCACGAAGGCAAAAAATGCCTTTCCGAAATAAGATGCAAAGAATGCAATAATGAACACAACACCATTTTGCATGAATCTTTTACGTCACATAGATCTGGGTCAAATGCAGCCACGATTATGAAATTGCCTTCTCAGCAGCAAGAATGTTACACAGTTACATCGCTTCTTAAAGAGCCCTCAGAAATATTGCTTGCCACAGCAATAATTAACGTACAAGCAGCGGACGGATTTTACCAAAAAATGAGAGTTCTTTTGGATCAAGGGTCACAGACATCCATTATGAGGGAAAGCGCAGCTCAGTTGTTAAGACTACCGCGACGGAAATGTAACGGTTATATCTCTGGAATAGGAAATAAGGAAAACAACTGTAAGGGCATGATTACCATCAAATGCTCGTCGTGGGTTAGCGACTTCACCTTTGAAACGGACGTTTATATAATGAATGGACTCATAAATAACTTACCCAGCTGTACCTTCCCTCAGCCAGACTGGCCTACTCTTAACCAAATAACTCCAGCAGATCCCGAATTTTACAAAAGTAGGCCTATTGATATCTTATTTGGGGCAGATATCTATTCCACTATCCTTATGGACGGTATCTGTCGATCAGAAGGCATATTGCCCATTGCCCAACAAACCCAGTTGGGATGGATCTTAAGCGGCAACTACAAAACGTACCATTGCAATGTGATCCTAAATAATATCGAAGAGATTCAGCAGTTTTGGGAAGTAGAGGACATTCATGAATCTCCAGCCATATTCGACCTCTAGACGGGAAGACGGAAGCTACGTAGTTAAGCTACCATTTAAAGAAATTTTTGAGAAAAATATAGGCGAGTCGAAACGAAATGCTTGATAAGCATGTTATAGTATGCGTATACAGACCTCCAAGTTACCAGAATCTATCTTTGTTTGATTCTGTACTGGAAGATGAGTTAAAAAAACTTAGTACCTACTAATAGTAAGTCAATAATCGTATGTGGTGATTTTAATATTAACTTATTAGAAAATAACTCGAACACTGTCAGATTATTAAGTCTTTTTAGGTCATTTGATTTGTCAAATGTTTTTATTGAACCAACCCGAGTGGCAGCTTCTTCTGCCACTTGTATAGATAATATTTTTTGTAATTGTGATTACTTACACAAACAAATTGTAAATAAGTTGCCATCTGATCATAGTGGACAAACAATAACATTTTGCTCCTATATGCCTGTACAAAAAACTCAAATAAGGTTTAGGCCAATTACAAGTAAAAATTTAGAGAAATTAAATAATTCTTTGACCAGAAGGTCAATTCTACTAATTAACGTGCAGTATGAAAAACATGAGACCGGAATGCGATGACATTGTGAACAGACCAAAAAATGGTATTCTGCTAACCTTAAAATTAGGTTTGTTCACATTCCGGTCGCAATATCATTGCAGTCTAGTCTCATAGCGGTCAACTTTGTTCTCGTTTACGAAATTAAACATAGTTTCATGTTGATTCAATGTACGCAAACGATATTGTGATAATTAGTGATACTTTAATTTTTAGCAACCTTATTTTCTGATTTGTTTAATGTCTTTATTAGTTAAAAAAAAAAAAAAAAAAAAAATCAAAAGCTAAATTATCTCCAAGATTCCTATAAAAATCTCTCTCAGCAAGTGCAAAACATAACTATTATCACAGACTTCATAACCTCGGCTTTCACAGCCAACAACTTGTTGTATACTCTTCGACGAATCCAGGACTCAATTTTAGATACAGTAACTGATATTTATAGTGGAAAATTAGATTTTCATTTGATATCTCCGAAGCAACTCAGATCAGAGCTAAGCATAATATCAGCACAAATATCAGGAGACTTGGTAATTCCTGTCGACAACTTTAATCTTAAAGATCTTTACAGCTTGCTCAAAGTAAGAGCCAAATACTCTGGCAAATACCTAATTATAGAAATAAGAATACCCCTGATTGAAAGAGATCTTTACGAGGTATTCAAACTTATCCCGGTTCCACGTATTGTGAAAGATATGATGAGCGGCTATCAACATGAGAAAGGATTCGTATTTAACTATCACAGACACGGATCTGCAGTCATGCGTATTACAAAACCCTATGACTATTATGTGTCATATCAGAAGGCCTATTCACCACATGGAAGATGATCATAGGCTCTGTGAAACGATCCCAGGCACAAGAACTTGTAAAACTAAAACTACCTCGTGCAAGAATGACTGGAGAGAGTTAACATCAGAAAACAAATATTATTACTTATGCTGCAATGAATGTAACGTCAAACTTCTGTGTGAAAATCAAGTTATGGCAGTTCGGTTATCCGGTGCTGGTCTGTTGCGTGTTGGGGAAGGCTGTTTAGTAAAAACAGAAAATTGTATGGTATATTCAAACAAAAGATTGACTAGTAAAATTACCACGACGACAAAGATTATCTCGCCAGAAATATCACCAATCAATCACATAATAAATATCACTATGTCAGAAATCTCATATGAGTTTAATCCAAATAACTCAGACAACCTCAGACAATTTGAAGCTATTAAGAGAAATCTTGAGATCATAAAGTAGAGTGAACCTTTGAGCACCAATATCTCCTACGACATCCATCTTTATACCGCTACATATCTCATCATATTGGGAATCTTGTTATTGGTGGCAACTTACTGTTTTAAGCGTTGGCGGCAAAGGCAACGTAAAGGAAATCGTTCCACTTCTACAGCAGAGCGGTCAACAGCCTCTGCGGCGACTGCGTAGCCATCTCCACATACCGTTACAGAAAGTGTTGTGATTGAGTGTAGTGAAATTAGGGAAAAAGGACAATCTAGTAGTAAATCCGTGAAAAGTGACCCTAAACGACTAGCTCTATCTAGTGAGTGCATACAAAAAAAGGGAGATAGAGGTTCTTCCTGATTTACACTGTAGCGATTCTTAATTTGTAATGTTACTTTTATCTCATCTTTTAACTTATCTAACCCTACATAACTATTTTACTATTACTTGAACATTGTATTCACCTTGTTAATATTAGTTTCGTTACCCATTTAACTATACTATAACCACTTACTAATCTCATCTTTTTCTCCCTCGGGAGCATGTTCAGGTCAATCACCGAACAATAATAAACATGTCA